>JAACNH010000108.1:0-150330 GCA_019447015.1 Hymenochirus boettgeri
GGTAACAGTGTTATCTATAGACAGGTATGTACCACACATTGTATACGGTAACAGTGTTATCTATAGACAGGTATATATCACACATTGTATATGGTAACATTGTTATCTATAGACGGGTATATACCACACATTGTATACGGTAACATTGTTATCTATAGACGGGTATGTACCACACATTGTATACGGTAACAGTGTTATCTATAGACAGGTATGTACCACACATTGTATACGGTAACAGTGTTATCTTATAGACAGGTATATACCACACATTGTATATGGTAACAGTGTTATCTATAGACGGGTATGTACCACACATTGTATATGGTAACAGTGTTATCTATAGACAGGTATATAACACACAATGTATACGGTAACAGTGTTATCTATAGACAGCCAGGTATATACACACATTGTATATGGTAACAGTGTTATTTATAGACAGGTATATAACACACATTGTATATGGTAACAGTGTTATCTATAGACAGGTATGTACCACACATTATATACGGTAACAGTGTTATCTATAGACGGGTATATAACATACATTGTATATGGTAACCATGTTATCTATAGACAGGTATATAACACACAATGTATACGGTAACAGTGTTATCTATAGACAGCCAGGTATAAACCACACATTGTATATGGTAACAGTGTTATCTATAGACAGGTATATACCACACATTGTATATTGTAACCATGTTATCTATAGACAGGTATATAACAAACAATGTATACGGTAACAGTGTTATCTATAGACAGCCAGGTATATACACACATTGTATATGGTAACAGTGTTATCTATAGACAGGTATATAACACACATTGTATATGGTAACAGTGTTATCTATATACAGGTATATACCACACATTGTATATGTTAACAGTGTTATCTATAGACAGGTATATACCACACATTGTATATGGTAACAGTGTTATCTATAGACAGGTATATACCATACATTGTATATGGTAACAGTGTTATCTATAGACAGGTATGTACCACACATTGTTTACGGTAACAGTGTTATCTATAGACGGGTATATAACATACATTGTATATGGTAACAGTGTTATCTATAGACAGGTATATACCACACATTGTATATGGTAACAGTGTTATCTATAGACAGGTATATACCACACATTGTATATGGTAACAGTGTTATCTATAAACAGGTATGTACCACACATTGTATACCACTCGGTAACAGTGTTATTATAGATGGTATGTACCACACATGGTATATGGTAACAGTGTATCTATAAACAGGTATGTACCACAAGATTGTATACGGTAAACAGTGTTATCTATAGACAGGTATGTACCACACATTGTATATGGTAACTTGTTATCTATAGACGGATATATACCACACCTTGTATATGGTAACAGTGTTAATCTAAGACAGGATATACCACAATTGTATAGGTAACAGGGATTATCTATAGACGGTATATACCACACATTGTATATGGTAACAGTGTTATCTATAACGGTATGTAACCACACATTGTATACGGTAACAGTGTTATTATAGACAGGTTATGTATACACACCATGTATATACGGTACATTGTTATCTATAACAGGTATGTATCACACATTGTATAGGTAACAGTGTTATTATAGACAGGTATGTAACCACACATTGTATATGGTAAACAGTGTTCTATAAACAGGTATGTACCACACATTGTATACGGTAACAGTGTTATTATAGACAGGTATGACCACACATTGTATATGGTAACAGTTACTATAGAACGGTATGTACCCACACATTGTATACGGTAACAGTGTTTATGTATAGACAGGGTATGACCTGACATTGTTATGGTAACAGTGTTATCTATAGACAGGTATGTATCACACATTGTATACGGTAAACAGTGTTATCTATAGACAGGATGTATCACCACATGTATACAGGTTAACGTGTATCTATAGACAGGTATATAAACACATGTATAGGTATAACCGTATTACTTATAGAAAGGTATATACCAACATTGTTATAAGGTAACTTGTTATCTATAGACAGTATATCCCACACATTGTATGGTAACAGTGCTATCTATAGACAGGTCTGTACCACACATGTCAGAGTAAACATTATCTATAGAAGGATGTACCACACATGTACAGAACATGTATCTATAGACGGGTATATACACACCAATATTGTTAAATGCTAACGTGTTATCTATAGAGGTATGTACCACACATTGTATACGGAACCTGTTATCTATACCGGTATATACACACATGGTATATGGTAAACAGTGTATCTATAGACAGGTATATACCCACTTGTATATGGTAACAGATTACTATAGACGGGGATTATACCACACATTGTATATGGTAACAGTGTATCTATAGACGGGTATGTACCACCACATTGTATATGGTAAACCAGGGGTATCTATAGACGGGTATGTACCACCACATTGTATCTGGTAACCAGTGGTTATCATGACAGGGTATATACCACCATTGTATATGGTAACAGTGTTTCTATAGACGGATATATAAACATTGTATATGGTAACAGTGTTTATCTTATAGACAGGTAGTATCACACATTGTATATGGTAACAGTGTTATCTTAGACAGGTTATACCACACATGTATATGGAAACATGTTATTATAAGAAGTATTTACCACACATTGTATAGGTAACAGTGTATTATAGACAGGTTATCCACACATTTATTGGTAACAGTGTTATCTATGGAACAGGTATGTACCCCACATTGTATACGGTAACAGTGTTATTATAGACAGGTATGTACCCACCATTGTATATGGTAACAAGTGTTATCTATAGACGGCTATTACCACACATTGTATACGGTACAAGTGTTATTTATAGACGAGGTATGTACCAACACTGTATACGGTAACAGTTGTTATCTATAGACAGATATACCACACATTGTATATGGTAACAGTGTTATCTATGACGGGTATATACCACATGGGATATGTGTAACAGTGTATATATGACAGGTATGTATCACACATTGTATATGGTAACAGTGTTATCTTATAGACAGGGATATACCCACATTGTATATGGTAACAGTGTTATCTATAGACAGGTATATATCACACATTGTATATGGTAACAGTTATCTTATGACAGGTATGTACCACACATTGTATATGGTAACAGTGTTATCTATAAACAGGTATGTACCACACATTGTATACGGTAACAGTGGTTATTATAGCGGCTATTACCACACATTGGATATGGTACAGTGTTTATCTATAACGGGTATGTACCACACATTGTATACGGTAACAGTGTTATGTATAGACAGGTATGTACCATACATTGTAACTGGTAAACAGTGTTATCTATGACGGGTATTGTATCACACATGTATAAGGTAACAGTGTATCTATAGACGGTATGTACCACACACATTGTATACCGTAACAGTGTTTCTATAGACGGGTACTATACCACACATTGTATAGGTAACGTGTTAATATAAGGGTATGTACCCCACAATTGTATACGGTAACAGTGTTATCTATAGACAGGATATGTACCACACATTGTATAGGTAAACATTGATCTATAGAGGTATGTACCACACATTGTATACGAGTAACAGTGTTCTTATGACGGTATGTACCACACATTGTAACGTAACCAGTGTACTATTTAGACGGGTATGTACCACAAATTGTATATGGTAACAGTGTTATTCTATTAGACGCGGTATGTACCCACATTGTATATGGTAACAGTGTTATCTATAGACGGGTATATACCACACATTGTTACGGTAACAGTGTTATCTATAGAAGGTATATACCACACTTGTATACGGTAACGTGTTATCTATAGACGGTATATACCCACACATTGATCCGACATGGTAACAGTGTTATCTATAGACAGGTAATACCCCACATTGATGGTACCGTGTTTCTAGAAGGGTTCCACACCATTGTCTATGGTACAGTGTTATCTAAGACGGGTAGTACTACACCATTGTATATGGTAACAGTGTTTCTAAGGACAGGTAGTATCACACATTGTACATGGTCACAAATGGTAACTCTATAGACAGGTTATACATACCACACATTGTATATGGTAACAGTGTTATCTATAGACAGGTATATTACCACACATTGTATATGGTAACAGGTTATCTATAGATGGTATGTACCCAATTGTATATGGTAAACCGTGTACTATAGACGGGTATGTCATCACACCCACATTGTATAGGTAACAAGTGTTATCTATAGACGGGTATATACCACCACACATGTGTATATGGTAACAGTGTTATCTATAGACAGGTATTACACACATGTATACTGGTAACAGGGTTATCTATAGACGTATTATACCCACTACGTATATGGGTAACAGTGTTATCTGTAGAGGGTATGTATCAAAACACATTGTATATGGTAACAGTGTATCTATAGACAGGGTGTACACACATTGTATATCGGGTAACAATGTTATCTATAGACAGGTATATACCACACTGTATAGGTAACAGTGTTACTCTATGACAGGTATATACCACACATTGTTTATGGACAGTTGTTCTCATAGACGGGTATGTACCCCCATTGTTATGGTTAACAGTTGTTATTAATAGACGGGTATGTACCCCACATTGTTATGGTAACAGTGTTATCTATAGCAGGTATTACCACACATTTTGTATAGGTAACCGTGTTATCTATAGACAGGTATGACAACACATTGTATATGGTACAGTGTTATCTATAGACAGGTATATACCACACATTGTATATGGTAACAGTGTTATCTGTAGACGGGTATTACTCACCATTGTATAGGAACAGTGTTATCTATAGACAGGTATGTATCACCACATTGTCTTATGGTAACAGTGTTATCATAGACAGGGTCTACCACACATTGTATATGGTAACAGTGTTATCTTTAGACAGGTAATACCACACATTGTATTACGGTAAACAGTGTTATTATAGAGGGATGTACCACATGGTATACAGGTAACAGTGTATCTTTAGACGGGTATGTACAACATGTATATACGGTAACACCGTGTTATCTATAGAGGGTATATACCACACATTGTATTACGGTAACAGTGTTATCTATAGACAGGTATATACACACATTGTATAATGGTACAGTGTTATTCTATAGACAGGTATATACCACCACATTATAAGTAAAGAGTTATCTATAGACTGGTTATGTACCACAACATTTGATATGGTAACAGGGTGATCTATAGACGGGTATATGTACCACACATTGTATATGGTAACCGTGTTATCTATAGACGGTATGTACCACACATTGATATATGGTAACACGTGTATCTATAACAGGTAGTATCAACACATTGGATATGGTAACAGTGTTATCTATAGCGGGTATATACCAACATTGTATATGGTAACATTGTTATCTTAGACGGGTATGTACCACAATGTGATATGGAGGTTATCTATAGAAGGGATTACCCCACATTGTATATGGTAACAGTGTTATCATAGACGGTATGTACCCCCACATTGTATATGGACAGTGTTATCTATAGAGGGTATGTACCACCCATTGTATATGGTAACAGTGTTATCTATTAGACAGGTATGTACACACATTGTATATGGTAACAGTGTATCTAAGACAGGTATATACCACACATTGATATGGTAACAGTGTTATCTTGACAGGGGTATTTATCACAAATTGTATATGGTAACAGGTTATCTATAGACGTTATGTACACACATTGTATATGGTAACAGTGTTATCTATAGCAGGTATATACCACAATTGTATTATGGTAACAGTGTTATCTTTAGACAGGTAGTACCAACATTGTATAGGTAACAGTGTTATCATAGACAGGTATGTACCACACTTGTTATGGTAAACGTGTTTATCTATAGACGGGTTAGTACCACACATTGATAGGTAACAGTGTTATCTATAGACGGTATGTAACACATTGTATAGGAACAGTGTTATCTATAGACAGGTAGTATCACCACATTGTATATGGTAACAGTGTTATCTATAGACAGGTATATACAACAATTGTATATGGTAACAGTGTTATTAGAGACAGGTATATACCACACATTGTAATAGGAACAGTGTTATCTATAGACGGGTATGTACCACCACATTGTATATGGTAACAGTGGTATCTATAGACGGTATGACCACCACATGTATATGGTAACAGTGTTATCTATAGAGGTATATACCACACATTGTATATGGTAACAGTGTTATCTATAGACAGGTATGTACAACAAATTGTATATGGTAACAGTGTTATCTATAGACAGGTATATACCACACATTGTATATGGTAACAGTGTTATCTGTAGACGGGTATGTATCACACATTGTATATGGTAACAGTGTTATTTATAGACAGGTATGTACCACACATTGTATATGGTAACAGTGTTATCATGACAGGTATGTAACCACCATTGTATATGGTAACAGTGTTATTATAGGAGGTATGTACCACACATTGTATATGGAACAGTGTTATCTTTAGACAAGTATGTACCAACATGTATACGGTAACAGTGGTTATCTATAGACAGGTATGTACCACACATGTAATGGTAACAGTGTTACTATAGACGGTATGTACCAACATTGTATACGGTAACAGGTTATCTATAGACGGGTATGTACCACACATTGTATACAGGTACAGTGTTATCTTTAGACGGGTATGTACCACACATTGTATATGGTAACAGTGTTATCTATAGACAGGTATGTACCACACATTGTATAGGTAACAGTGTTATCTAATAACGGTATTACCACACATTGTATATGGTAACAGTGTTATCTTTAGAGGGTATGTACCACACATTGTATAGGTAACAGTGTTTATATTAGACAGGTATATACCACACATTGTATACGGTAACAGTGTTATCTATAGACAGGTATATACCACACATGTATACGGTAACAGTGTTATCTATAGACAGGTCTCACCACATTGTATAGGTAACAGTGTTATCTATAGACGGGTATCCCACACATTGTATTGGTAACAGTGTTATCTATAGACAGGGTAGTACCAAACATGTATAGGAAACGTGTTATCTATAGACAGGTATGTCCACACATTGTATATGGTAACAGTGTTATCTATAGACAGGTATGTATCACACATTGTATATGGTAACAGTGTTATCTATAGACGGGTATATACCACACATTGTATATGGTAACAGTGTTATCTATAGACGGGTATATTACCACACATTGTATATGGGAACAGTGTTATCTATAGACGGGTATGTACCCCACATTGTATATGGTAACAGTGTTATCTATAGACGGGTATGTACCCCACATTGTATATGGTAACAGTGTTATCTATAGACGGGTATGTACCACACATTGTATATGGAACAGTGTTATCTAAGAAGGGATGTACCACACATTGTATATGGTAACAGTGTTATCTATAGACAGGTATATACCACACATTGTATATTGGTAACAGTGTTATTTATAGACAGGTATGTACCACACATTGTATATGGTAACAGTGTTATCTATAAACAGGTATGTACCACACATTGTATACGGTAACAGTGTTATTTATAGACAGGTATGTACCATACATTGTATATGGTAACAGTGTTATCTATAGACAGGTATGTATCACACATTGTATACGGGGTATTACCACATATTGTATATCGGTAACATGTGTTATCTATAGACGGGTATGTACCACAATTGATAAGGTAACATGTGTTATCTATAGACGGGTATGTACCACACATGTATATAAACAGTGCAATCACAGTATGTCTGTGCTGCAATCACGTGTGTGCGGGTCAATCATCGTTCTGTGCAGCTGCATCAGTGTGTACGGTCACATCGTATGTTTTGTGCTGCCAATCGTGTGTACGGACATGAGTAATGTTTTTGTGCTGCAATCCACAGTGTGTACTTCACTCTTATGTTCTGTGCTGCCAATTCCAATTGTGTACGAGTTCAATCGAGATGTTCTGTGCTGCAAATCACAGTTGTGGTACGGCATCGATATGGTTCTGTGCTGCAATCACAGGTGTACGGTCAATCGTATGTTCTGTGTGCAGATCAGTGTGTACGGTCAATCGTTGTTCTGTGCTGCAATCACAGTGTGTACGTCACATCGTATGTTCTGAGCAGCAATTCGTGTGTACGGTCCATCGTATGTTCGTGCTGCAAATCACTGTTGTTACGGTCACCTCGTATGTTCTGTGCTTTGCAATCACTGTGTGTAACGGTCACATCGTATGTTCTTGTGCTGCATCACTGTGTGTACGCGCAACATCGTATGTTCTGTGCTGCCCCCAATCACCGTGTGTCGGTCACATCGGATGTTCTGTGCTGCATCACCGTATATTGTGATTTGGGGGAGCACAATTACTGTGTGAATTGCATGCACACGTATTGCCGTACAGGCATTAAGTTAATCGTTGATAATGTGGGTGCAGCCTAAAAAGAATAGATTACTGAAGATGGAAATGTGTCATGATAACAAATGTGATTACTGTTTATTAGGGGCTGTGTGTGTGTGTCCCCTAGGGCTTATATTGTCATGTGATCACACACAATCAATGTATCTCCATTTCTTCATTATGTTTTTTGTTTTTATAAAAGATCAGAGAACCAAAGTGATTATGGAGCTGCATGCGGATCCATTTCCTTCTGATTTTTGTTTCATTTTCTCCTTGGCCTGCAACGAATGCGGTAAGTGAGCACAGTCTGGATACATATCCTGCAACGGGATGAGGTCTATTCATTGTCCTGTCCTATACATTTATTTAGTACGATACGATATTCATGTAGTCTGTCTCTTATACAATATTCATTGTCTGTCCCTTTACAGTATTCGGGTCCTTACAGTATATTCATTGTCTGTCCCTTTATAGTATATTAGTGTACTTGTCTACATTATAATGTCTGTCCATTTAAGGTCTACTTCATTGTCATGTCTCTTTATACGTATATTCATTGTCTGTCCTTTATACGGTATATTCATGTCGGTCTTTATACGGTATATCATGTCTGTCCCTTATACACGGTATATCATTGTCTGTCTCCTTATACGGTATATTCATTGTTGTCCCTTATACAGTATATTCATGTCGTCCCTTATACAGTGTATTCATTGTCTGTCCCTTTATACAGTATATTCATTGTCTGTCCCTTTACACGTATATTCATTGTCTGTCTCTCTTAACAGGTATATTGAGGTCATTTTGGCTCCCTTATTTCCAGTGTGAATGTGATTTAATAGGATTGGTGGACGATTTAAAGGAATAAAAAAGGAATAAAGTGATTGGTTCATTGTAATTTTGCAGAGGCGGCGCGATTTTGATTAGAGGATATGTACCAGTAGTAGGAACTGCAGACCTCATGTTTGCAACATCGAAAAGCACGAAAAATTATTGTTCTATTTCTTAAATGTTGTGTAACAGAAACCAACTGATCTGACAACTTTACTCATTATAAGAAATAAATAATCAGCATTACAACACTGGTGTGTCTGTGATTCAATTCTGCATCAACAGTTTACACTAGTTACAATTTCACCAGTATAACCACACAATATATATCACATGTATTAACTACACATATCTCACCATGTACCAAAAGCTTCAGGTACACTGGAGGACAGTGATAATCTACCCAACCTTAATCCGATCATGTATGTATCTATTCGATAGTGGGTCCGATTTATTACAATGTATTTCCTATTTAGATCGCGTCCTATTATACAATGTTCCTATTAGATCGCCCGTGGCCCTATCCGGGGCTGAGGTGGGCAAGCGAACTAGTGGATGTATCTGAATTCACGGATAGTGGGTACTATTAACCAATGATCCTATTAGATGAGTGGGCGTCCCCTATTATACAAATGAGTAATGACCGAGTATTGTAGACTAAAAAGAGGAGGAACATAGGAAATAAGGTGATCCTATCAATGAGTGAGCGCAATGGTATACCTGGTGCATGAGTAGAAAGAATGTAGTGCTGGGGCCTGGATAGAATATACAATGTATCCTGCTTCGAAGTGTGTCCTATTATACAATGTCGTTATTAGATAGTGTGTCTATTAGTACAATGATCCATTAGATAGGCGCGTCCATTATAAAAAAGTATGCCCTAGGAGTCGATAGTGTGTCCTATGATACAATGTATCCTCGTAGATAGTGGGTCTATTATCGATTGGATGTATCCTAGTAGAATAGTGGGTCATATGACAATGTATCCTAGAGATAGTGGTTCCTATTATACAATGTATCATATTCGATAGTGGGTCCTATTATATTTACAATGTATCCTATTAGATAGCTGTGTCCTATTATACAATGTGATCCTAGTATGATGTGGCGTCATAGTATACAAGTATTCCTATTCGATAGTGGGTACTATTTATACACGTATCTAGTAGATAGTGCGTTCCTATTATACAATGTATCCTCTCAGATTAGTGGGTCCTATTATACAAGGATCCTATTCGATAGTGCGTCCTAGTATACAATGTATCCTATTAGATAGTGCGTCCTATTATACAATGATCCTATTAGATAGTGTGGTCTATTATACAATGTATCCTATTAGAAAGTGTGTCCTATTTACAAATGTATCCTATTCGCTTAGTGGGTCCATTATCGGATGTGTACCTATTAGATAGTGGGTTCCTATTATACAATGTATCATATTAGATAGTGGGTCCATATACGATGTATCTATAATAGTGGGTCCTATTATACAATGTATCCTATTAGATAGTGGGTCCTAGTATACAATGTATCCTTATTAGATTAGTGGGTCCTATTAACCATGTATCCTATTAGGGGATAGTGGGTCCTATTATACAATTGTATCCTATTAGATAGTGTCTATTATACGATGTCTCCTATAGATAGTGGGTCTATATACAATGTATCCTATTCGATCGGGTGTCCTATTATACAATGTATCCTATTCGATAGTGTGTTCCTATCTATACAATGTATCCTATTATGATAGTGGGTCCTATATACAATGTATTACTATTAATAGTGCGTACTATTATACAATGTATCTATTAGATAGTGTGTCCTATTATACAATGTATCCTATTAGATAGTGTGTCTATTATACCATGTATCCTATCGATAGTGTTCCTATTCTACAATGTTATCCTATTAGATAGTGCGTCTATTAATACAATGTATCATATTCGATAGGTGTGTCCTATTATACAATGTTGATCCTATGAGATAGTGGGTCTCCTATTATACAATGTATCCTATTAGAAGTGGGTCCTTTATACAATGTATCCTATTGATAGTGCTCCTATTATACAATGTATCCTATTAGATAGTTGGTCCTATATACAATGTTCCTATTAGTAGTGGGTCCATTTATTAATGTATCCTATTAGATAGGGTCCTATTATACGATGTATCCTATTAGTAGTGTGTCCTATTATAAGATGTATTCCTATTAGATAGTGGGTCCTATTTAAGATTTATCCTATTAGATAGGGGGTCCTATTATACAATTATCCTATTAGTTAGTGTGTCCTATTATACATGTATCCTATTTCGATAGTGGGTCCTATTATAAGGATCTGTATTCTTATAGATAGTGGGTCCTTATTATACAATGTATTTCCTATTAGAAGTGGGTCCATTATACAATGTAATCCTATTAGATAGGTGTTGTCTATTATAACAATGATCCTAAGGATAGGGTTGTCCTATTATACAATGTATCACTATTCGATAGTGTTTTTGTCCTATTATACAATGGTTCTATTAGATAGTGCGTCCTATTATACAAGTTATCCTATTAGATAGTGTGTTATAATACAATGTATCATATTAGATAGTGGGGTCCTATATACAAGGTATCCTATAGAAGTGGGTCCGATTATACCAATGTATCCTATTAGATAGGGAGTCATTATTACAATGTACCTATTAGATAGTTGTGTTCCTATTATACATGGATCTATAGATAGTGGGTATATTTATACAATGTATCCATTAGGATAGTGGGTCCTATTGGAAGTAAAAGATGGTAAGGACCTAGATAGTGGGTCCTATTATACGACTGTATCCTATTAGATAGTGGGTCTATTTATACAATTATCCTATTGGATAGGGGTCATATTATACAATGTTATCCCTATTAGATAGTGCGGTCCTATTATACGATGTATTTCCTATTAGATAGTGTGTCCATTTATACCCGAGTATCCTTATTAGATAGTGTGTCCTATTATACAATGTATCCTATTAGATAGTGGGTTCATATTATAAGAGGTATCATATGAGATAGTGGGTCCCTCCTATAATATACAAATGGCATGTAAGTGGAGAAAAGAAGAAGAAGTAGTGAAACGGAAGGTAAGACGCAATAGCTGATACAAGGGTAAATGGCACGAAACTAATTAGATGTCGAGGAGGGGGTCCTATTATACAATGTTCCTATAGATAGTGGGTCCTGTAACGATGTATCCTATTAATAGTTGTGTCCCTATGAACATGTATCTATTAGATAGTGGGTCCTTACTATTATACAATGTATCCTATTAGATAGTGGGTCCTTTATACGATTGTATCCTATTAGATCGTGGGTCCTATTTATACGATGTATCCTATTAGATAGTGCGTTCCTATTTACAATGTATCCTACAACAAAAGCCAATGTTAGGTAGAGCTGCAGCCTTGAAGAAGGATCCAAAGCAGAGGTAAGTATGCTAAAACTTAATGGTTATTAGTCCCATAAAAATTGCACTAAACCCATGGGGGGTATCACGGGAATTGGGATGTGGCCTTCCTGCCCCTTCATGGAAATTCTGCTTCCTCAAAAATGATGAGTCTCTTTATCAGGGGTAAGGATGGATCTATCATGGGGGTCAATTCAAAACAGCACACATACCTGTTTCCCTGTGAGGCTTAATATAAAGATACCCTATAAAATCATAATATCTGTGTAACCATCTCTATAAAGTCTGTGTGAATGAAATACGGCTGTACAAAAGATACAAAAGGCTATTAATGAAACTATGTGTACACACAGTATGACATGATAGAGTGAGTGAAATCACGCATGGGGAGGGAGTTTATAGGTAAGTAAGAAGGATGTAAACCACCATGTACCACTTGGTTAGTAAAAACATATTATCTGGAAATACACATATTATTAACCCAATGCTTAGTGTTAAACATACATGGTTAAAAAGGGCTCTTAGGCTAACGGAGGTTGGTAAATAAAAGAAGACCCAAGTCAAGTAAAACATATAATTATGACTTAATGTAATCCATACATACATTATACATACATATCCATATATTCAATGCATGTTAAAGACACCAGTCTGACTGAGAGTTAGAACTTCGCAAAATCGGTCCGCCTCGAGGAATCGCGAACTTTCGAAAAAATTTGAGAAAATTTCGAAAAGCCGCGAGCGACCCATAAAGTGAAAAAAATACCTCAAAAATTACGAGATTTCTCGGTAATTTCGAAATTTTCGAAATACATTTTCGAAAATACGGAGAATCAACGTAATTTCAAAAACTTTATAAAAATCGTATTTTTCGGAAAAACGAGTAATCATCGGAATTGAAAAATTTGCGAAATACCGTTATTTTCAAAAATACGGATTATGAAAATAAGAGAAATCCTCGTAGTTTCGAAAATTTTTCAAAAAGACGAGAAATCCGTGGTTTGAAGTTCGGAAGGCGGAAGAAAATCCAGGAAAAAAATCCACCGTTTGCGAAGGGATAAATATCCACGGCAGAAACCCGGGTTCGGTCTGCGGATGGCATCCCTAATTATGACCCTATAGGTAAATTAGGCTAGCTTCAAATAATTTGAAACTGTATGATAAATTCTAACATGATATCCCTAAATATGATTTAATACAATACAATAGATGGTTTAAAATAAAATCGGGGGGGGCGGCGCCGTGAAAAAAAGAAGCTCAAGTGGCCGCAAGTGATGTGAAAAGAGATCCTCACCTCGGAAGGGGATAAATTAGGCAAATAGCCCGGAAACAACCAACAAACCTGACCAGAAATACCTCAGGGAACAGCAGCCAACGCAAACCACAGATGCCAAACAGACACCATAAGCGGTTTGTGAAAGCGCGTTAAGGCGCTACAAGCCTTCCAAACACAAAACGCGGCGAAAACCAGAAGCACGAGGCCGAAGCGGACCCGAGGATTATCTGAACGGAGGAGTGCAGACTCACCCAAAACTCAGACACAACGGCAAACACCTTGTACAGATACGAACAGTTTAAAGGCAGAAGCAGGAAAGCATCTGGCCCCCCCCACTCCGGTGGGACATACAGGAAATCGGACAAAGGCTTATGGAAATAGAAATAAAGATGAGATGGCAAGAAGCCGTGCAGAAAAACACTCAAACAAAACATGGACACTTACAATCCCACAACGGACAAACTACTATTGCAAATAGGGATCTTGAACAAGATCCAGAAGATGTAAAGTAGTTACGGGTATGATCCGGTAATTGTCATGTTCTAAGCCGACGCCAAGGCGGGTACCATAAACACTTCAGGACGCTTCTGCAGGAGAAGGAAACGGAGGAGCCGACGGTCGGTAGTGCGACAGGGCTCAAGGGGCCTGGCTAACCACGGTAGGACACAGCACCAAGGAGACATTGTAGTGAAACTACACTAATACACTACAAAAGACAAACACTACAAGAACTCAGGAAAAAAAAAACTCCTTGGAATATAATGGGACCAAATACCAACTTTTTGCGTACATCGCACACAGACGCTAAACAAAAGGAGAAGCTGCCGACCAATCACAAAAACACTACAAGATCTGAATATAACGGTATAGATGGGGATTCCCCTTTAAACTTCAAATGTTACAATCACAACAAAACCCACACAGGGAAACGCTCCAAGAAGGAATCCACTACTGCAAAAACTCGGATTACAAATAAAACATAACCAAAACTCTGGTCGAGCAGGATCCAATTACCACAAAACCCGCAAAGAATATGGAGACAACAACCCCCATCAAACAACAGAGAAACCCCGGGCGACTATGGGCGACAGACTAATAAGACCCCCATACAGCACAGAGACACTTGAGAAGCAATAAGCCTATACAAAACAACGGATAAGTACCAAAAACATACCCCAAACAAACTACCTTAAAAATAGAAAATAACTGTGCATATAAATCTAAAAAAACTCAAGACATAAAACAACAATCAGAAACAAGGCAAAGAAACAAAACAAAAGCCTGACACGATTTTTTAAAGCCAAAAGGAAGAGATAACAAAGTTTAAGCTAAACCACCTTAACGACCCAAAGGGTTTCCTCTTCCCTAAACTAAGGAAAAGTTTTAAAATGTTCAAAAAAGTTTAAAATGTTTTGAAATATGTGATATTGTATTGTCAATAGCGTTTTTGAATAGAAAAAATACAGTACAGTTAGTCAGATAACCAAAATATGCAAAGTGTAAACAAACCCAGAGATGGAGCGCAATCATAAAACAACAAATGACAACAAAATGACCCATTAAGGTATGCCTTCTCTGGTGTCTTTAGAAAACTCTGCCCATACCCACAGTCCCAATATCCACCCCCCCAATTCATGTCGATATATATAGTTTAGGGGGATAATAGTAACAAGATGCCAGACCAATATAAATTTAAATAACTAAGGTTAACATAAACATAAAAACTCATAATGTATAGAAAAGAAATAACAAAAAGGTTAAAAACAAATGGGCAACGAAACACTCTGAGAAATGCAGAAAAAACCGAAAACCCATAACCACAACTACGAATCATAATGAACCAAAAGATAACTCAAAATGCAATAGTATGTCCCCCTATGTCAACCCACACCACCCTTATAAGAATCTCAAACGAAATTGGCAAAACCATAGCATCTGTTATACCATAAGGTTAAACTATATAGGATATAAAACCATAAACCCAGTATTCCGGGGCAAGGTATGGACCCCCCAACTGAGAGCTTCCCTCTGTCCCACATTGGAAATGCGGGAGAGACGAAAACATTAAGTCCCGACACCCTAAATACTAATCCTTGTCAAAGAGAACGAGTTTTTGTTTATTAAGTAACGTTATAATTATGTTAATGTTTTCTTTCTTGTGTTTTTGTATTTCTTATGTTTTTGTTAGGATGCAGACATATGTACTGATCCGAGCCGGAAGAAAGCGTTCCCATGCAGCCACCAGACAAAATCTCACCGGAGAAAAACCACCAGAACACAAGCAAAACAGTTAAGCAGACCCAATCAAAAACCCAATGACCACACAAACATCACTTACATGTATATCACACAAATGTCAGAGGGCCTTCAACACATATCAAAAAGAACTACGCATTCAAACAAATACACGATAAAACCACATATCATCTTTCTACAAGAAACACACCTTTTCGCAAAAATCAGCACCGCACCAAAATACATACACAAAAAGAGACACCCGCAACACTATCTCAGCAAAATGCCACCCAGAAAAAATGTGGAGTATCCATAGTATTCAACAACTCATAAATGAAACAGCATACAAACAGACCCAGAAGATACAGAAGGTTAGATACCTACTAACTCACTGCACAACAAACAACAAAACCATCACACTACTAAACATATTATGCTCCGAATACACAACAACACAAAATTCATAATACAATACTTACAAAAAAACTCGAAAAATATTCGCACCAAACCAAAAATATAGTTGCCAGGGGGGAGTGCGCCGCGGACGAGACTTCAACTTCCCGTTAGATCTGACATGGGACCGATCCAAAACACATAAAATTAAACTACAATAAACGAACCCTACGCAATGTACATCACAATGGAGAAAACTACATTATCAGACAAGCTTGGACGAGAAAAGAACCTAATTGTAGAGGACTACTCCTACTATTCTATACCACATTGATGTTACACAAGTTTAGACCATATCTTATGTCCACAACAATCCTCCAATGATCACAAAAGCCACAATGGAAACGTGTGTTGGTAGACCACAAGATTGTACAAATCAAAAATAACACAGGGGGGGGGAAAAAAAGCAACCATTTAAAAAAAACACAAAATGGAGCTAAATGAATCTCTTGCTAACAAACCCCCGCTTATAAAAGAACAAAATACCAAAAACAATTACAAATTACTTGACACAAAACGACAATGGTGAAGTGTCACCACCCAATACTCTGGGCTGCTAACAAAGCATGTTTATACGAGGATCACTTATACAAATAGCATCAAACTAACAAAAGCAAATCCATAAAATTACAGGACACAACTAGAAAAGACAAATCCACACAAGAGAGACCAAAAAATAGAAACAGGAAACAACAAGATACTAGGAACAACTGAAAATAGCGCAACAATTACAAGCAAATAATGACAAAAACCGTGGAAAAAAACACTAATGTGGCAAAAAAAATATTATACCAAAAATGGAAACAAGCCAGGGACCAACCCCTAGCAAACATTCTAAAACAAGATCGGGAATACCCAAAATTGCAAAAATACGCACACCTCAAGGACCTTTTACAACAGACCAGACTCCATTATCAAAAAATTCCACAATATTATACAAAATTATAACAAACCCACATAAAGACAAAAAATAAGAATTCAACCTTCATACAAACAAAACAAACCAAAAACCCACTAAACCTCACAGATGACAACAAAATTAGCACAAAACATTACCCTCTGGGAAACCACACAAGCAATAAAACAATCAAGGCCACACAAGGCACCGAGGTCTGATGGATTCTCAGGATATACTATAAAAAATTCGAGACCAAACTAACACCTCCACCTAAACAAACATGTTCAATTGCTTCCTGAAAGGAGAACATATGCCATCAGAAATGCATACAGCGACATTACACATGCTGCAAAAAACCAGGTAAAACAACCACCAGAACCACAAAAACTACCGACCCTATCCCGTTATCAACCCAGGACATCAAATTACTAACCCAAAATTCTGGCAACAAGACAAAACCATACATGCCACATTAATAATAACGACCAACCAAGTGGCTTTATCCTAGGAAAGACAGGCTTCAGACAAACACTAGAAGAAATCTACAATATAACAGCAATTTAAATAAAAAAAAATACACCAAAGCTGGATAATCACGTTAGACATAGAAAAAGCTTTCGACAGTCTAACCTGGCAATATATGAACGAAACATTATGCATTCCAATTCCACAAACATTTCTAAATATAATAGAAGTCTACTACAATAACCCAAAGGCCCATACGAAATTACCAACCCAGCTCCCAAATACATAAAATATAGAAAGGGGTACCAGGCAGGGATGCCCCTTTCGCCCTTGTATTTGTACTAGCATCAATGGAGATAAAGCCCAAGCCATACGCAAAACAACACCATACAAGGGTCACCAGTCGCAGGATAAGGCATATAAATTCAGCATGTTTGCTGACGAACATCGCATTAAACCCTTAATCACCATTATAGCACTTCCAAAACTATTAAAAATTCTTTTTTCTACAAAACTCAACAATAACCGGTCTCAAAATAAATCAAGATTAATTTTAAAACAGAAATATGGGAATTAATTTAACAGCACAACAAAAAAAATTAATAACACTCCAATTTCAACTGTGAAATGGAACGAGGAGGGGGCTTCTTAAATATTTAGGAGTCCAAATAACACCTCATATTGAAACTGATATCACAAAATATACCCCCCATACAAACCAAAATAAATCAGACTTAATAAAATGGACGACAAATTAACAAAGATCATGGATAGAAGGAATCAATACTTTCAAAATGAATATCATACCCCGATTGCTCTAACGTATTCAAGATGCCTTACCAATAAAAATCAAAAGCATGGCTACAAACCAATTACAAAATCAGATAATAAAATACATTCTGGCAGAACAAACGACCCAGAATAGCCAAAACACATCCTATACAACCTAAATCACAAGGAGCATGGGGCGAGGGGGAGGTCCAAATTCTATATAAATAATACCTAGCAGCCCAACCTATCCCAGATAGTTACATGGATAACATAACCAATAAACCAAGATGGCTGGAATGGAATCAGACTTAGCAAATCCCCTCCTAACATTAGATTCAATAGAAGGGATTACCTCACACACTAAAACAAATACATCACAATCAGCCCATGTCACAAACTACATAACATTATGGCATAGAACCAAAAACAAACATAAGGATCTCAAACCACACTAAGCCTACGATCACACAAGATCCCGACTTTTATAGCAGGCATACCAAGACAAAAAGGCTTATACATGGTGGACAGACACAGAATTACAAAACTATACATTTCGTAACAATGGCAAAGGAATAGATATCAATCAACTAAAGAAAAATTCACATTACCAACTAGACACACTTTCAGTATATTACAAATATAAAAATACATAACTAAAATAATGAAGAAAAAAAGAGGGAACACACCCACACTACAACCTTTGAAAACTTCTGCCTATCAAACAAAACACTAACTAGAAACACCTTATCATTAATCTACCTCTGGCATACGAAAGCAAACAAACGAAACACCCACAACGTTCAGGCTGCATGGGAGGCCGATCTGAAGGCCTGAAGGATCACCCCAGAACAATGGAAGGGAAACATATGAAAATTTAAATAAAGGAAGTCTAAATGTAGCTCTGAGGAAACATCCCTAAAAAAGTTATGTACGGAACAGATAAGGTACCTGCAGATGTTGGCAAAAATCGATCCAGCAATATCCCCAGTGTTTCAGAAAATTGTAATAGGACTGGAGGACTTTTTCACATTATGGTGGGAAAGTGAAAAATGATACAAAAAAATATGGAGAGAGGATCTTCAGAATAATATCTACAAAATATTCTAAGACAAATTGAGCTTCTCCACTGGTGGCCCTACTGGGACAAAAATGTCCCGGAACTAAATCGACAAAGCAATAAACTGATACAGTACATTACATAGCAACCAAAATACAGCATTGCGAGACACAGTGGAGAAAACAACCACTAGAACCTAACAAAGCTAATCAACAGAACCAACACTATAATGATAAATGAAAGAATCTTTCATGTGCTTTTTTCCCCAAGGTACACTTACAAACAGTATAAGGGTCTGGCGCCTTGGACCACCGTGAAGACTCCATAAACCTACGTTGGAAACAGGAGGAGGAGAAATAGATAGGCAAACAAAAATGTGATAGAAATATGTAAGAAGATGAGGTGGACATGGCAGGGGAACAAAGTCAAAACAAGAATGAAGAACAAAGCAATGCATGTCGGTTTCCACTTATTTTTATTTATATATTTATTCTTATGTTTCCATGCAATATTAGGTCGAATATGAGTTTATTAAGATTAATTCAAGAGTCAATATTGTGAATGCCAACAATATGTATACAATATGAAACAAAATTTAAACCAATAAAAAAGTTATTGAACACTAAATAAAATCGCGTCTAGTCTCAGAAAGAAAAACAAGTTGGCTCGGACCATTGGGAAAGTCTTGGGTGGGACATCCAAAAAGCCTCTTAAAAAAACGTTCTTTGTGTGTGTCCCTTTCCCCAATGGAATGTTTGGGTTTGTTCTAGAATTTGAGAGAGTAGTATACACAACAGGTGGCTCAATGGTTGTTCTATGAGGTGAGCTGCTTGCCTTGTTTCTTCCCAAATATGCTTACCACACGCACAGATGGCTAAGTATACATTCTTAGAGGAATGACAATTAAAAATAGGGTTATGTTTTGCATTAAATGCACCTTAAGACCCTGACGTGTGATTTGATTGGGCTTTAAAATAATTTGGCCAAACTTATTGAACTAATTGGCTTTTATTTATTCAGGGTTTAGCAGGCCGTTGTAGTAGAACTTTATGGAGGGTAACAAGATCCAATTAGAATTGTTTGTGTTACACTAGAATCTCGTGTTTTTGTACCTTAAGACCCCTTGTACATCAGCCTGATAGTGTGGGTTTGATTTTGGGACTTAATGTACGGAGAGGAGACAAGGTAGCTCGGATCTTCCTGGACTCCCAAAATTCAGGCCGTTACCTATCAATTCTTTCAGTTAGGAATCTGCCTCCTGACTCTATAAATATCACTTTGTATGAGAAAGTGAAACCGGATGTTTCCATAATTATTACAATATTTAATTAAACTATACATAGAGGGTAGGTCCAATCCAATCCATAAGTTACATCATCTAGATACTGCATATACGCTGAGATTGATTCTATAGAAATGGTCATTCCAATCATATATTACATATGTCCCATTTTACCATAAATAGGTTGGATATGAGGGAAAAAAATCCCCCCCATAGCCCCTCTCAGAAACATGAAGTAGTAGTAGTTTAAAAGATTATTTTAAAACTTTCCAGTATAAATCACTTTGAGCATTCACTATAACATTTAATATATTCAAGCACAAAACCGCACTGCCCTATAGGCATATATTTGTTCCTATACAGGAGTATAGGCTGCCAAATGCATGGACAGCCATGATGACTTGAATGCCCAGTCCATAGTCTCAAAATTCGCTAGCGAGTTAGAGATGGCCAGTTCGCGGATTCGGAACCGGATCCGCGGCGATTTCCGAGATCCGCGAATTGAGAACTCGCAGATTTCCGAATTCGCTTTCCAACATTTTTCAGAACTGCGTCGAAAAGTTTTGACAATCAAGAAATTTCAAAATTCTAAATTCAAATTTTTGAAAATTTGGCAAAATTGATTACAGTAGTAAATGCTGTATAGGCCCTGGGAAATTTCTAAAAGAATCCTTTCTGATTAGTACAATCAGCAAATTTTCAGAAAGAAGAATCTGATTGGTATACCAACAGCCACATTCTTTCCCGTCAGAATTGGTTACAATTAGATTAGTTATGAACCAATTCTGATTGGCATACTAACTAGAGAGGGACCGATTTGTGGAACCAAACCTGTTCCAGCAGATCTCAGAGATCTGCAATACGTGGATTTTTCCGAAACCACCTTTAAACCATTTCGAAGATTTCATGTATCAAATCACCAATGGAGCTGTTTTTAACCGTGGCCAACCCCCCTGGGTATAAAAGGCAGCTATACAGTGCAACTTGTCAGTGAATTAGTGGAGACTGACAGTGTAGGGAGTTTATTAGAGTTTTTTCCAGCTTTTGAAGCGTTCTGTGTGTGGATTTCAGTTGTGGTGGATTAGCTCTTGTGTTAACCACTCATGATTCACACAATTTGGAACCCCAAAAGTCCTTTTGAGGGACACCCCCCCCCTATAAGTTTTTTGGACCACATTTAGGGTGGTTTAGCCCTTTTAAAGGTCTACTGGCCCCTATGTTAAAAACACACAGTATTGCAGTTTAGCGATACAGCGCATCACGTCAGTACAACCGCGGCCAGTAAATTAACGCTGACCACATGCGTTAATTAACAACCAATTCTGAGGACCAAGGACAGTGATATAGTCCAATGATGCGCAGCAGTGTAATGTAGCCCCTCCATTATAGTGACTTCTAGCGCTGTAGTGCCTTTCGCCCATTGGAATGCTATAAATTCCAGGGGCAAGCGTAGGATTGTTAAGGGGGGGGATTCTGAAGAAGTCAGTAGGAAGTTCATGGGACTAGCGATGGACTAGACCCAAAACTTCAAATTCATTGTTCCCAGACTTAGCGTCCTATACAGAAAAAAGAGGAGCGGTCACCTACCCCCTCGTTAGCGGAGTCCCGTCCGCGGCCCTCTCCGTTCAGCATGTCCTTGAAAACATATACACTGCAACAACAGGCTTCAAGCTTAGGGTTTAAAACTTCACCTTTCTTGTAAAGCCTTCTGATTGGATACCTTAAAATTATTTTAGAAAGAATCTGATGGTAAAAAACCAATAAGATCTTTTTCAATAGAAAATTGGTTACAATAACCGCCAGCCTAAGTGGAGCCGATGTTGTAGCCGCTCTTTCTTCAGCCCATTACTGTGATGGCATCTGAGCTCTGCGGTGGTTTTGTAGCTCTTTATTAGGTTTGCAGAAAAAACCCGAAGCCGTTTCGGATTGGTCAATTTTTTAATGCTTGGTTTACATGTTTATATTAACCAATCAGATTTCAGAAATTATATTCACATAGCTGGGTCATGCAAGCTTAACATCTAGTTGCTGTAACCCGAGTTTCATTAAACTCCATTGTCATGTTTTTATACTTGGTTGTCCATGTTTATCTGTAGTGAATTGGGGATCTGCGTCCCGACAAGCATTTGGAGGTATTTGAAAGATCTTTTAGGTAGAGGTGAGATTAAGAGAAGTATATTCTCCTGTCTAGCGTCGCACTGGAATGGAAAAGCAGGGTAGTAGAAAGTGAACAGTTTGTCAAAGTGGATGATCTAATTTCATGAGTTAATAAATTTATATTCCTAATGAGGTTGTCGATAATAGATATTAAAGTTGGCGCCGTCTCCCAACCATCCAGCATATCACTGGGGCCAATCCTGTGTCACATTCAGCTGGGAGCACTTACTCCTCATAATATATGCAAGAGAAAGATAGAGAAAAGAAAAAGAAGAAAGAAGAGGCAAAAAGAAGACTATTATAAAAAACACAACTTATTTAATACCTGTTAAAAATATCTTGTCAGATAGGCTACAGCAACATCCAAATTTAGATTAAATATGTTCGAAATATAAATATCAACTTCCAACTTTTCTTACTGTAGCTGCGTGCTGTAAATAATGTTGGATATATGTGCGTAAGGAATTCAAAGAGTCTGTTTGCATCTATGGGTTTCTGTAAGTTACCTATTCAGACTGTATGTCTCAATCCTTGTAGTAGAAGCCATGTGATTAGCTAAACTTCGGAAGTTCTCTGACATTAAAGGAGGTTATTTAAGTCATACATACATAGAAGCAACATCATGAATATTTTTTTAAAAAAAAGTTAATAATATACATTAGACATCTGTGATTCGTTATATAGGAACATTCTTAACCACCTTAGGTTGAAAAAAAGAAATAAAAACATTCAAAATAAAATAATTTCGGGCACTCAAAAATTGTTATTATATAGGCATCCACCAATAATTGAAGATGTTTAGTTGGCAATCCAGAGTGCGTAGAAAGACTTACTATTATCTACCTGGAGGCACCGGATAGAAACGTCTGAAGAGTTGTAGATTGGAAAACATACAGACATGTTAATAATCAAAACACTGTGAAATGCTAAAAAAAAAAGTAAGGAGGCTATGGATTGACGGTATTGTTTTTATATCCCATTCGAGTCCCGTACTAGCAAATTAACCAAGGGGGGGTGCCACCAAGTCATTATTGGGGTCTGTTCCAGTTTTTATTATCACTTGGATCTCAATGTTATAGGGGGTCAAGTTTCATTGGTTGGTTAAGGGGTGCAACCAAAGTATAACATATGTTAAATAACCTCAGCACAGGTATATCTATCCCCAGATTATTAACCTTGTGTTTTATAAGGCTGATAAATCACACATAATTAGTAGGCTCACAAATTATAGTGAACTCATTAATACTGACTTAATAACTTGACCATGACTTCTGAAACCAGAACAAAAGAAAACATAGGTCAGGTCAGGTCCATTGACACGCAACTACCCCCCAAAAAAACTGGCCGATCCTGAGCTAGAAACCCAGTACCTCAAGCTTGGATGATAGATCTCCTGAAGTCTATATATCGCCATGGTTTGGAGAGGCATTTAGTTCCAGATTGTTGTGCTGCACAGGAGGAAAGTTGACCAACACATGCCTCAAAGCTGACTCGTCCCCATTTTGATGAGACCAACTACTGTTGATTATCATCTGCAATTTAGAAACCAACAGATGGATCTTGGAGATGCAGCATTGGTGTACAGTGAGTAGAGCAATGGGAGAGGCACAGCCCTGGGGTGCCTCAGTACTGACTGCAGAGAGCTTGATGTATGTTTCCCAGTCTAACCTGCTTGGATCCTGTCGGTTAAGAAGTTGGTATCCATTTGCAGATAGATTCAGGTATGGTAGCTGCGGAGGCTTGCTGTGTTAGCAGTGATGGGATGATCTGGTATTAAACGCAGAGCTGAAATCTATGATAATATGGTGATGTAGGTTCCCGGGTCACAAAAACCTCCGGACCCTCGATGCCCATCCATATCAGTTACCGGGGGAAAATGCACTCCAAGCAACGACAGACAGAGGAACAGAAGGACAAGGATGGCTGAGTGGTTAGTGAGGCAATATAGCACCAATTAATATTATTAATAATCTTATATACTTGCTGCCACCACCTTCCTAAAAAATAGGGTAAGGACCTACTAAATCTTATCTATGTGGTTATCTACCACCCCTAAACTTATAATGAGCCTTGCAATAAAAAAGGGTTAACCATCCCTATACTCTATACAGTTAGATATATACCTAAACAATACTCTTCTATAGTATAGAGTAAAGTAACTTTCAGAGACACAGGTCATTTTGGGATTACTCAGAATAAGACAATTAGCCATAAAGGATTGTATTCATTATTAAAAGTAATAAAAGAGTCATAACAAAATATACAGAAAAAAACAAATTCACGTACTGACCGAAACATGGTAACACAGTGCGGGTTAGAATGGGGGTTAAAAGAAGGAATACTAGAAGATAAAATGGCACTCTCAAGTCTGGTGAGCAGAGTTGGAATCGTTAAATCTGAATATGGAAAAAAGTGAGAAAGTCCCAAATGATAGTTCTGAGAAAGCCAATGTTATGGTCTGTCCGGCTGGCTAATGTTCCTTAAGATGTTATGACAAACGCCCTTCCATTGTTTGTGTATCTCCTATCTACCCCTGCCACATGTGGTACCCAAAGCTTTCTTAGCCATCACCTACAAGTGTAGGTGGTCAGGATATGTCTAAACTTGATAACCCTCAGTATGGCCACTCAAAAAACTACCAATTTGCAGTCAGTTTCCCGATTACCTTGGTAATAAAACCAATCTTACATTTTTATAGCCCCTAATATTTAATCACCCTCATGAATTTACACAAACTAACGGACCCAAACACGACAATCTACAATACGACAGTGGCTAACTGTTTTTTAAAGTAGGTCTGGGTAACCTTAAGCCTAGAGTGATGGTGTTTGGTCCCCACGGGGATTATCTCGTATACCAGGAAATCCCTTGGGTGGTAACCCGTTATGGTTATCTGCCCCAAAACCGGGGTTTGGTTAAGGCGATTATAGAAAAAAACCTGGTGTGATAATCTACCCATCAGGAGTCTGACACAATGGTCAAAATACTCATATGGGACACCAGGTCAAATTGTCCACCTTATCACAGCCCGATGGCTTTAAGATATGAAGGAGGGAAAAAGGACATTGTCCTATTGAGTTAGGGCACTTGAACCATATGGCAAAGCAAATACAGATCAATAAAACAATGGAATATGCTATTACAAACACCCAAACAATCATTACTCCATTAGGGGCCCTATTTATAAAAGATCGGTATTCGTTATCGTAAAATTACCGCTAGTTTATGTAAAATAACGACCGGGTTTTTTACCGATAAACGACCCGTTATTAACGATAACGGACCGTATTCCGATTTCGTTAAATACCGATAGTTATCGTTAAATTACCGGTCGTTATTTTCAATAACGACCGTTATTTACCGATTAACGGTCGTTATTACGATGACGGTCGTATCGGTAAATAACGACCGTTATCGGAAATAACGACGTTATCGGTAAACCCCGGTCGTTATTTTACCGATAACGATCGGTATTTTACGGATAACGATAACGATTTTTTAAATAGGGCCCCAAGATCCTGAGTTAAGGGAAAAGAAGCTCAGAATTCCACCACACTGTTCAAGCAGGAATTTTAACCCCATAACAGTTAAACAATATGGGAGTTGCCATAATGCTTGTCATGCGTGAGGGGTGGAATTCAAAAAACCTAAGATGTGCCATTCCAGATAGTAATAGTATAATTAACACCCATGTATAAAGAACAGATAATTATCGCTAATAACACTAAAAAATCATTTATTATATACATAACGTCGCTGGCCAGCTTATCATCCCCTATGTAAACATACATAAACGTTACATATAATATTATATCGAAAACATCCTAAAGTAGGCACAGCCCCCTAAGAATAGAACAGGACCCAATTCCAAAAAATGGTTAAATGGATTGATCCTCTCCCAAGTTGTCAAGTCTAACATAATCCAGAATTGATTAAAGTGTGCACACTATAAACCTTTACACAAAACAGAGCTATAAAACACTCACGCCTCCTTCTGATTGTATCCTGGCGCTATCCAAGGAACCTGTCCCCCGTACAATTCAATGTGTCCGCGGTCGTTCCGATCATGGGATCGTCCTAGTGGCTACCCTTTACAAAGTTTGATAAGCGTGTTTGGCCGTGGCAAACGGTGGTTTGTTGTTAGCATGAGGAGAGTGGGAGAGAGTGATTCCTAGTGTGCCTGTCTCCTAATTAGGATTGCTTTTCCGAGGTAAACGTCACTGAATTGCAACGCGTTGCGCTCCCCCCAATCACCAGGAGCTTCATAGGGCCGTGACGTCAATCGGTAGTTAGTGTTCTTTTTATGGGCTGTCCTTAATGTGGTTTGACTAAAATTAATACATTATATCACCTTAATGGTGCCAAATACCTTATTATCATACATACTGTTTCAACCTTAGGAATTTTCTAAATTAATATATATAAATAATATCACTCCTCTGATACCCTAATCACCTCCATATATCTGTTGCTGGCAAATCATCCTAAGTAAGGCTAAAAAACTACAGATAAAGCATTTATTTGCAATTGACAACGAGATATCTTGAATTTAACAATATGCACCTAAAGTCTTTAATGAAATACATGGAACTGGCTCCCTTTCTGTGATATTGATAGAAGATGTCCGAACTTCGACCCAAAATCCGTCGCTCGAGGATCCCGAATTTTAGAAAAAAAAATTTTAAAAAATCCGCGACGGACTCGTTAGTTAAAAGGAAAAATATCCTCGAAAATTAAGAGAAATTTTCGAAAATAAGTATTTTCGAAATACGCGTAATCCTCGTAATTCGTAAAATTTCTGAAAATATATATGTACGGAAATAAGAGAAGAATCCTTGTATTTTCGAAAATACGAGAAATACGCGGTTCGGAGGGCGGAAAATCGACCCCGTTCGCGAACGGATAAATCCGCGGCGGATTCGGGGGATTGGAATAGCGAACCAGCCATACCTAATGTTGGGACTATGGAGAGGGCTTAGGGTTTTTAGTCTTACTAGGAGGAGTTGCCAGCACAGTTCTGGGCACGTTTGAATTAATAAGCTTAAATGGGCTGATATTGAATAATATAAGAATAATAATAATAATAATGATTATAAGCAGTGAATGAGAATAACAAAGAAAACTTGGGGGGGGGGGATCTCTCTCTCTCTCTCTCAGCCAAATTTAGGGATTATTGATGTTTTTAAAAATAGATATATAAATCTGTTTGTCCACAGTGAATTAAAATATTTTAATACTTATACAATACCGTAATATAATAGAAAGTATACTTGCCTTACAATAAGTTGCCGTACAGCATCAATATAAGAGGCATTTGCCTCTAAGATCAGACCACTGTCTTGGAGGGTTAGAGACAGTGGCCTGCAGCTGGAAACGGCATGCAGCCGGCACTGCAGGACCTCACAAAATCGGTTGCGTTTCCTGCACCGCCGGCCTGGTACCAAGGGCACGCTGTCATAACCCTTGCCAGGAGGTAATGTGTCATGTACAGCTCTGCCTGGCACAAAAAACTCGACATTTTGGTGTTTGTAAAAACTCCCGCCTCACACAGGATGTAGTAAAAAGCAATGGAACATCGAAGTTAGTACCAGTTCGGGTCCGTATTTCCGACGGAATCCTCTATTTCCAAAGAATCCTCATATTTTCCGAAGAATGACAAAGACTCTGGCGACTTTGAATTATTTAACGCTGAGCGGGACTGGAGTTTTTAGGTATTGTGCAGATCGTGTTTCAAGGTCATTACCCAGGTCCCTGAGCTGATTTAGTGTAACATACCAGGGCTATTTGACCAATTTTAATGCAGGATTTTGCCGCGGAAATTTCACTTTAATAGGTTTTAACGGGTCCGTTGCGTATTTTTGAATTTTGATTTTTCGAAATTTGCGGATCCCTCGAGCGGACGGGATTAGTTTCAGACATTCTCTAGTTCCTACTAGAAAAGGAGCTCGTTGGATCGTATATCTAAACATTGTGGAGCACAGTATAGATTATAAAGGTAATGGAGGTTAGGGAATAGTGACCTGAAATAGTGGCGTTTGGACTTTGTTATCGAAAGGAAAAGTGGTGGAATTACAAAGGGCTTTAATTTACGGGAAAGGCAAATGTTCCAGGTTAAAAGACAGGCTCTCAGATGTCAAACTGGGATATGTATTATCAGGTAAAGGTTACTGACAGAAGTCATAGAGTATACCGTTATATACTGGGTATAAAACTGGGATAATGTATTATCAGGTAAAGGTACTTGAACAGGAAGTGACTGTGTCAAGGGATTTTAAGCAGTTCACATCTAAATTTATAACCCTGGAAATAAAATGTAAAAAAATAAATATGAATTCTGATGTAAAGCGGCAAATGGACGGAAAGAGAAAAAAAGGCCATTAAAAACTTTAAAAAAAGGATGAGGGAAAGGAAAAGGGACTTTAGGGATATAAAAAAACTGTAAAAGGAGTGTAAGAAAAGAATCAAACTAGCTAAAATAAGAATGAAGTTCGGATAGTGAACAAAGCATCACTAAGCCTAACACATTTTTTTAAGTCTATTAATCGTAAGAAGATGAGGACTGAGAATGCTGGGCACAATTATTAATGGGGAGGGATAGTTAGTACGGAGGATGGCGATTAAAGCAAAATGTCTGAATGTTGTTGAAAGAAGGACCACAGGGGCGGGTTCTAGAAGACTTGGATTGAAGCACACTGGTTACACACTTGAACAAAAGTCTTTAACATTTTTCTCTTTTGGGCCACCCCAAAGGGAACGGGCAAGAATATTAAAGTCTGTTAACACCGGGATTTTGCACCGGCTGACTTGGAACAGTGGGTTATGAAGAAGGATAGCTTTCCTTCGAAGTTTGAAACAGGAACAAAGATTTTGCCAGAGGGGTGTCAGGAGGGCAGAGACTTGTGCGGCTTGGATCTTGGAAACAAAGTTGAGGAGATTATAGAGGCCAAGATTTTAGGGGTTGGGTAATGGAGGCCTTTATCTTCCTTAATTACAGTCGGAAAGCAACAAATGATCTGGACAGAGGCATCAGCTTTCTTGTTTTTGGAACCAGGTTGGTAAGTATGGACAAAGTTGAATCGGGAAAAAAGAATAAAGACCACGAGCTTGACGGGGATGGATGAATTAATCTTTGGAGGTCGGGATTGTATTCGAGATTTTTAATGGTCGGTAAGGATGGGTGATAGGTCCGAGGTGCCTTCAACAGATGACGCCACTCCTGAGGGCCAGTTAGTTTGATGGCAAGAAAAAAGAAGTTCCCTATTCCAACATCATAGTTACGCTCGTTGGGTAGAAACTTCTTAGGAAAATAAGCACAGGGATGGAGTTTCCTTTTAGGGCCTTTGTCTTTGGGAAGGACGCTCCAGCGCCCAAGTACGAGGCATCAACTTCGAGTAGAAGGGAAGACCTAAGATCGGGATGACTAGAACAGGAGCATCAGCAAAGGCCTCTGAGTCATTTGAAGGCTTCGAGGGCTGCAGGAGTCCCATGGAAGGGGCTTACACCTTTAATGATGAGGGCTAGATCAGAGAATTATTGAAGAGAACCTTGAATGAATGTCGTGTAATTGGCGAACCCAATGAACCTTTGAATAGCGTCTGGTTCCATAGGAAGAGACCAATCTTGAAATGGCCGAAACCTTTTAAACAGGATCCATCTTGAAACCCTTGCCAGATCAGATGAGCCCAGGAAGGGAATTGTGAACACTCAAACAACCACTTTTCCAGTTGGGCATATAGGGCTATTCTCTCCAGACGTAAGCCACACCTGTTTAACATGGAGTGGGATCGGCTGCTTGTTGAGGCAGCATCTGGAGAAAAGTTAACAAATGTCATCGAGAATACTACTACAGAGATACCCCAAACATATCCAGGGGAAAATGTCGTTGACGAATTCTTGGAAACCGCTGGAGGCATTACAAAGGCCAAAGGGCAGTTACGAGATATCGTAGTGACCGTCCCTAGGATAAAGGCGGTCTTCCACTCGTCACCTTGGCGTAACAGATCAGATGGTATGCCCCCGAAGACTAGTGTTAGTAAATATTTGAGCCCTTTTATCTGGGTGAACAGTTCAGAGATGAGAGGAGAGGATAAGATTCTTTATTGGATTTTATTTAACCCCGGTCTAGTCGATGCAGGGTCGTTAAACCTCCGTCTTATTTCAACAAAAAAGAACCCAGCACCCAGCAGGGGGGAGGAAGTGAAGGTTGTATGAAACCCCTAGCAAGGTTCCGAATGTACTCTTTCATGGCTAGAGTTTCTGAGGGAGGATGAGGGTGAGACAGTTGGGTATGTGCGTCCCCGAGGAGGAATCGTACAGAAAGAAAGAAGGCGATGGGGCAATTGTAGGAAGGTGCGGTGCTTGCTAAGCTTCTCAGCTCGATTTTTACAGAACACATCAGAGAATCATGATAAACATCAGGGAGGTTTTCTCTGATTTATTTTCACAGTATGTAGTGCCAATGAGTAGAAAAGCAATTTATTGAAAACAGGAAGGGGGGGCCTTTTTTTTTTCCAAGACTGGTTTCATTGTTAGATAATCTATAACAGGGTGTGCAGTAGAGAATTTGAAGAGTCCGAAAAATTAGGGGAGCCGAAGGCGACTTTGGATGACAAGGAAGATAAACGTTCTGGTGAAAGATGCCAATCGCGAATAGGACTTAGTATGTAGATTTGGAGATGAATTCTGAAGCCAACGGGCTTGTATGGTCCAATAGCCAGAACTCCACTGAAGGGGTGGTTCTGCAAGTGAAGCGAGGGACCAAGCCCCAATGTGCATTCATAGGTAGAATCGATGAAGTTATCCAGCGGGCACCAGAATCGACAAAGGTATGGGACGGAAAAGTTATACCAGACAGGTGATTAGTAGCTGGTAGAAAGAGTTCAGTGGTTAAATTTGGCAGGAACTACGTTAACTAGAAGGGGCTCCTACTTACACTTCTAGGTTCCTGGAGTTCCCGACTTCTGGGGACAATTTCTCGTACAAAATGTCCTTGGCCCAGCACAATAGAGACAAGTCCATTGGTCAAGTCGGCCGGGATTGTCCTCGGGGATAGATGCGTGCCGCCAATTTGCATCGGCTTCGTCACCCGAATATATGGGGTTTGCGGAAGGAAGGAAAGGGCTGTGCTGATCAGGCTTCGGAAAGGTCTTAGGGTGGTTGGAACGAGCGCAGACCTTTCTGCCTGCCGTTCACGGAAAGGGGTATCATTTGTATGCTGGGTAACCCAAGTCTGCCCTATCCCACCACTGTGCGTGAGTGCACCTGTCTCTACATCCCTAGACACTACTAATTCGGTCCTTGAGGCGGACTCAGCGAGTCACGCCAAAAAGGCGCTACTAGGAAATCTATATACAGACCTATATCCATCACACTACAACACTGCTACTAGGAAATCTATATACAGAACTATATCCATCACACTACAACACCGCTACTAGGAAATCTATATACAGACCTATATACATCACACTACAACACTGCTACTAGGAAAAGGTTAATCAGCTGCACCACCAATGTGAATATTGATGATGTAATATATTCTGATGATGTAATATATTCCTACATGATAGGGGTTAAGGTGGAAATCACACAGGGGCTGACAGTGTAATCAAAGTAAAAGTACTGGTAGGGAAGGGGAAATGTCAGAGTTGGGGAACAAACAGAACCTAAAATGAGCTCATAGAGGTAAAGAAAAGGCCCCTGAGTGGAACCTTCCATGCTGAGAAGGATGTTGAGGGAAGAACTTTCTAACTTCAACTTCCCATAGCTGCCTCCTCTGAACTCTGCACCAGACTGCTGCAAACTATGATCTCCATGAGTAGCTCCTGCCCAACCCCCAGTACAAGAGACTTATCTTGGATTGGTCAGTTTACCTCTCAATCTTGACTCTGGGTGAACCACAAGTGAGAGGAGGTGACAGAGTGTGTGGTCACATTACATTGTTACATCGCATGGTCTGCTGCTCCTTTGATTGACAGCTCTATCCTCCTATCACAGCAACAACAGAAAACAATGAAGTAAAGTATTGTACTGCCCTGAACAATCTGTTATTTGGAATAAACTTGATTCACTCAATTCACCACCAGATGGCAGCACACAGGTTAATTAGCTTTAAAAATGTGGGGGAAAGGGGGTACAGAGGCATTTATAAAAGTTGTAAAGTAGCCTATGCTTTCCCCCAGGTCCTTATATAAGTATATATATATATATATATATATATATATATATATATATATGTGTATGCAGCAGCATCAATATATAACTCCAGCTAGGTAAGATGCAATAAAAGACTTTATTAGCTTGTCAGACATAGTGCAACGTTTCGGAAAGTATCCTTTATCAAGCAGTCAAACAGGTCTTGAATTTACAATATCAGAGTTACAGATATACCACAGATATACCACAGGGGGTCACTGTAACTCTGATTTGTATCCACTTCTAAGTGACACATTGTAATTGTATTGATGGTATCAATTTCCTGTTTCTAACTATATAATGCCATTCATGTGTGATTAAAATCAAGACTTGTTTGACTGCTTGATAAAGGATACTTTCCGAAACGTTGCACTATGTCTGACAAGCTAATAAAGTCTTTTATTGCATCTTACCAAGCGGGAGTTATATGTTGATGCTGCTGCATACACAGTTTTATTTTGGATCTTTACCTGCAGCTGTGCATCCTGATTGCCTGTTGAGTGTGCTGCCGACCTGTTTGCATCGGATATATATATATATATATATATATATATATATATATATATTGGGAACTAAGCACTGTGACCTGCATGGTATATATGGGAATCTCTATGAAGGTAACAGTGTTATCTATAGACGGGTATATACCACACATTGTATACGGTAAGTGTTATCTATAGATGGGTATGTACCACACATTGTATACGGTAACAGTGTTATCTATAGACAGGTATGTACCACACATTGTATATGGTAACAGTGTTATCTATAGACGGGTATATACCACACATTGTATATGGTAACAGTGTTATCTATAGACGGGTATATACCACACATTGTATACGGTAACAGTGTTATCTATAGACGGGTATGTACCACACATTGTATATGGTAACAGTGTTATCTATAGACAGGTATATACCACACATTGTATACGGTAACAGTGTTATCTATAGACAGGTATGTACCCCACACATTGTATCGGTAAAGTGTTATCTATAGACGGGTATGTACCCACATTGTAATAACGGTAACAGTGTTTTAATCTAACCGATAGACGGGGTATGTACCACACATTGTATATGGTAACAGTGTTATCTATAGACAGGTATTACCACACTTGTATGTAACAGTGTTATTCTATAGAAGGTATGTACCCCACATTGTATAACAGGTACAGTGTTATCTATAGACAGGTATTACCACACATTGTATACGGTAACAGTGTTATCTATAGACAGGTATTACCACACATTGTATCGGTAACTTGTTATCTATAGACAGGTATTACCACACATTGTATGCGTACATGTTATCTATAGACAGGTATACCACACATTTGGTACACGGGTAACAGTGTTATCTATAGACAGGTATATACCACACATTTGTATAGGTAACAGTGTTATCTATAACGGGGTATTACCACACACTTATAACGGTAACTTGTTATCTATAGACGGGTAATGTACCACACATTGTATACGGTAACAGTGTTATCTATAGACGGGTATGTACCACACATTGTATACGTAACATTGTTATCTATAGACGGGTATGTACCACACATTGTGTATACGGTAACAGTGTTATCTATAGACGGTATGTACCACACATTGTATACGGTAACATTGTTATCTATGGGTAATGTACCACACATTGTATACGGTAACAGTGTTATCTATAGACAGGTATGTACCACACACTTGTATACGGTAACAGTGTTATCTATAGACAGGTATGTACCCACATTGTATAGGGTAACATGTTATCTATAGACGGTATGTACCCCCCATTGTATACTGGTAACAGTGTTATCTTAGACAGGTATTACCACACATTGTATATGGTAACAGTGTTATCTATAGACAGGTATGTACACACACATTTGTATAAGGTACAGTGTATTACTATAGACGGGTATGTACCACACATTGTATACGGTAACAGTGTATCATAGACGGGTATGTACCACACATTGTATACGGTAACAGTGTTATCTATAGACGGGTATGTACCACACATTGTATACGGTAACAGTGTTATCTATAGACGGGTATGTACCACACATTGTATACGGTAACAGTGTTACTATAGAAGGGTATGTACCACATATTGTATACGGTAACAGTGTTATCTATAAGACGGGTATGTACACACATATTGTATACGGTAACAGTGTTTATCTATAACGGGTATGTACCACACATTGTATACGGTAACAGTGTTATCTATAGACGGTTATGTAACCACATCTTGTATACGGTAACAGTGTTATCTATAGACGGGTATGTACCACATATTGTATACGGTAACAGTGTGTATCTATAGACGGGTAATGTACCACATATTGTATACGGTAACAGTGTAATCTATAGACGGGTATGTACCACACATTGGTATAATGATAACAGTGCAATCACAGTATGTTCTGTGCTGCAATCACAGTGTGTGCGGTCACATCATATGTTCGTTGCTGCAATCATTGTGTCGGTCACATCGTATGTTTTGTGCTGCAATCAGTGTGTACGGTCACATCGTATGTTTTGTGCTGCAATCACGTGTGTACATTCACATCTTATGTTTCTGTGCTGCAATCACAGTGTGTACGGTCAATCGTATGTTCTGTGCTGCAATCACAGTGTGTACGGTCAATCGTATGTTCCTGTGCTGCAATCACAGTGTGTACGGTCAATCGTATGTTCTGTGCTGCAATCAGTGTGTACGGTCAATCGTATGTTCTGTGCTGCAATCACAGTGTGTACGGTCACATCGTATGTTCTGTGCAGCAATTAGTGTGTACGGTCACATCGTATGTTCTTCTCAATCACTGTGTGTACGTCACATCGTATGTTCTGTGCTCAATCACTGTGTGTACGGTCACATCGTATGTTCTGTGCTGCAATCACTGTGTGTACGGTCACATCGTATGTTCTGTGCTGCAATCACAGTGTGTACGGTCACACTCGTAGTTCTGTGCTGCAATCAACCGTATGATTGTGATTTGGGGAGCACAATTAACTGTGTGAATTGCATGCACACCTTATGACGTACAGCATTAAGTTAATCGTTGATAATGTGGGTGCAGCCTAATAAGAATAGATACTGCAGATTGGTAAATGTTTCATGAATAACAAATGTGTTTACGTTTTATTATGGCTGTGTGTGTGTGTCCCCTCTAGGGCTATATTGTCATGTGATCACACACAATCAATGTATCTCCATTTCTTCATTATGTTTTTTGTTTTATAACAGTCAGAACCAAAGTGAATTACTGGAGCTGCCATGCGGATCCATTTTTTCGTCTGATTTTTGTTTTCATTTTCTCCTTGGCTGCAACGAATGTCGGTAAGTGAGCACAGTCTGGATACATTATCCCTGCAACTGGACTGAGTGTATATTCATTGTCTGTCTCTTTATACGGTATATTCATTGTCTGTCTCTTTATACAGTATATTCATTGTCTGTCCCTTTATACGGTATATTCATTGTCTGTCCCTTTATACGGTATATTCATTGTCTGTCTCTTTATACAGTATATTCATTGTCTGTCCCTTTATACGGTATATTCATTGTCTGTCTCTTTATACAGTATATTCATTGTCTGTCCCTTTATACGGTATATTCATTGTCTGTCCCTTTAATACGGTAATATTCATTGTCGTCCCTTTTAACCGGTATATTCATTGTCTGTCTCTTTATAACGGTATATTCTTGTCTGTCCCTTTACACGGTGTATTCATTGTCTTTCCCTTTACAACGTTGTATTCATTTCTGTCCCTTTACACGGTATTTCATTGTCTGTCCCTTTACACGGATATTCATGTCTGTCCCTTTACACGGTAATATCTTGTCTGTCCCTTATTTCCCATGTGTGATGTGATTTAATAGATTGGTGGAGATTAAAGGATAAAATAAGGAATAACAGTGATTGGTTTCATTGTATTTTGCAGAGGCCGGCGCATTTATTATGAAGGATATAGAAGGATGTCAAGGAACCTGCAGACACCAATGTTTGCCATCAGAAAAGCACGAAAATTATTGTTTATTTCTTAAATGTTGTGTAACATAAAACCAACTGATCTGACAACTTTACTCATTATAAGAAATATAATAATCAGCATTACAACACTGTGTGTGTCTGTGTTCAATCTGCATCAACAGTTTACACTATATTAACATTTCACCAGTATACCACACAATATATATACTGTATTAACTACCATATCTCACCCATTTACCAAAGCTTTCAATTTTACACTGGATGGACGTGATAATCACCAACCTTAATCCTATCATTATGTATCCTATTCATAGTGGGTCCATTATACATGTATCCTATTATAGTGCGTCCTATTATACAATGTATCCTATTAGATAGTGGGTGTCCTATTATACAATGTATCCTACGATTGGGTCCATTATCATTATCTATAGATAGTGCGTCCTATTATACATGTATCCTATTAGATAGTGTGGTCCTATTATACAAATGTATCCTATTAGATAGTGTGTCCTATTATACAATTATCCTATTCGATAGTGTGTCCTTTATACAATGTTCCTATTAGATAGTGTGTCCTATTATACAATGTATCCTATTAGATAGTGTGGTCCTATTATACAATGTATCCTATTCGATAGTGTGTCCTATTACAATGTATCCTCATTAGATATGTGGGTCCTATATACGATGTATCCTATTAGATAGTGGGTCCTATTATACAATGTATCCTATTAGATAGTGCGTCCTATATACAATGTTCCTATTCGATAGTGGGTCCTATTATACAATGTATCCTATTAGATAGTGTGTCCTATTATACAATGTTTCCTATTAGATAGTGCGTCCTATTATACAATGTATCCTATTCGATAGTGGGTCCTATTATACAATGATCCTATTAGATAGTGCGTCCATTATACAATGTATCTATTCGATAGTGGGTCCTATTATACAATGTATCCTATTCGATAGTGCGTCCTATTATACAATGTATCCATTATATAGTGCGTCCTATTAACAATGTATCCTATTAGATAGTGTGTCCTATTATACAATGTATCCTATTAGATAGTGTGTCCTATTATACAATGTATCCTATTAGATAGTGGGTCCTATTATACGATGTATCCTATTAGATAGTGGGTCCTATTATACAATGTATCCTATTAGATAGTGGGTCCTATTATACGATGTATCCTATTAGATAGTGGGTCCTATTATACAATGTATCCTATTAGATAGTGGGTCCTATTATACAATGTATCCTATTAGATGTGGTCCTATTATACAATGTATCCTATTAGATAGTGGGTCCTATTATACAATGTATCCTATTAGATAGTGTCCTATTATACGATGTATCCTATTAGATAGTGGGTCCATTTATACATGTATCTACGATAGTGTGTCCTATTATACAATGTATCCTATTCGTAGTGTGTCCTATTATACAATGTATCCTATTAGATAGTGGTCCTATTATACAATGTATCCTATTAGATAGTGCGTCCTATTATACAATGTATCCTATTAGATAGTGTGTCCTATTATACAATGTATCCTATTAGATAGTGTGTCCTATTATACAATGTATCCTATTCGATAGTGTGTCCTATTATACAATGTATCCTATTAGATAGTGCGTCCTATTATACAATGTATCCTATTAGATAGTGTGTCCTATTATACAATGTATCCTATTAGATAGTGGGTCCTATTATACAATGTATCCTATTAGATAGTGGGTCCTATTACAATTCCTATGTGCGTCTATATACAATGTATCCTATTAGATAGTGGGTCCTATTATACAATGTATCCTATTAGATAGTGGGTCCTATTATACAAGGTATCCTATTAGATAGTGGGTCCTATTATACATGTATCCTATTAATAGTGGTCCTATTATACGTTATCCATTAGATATGGTCCTATTATAGATTATTAGATGTGGGTCCTATTATACAATGTATCCTATTGATATGTGTCCTATTACAATGTATCCTATAGAAGTGGTCCTATTATAGATGTATCCTATTAGATAGTGGGTCCATTATACAATGTATCCTATTAGATAGTGGGTCCTATTATACAATGTTCCTATTTATAGTGTGTCCTATTATACAATGTATCCTATTAGATAGTGTGTCCTATTTAACAATGTATCCTATTCGATAGTGTGTCCTATTATACAATTATCCTATTAGTAGTGCGTCCTATTATACAATGTATCCATTAGATAGTGTGTCCTATTATACAATGTATCCTATAGATAGTGGGTCCTATTATACAATGTATCCTATTATATAGTGGGTCCTATTATACAATGTATCCTATAGATGTGCGTCCTATTATACAATGTATCCTATTAGATAGTGTGTCCTATTATACAATGTTCCTATTAGATAGTGGGTCCTATATACATGTATCCTATTAGATAGTGGTCCTATTAACAATGTATCCTATTGATAGTGGGTCCTATTATACGATGTTCCTATTAGATAGTGGTCCTATTATACAATGTATCCTATAGATAGTGGGTCCTATTATACAATGTACCTATTAGATAGTGGGTCCTATTATACGATGTATCCCTATTAGATAGTGTGTCCTATTATACGATGTATCCTATTAGATAGTGTGGTCCTATTATACAATGTTCCATTAGATAGTGGTTCCTATTATAAGATGTATCCTATTAGATAGTGGGTCCTATTATACAATGTATCCTATTAGATAGTGGTCCCTATTATACAATGTTCCTATTAGATAGTGGGTCCATTATACAATGTATCCTATTAGATAGTGGGTCCTATTATACGATGTATCCATTAGATAGTGTGTCCTATTAACAATGTATCCTATTATAGGTGCATTATACAAGTACCTATTAATAGTGGGTCCTATTATACTTGTATCCTATTAGATAGTGGTCCTATTATACGTGTATCCTATTAGATAGTGCGTCCTATTATACAATGTATCCTACAACAAAAGCCAATGTAGGTAGAGCTGCAGCCTTGAAGAAGGATCCAAGCAGATAAGTATGCTAAAACTTATGTTTATTAGTTCCCATAAAATGCAACTAAACCCATGGGGGGTATCACGGGAATGGGGATGTGGCCTGACCCCTTTCATGGAAATTCTGCTTCCTCAAAAAATGATGAGTCTCTTTATAAGGGGTAGGGATGGATCTATCATGGGGTCAATTCAAACAGCAACACATACTGTATCTCCTGTGGGCTTAATATACAGATACCCATGATAAAATCAGTATATCTGATGTAAACCATCTCTATAAAGTCTGTGAAATACACTGTAACAAGATCCAAAAGATTAATGAACTATGTGTACACACAGTATGCCATGGATAGAGTGAACACCATGGGGAGATTTATAGGTAAGTAAGAAGGATGTAACCACCATGTACCACTTGGTAAAAACATATTTATAGGACATACACATATTAACCCACATGCTTGTGTTAACATACATGGTAAAAGGCTAAGGAGGTAAGAGACCCAAGTCAAGTAAAACATATAATATGCTATAATGTAATCCATACATACATATATACATACATATCCATATATTCAATGCATGTTAAAGACACAGTATGACTAGAGATTTTAGAACTTCGCAAAATCCGGTCCGCCGAGGATCCGCGAACTTTCGAAAAATTGAAATTTCGAAAAGCCGCGAGCAGACCCATTAAAATGAAAAATTCCTCAAAATTACGAGATTTCTCGTAATTTCTAAATTTTCGAAAATACATTTTTCGAAAATACGAGAATCAACGTAATTTCAAAAACTTTATAAAATACGTATTTTCGAAAATACGAGTAATCCCGGAATTTCGAAAATTTGCGAAAATACGTATTTCAAAATAACGGTTTATAAAATAAGAGAAATCCTCGTATTTCGAAATTTTTCAAAATTACGAGAAATCGTGGTTTGGAAGTCGGAGAGCGGAAAATCAGGAAAAATCCACCACTGTTCGCGAACGGGATAAATCCACGGCAGAAACCCGGTTTCGGATCTGCGGACTGGCCATCCCTAATTATGACCTATAGGTAAATTAGTATAGCTCAAATAATTTGAACTGTTACTGATCACTTATACAATGATATCCCTAAATATGATTTAATACAATACATGATGGTTAAAATAAAATCGAGGGGGGCGCTCGTGAGCACTCAAAGATGGCCGCAAGGTGAAAGTCTCCTCACCTCGAACTGGAAAATTACAAATAGCCCGATAACAAACCAAACCCTGCCCAGAAATACCTCAGGGAACAGCAGCCAACGCCAACCCAAAGATCCAAACAGACACAATAAGGGTGGAAGCGCATTAAGGCGCTACAAGCCTTCCAACACAAAACGCGCGAAACCAGAAGCCACGAGGCCGAAGCGGACCCGGACGGATCTGACACGGAGGAGCTGCAGACTCACCCAAACACTCAGACACAACGGCAAACACCTTGTCACAGATACGAACAGTGTTAAAGGAGAACTGCAGAAAGCACTGGCCCCACTCCGGTCGCGGACATCCGGAAATCGGACAAAGGCTTATGGACATAGAAAATAAATTGATGAGATGGCAGAAGCCGTGCAGACCACTCAAACAAACATGGACACTATACAATCCACAACTGACAAACTACTATGCAAATAGAGGATCTTGAAAATAGATCCAGAAGATGTAACGTACGTATAAGGGGGATACCGGAGTCACAAGCCGACGCCCAGAGGTAACACTAAACATCTTCAGGACGCTTCTGCCGGAGGAACCGGAGGAGCGCCTGGGAGTGCGACAGGGCTCACAGGGCCTTGGCAAACCACCGGTAGACACCGTACAAGAGACATTGTAGTGAAACTACACTACTCAACACTACAAAGACAACTACTACATAAAGAATCCAGGAAAAAAAACTCCTTGGATATAATGGGACCAAATACCAACTTTTTGCGGACATCGCACCACAGAACCTAAACAAAAGGAGAATGCTGCGACCAATCACAAAACACTACAAGATCTGAATATATAGGTATAGATGGGGATTCCCCTTTAAACTCCAATTTACAATCAACAACAAAACCCACACAGTGGAAACGCTCCAAGAAGAATCCACTTACTGCAAAAACTCGGATTACAAATAACATTACCCAAAACTCTGGTCGAGCAGATCAATACCAAAACCCCGCAAAATATGGCAGACAACAACCCCCATCAAAACCACAGAGAAACGGCGACTATGGCGACAGACTCATCACGACCCTCCATACAGACAGGGACACTTGAGAAGCAATAAGCCTCTCACAACAACGGATAAGTACCAAAAACTACCCCAAACAAACGTCAACCTAAAAATAGAAAATAACTGTGCTATACTAATCTAACTCAATGACAATAAAAAACAATCGAACAGGCAAAGAACAAACAGCCTGACACAATTTAAGGCCAAAAGGAAGATATAACCAAAGTTTAAGCTAACCACATTAACGACCCAAATTTTTCCTCCTTCCCTAACTAAGAAAAGTTTTAAAATGTTCAAAAGTTTAAAATGTTTGAAATATGTTATATTGTTATTGTCAATAAGCTGTTTTGAATAGAAAAATACAGTAACTAACCAAAATATGCAAAGTGTAAACAACCCAGAGATGGAGCGCAACATAAACAACAATGACCAACCTAAAATGACCCATTAAGGTATGCCCCTTCTCTGGTGTCTTTAGAAACTCTCCCTAACCCCACAGTCCAATATTCACCCCCCCCATCATGTCGATATATTAGTTTTAGGGGGATAATAGTAACCAAGATGCCAGACCAATATAATTTAAATAACTAAGGTTAACATACACATAAACACATCTAATGTAAAGAAAAGAATAAAAAGGTAAAACAATGGTGCAAAGAAACCACTCTGAGAAATGCAGAAACCGAACCAAAACACCAACAACAACTACGAATCATAATGAACCAAAAGATAACTCAAAATGCAATAGTATTTCCCCCTCTGTCAACCCACACCACCCTTATAAGAAATCTCAAACGAAAATGCATAACCATAGCCATCTGTTTCTAAGGGTTAAACATATAGGATATAAACCAAACCCCAGTACCGGGGCATACGTATGACCCCCCAACTGAGAGCTTCCTCTGTCCCACAATGGAAATGCGGGAGAGACGAAACACATTAAGAGTCCGAACCTAATACTATCTTGTTCAGAGGAACGATTTTTTTGTTTATTTAAGTTAAATTTATATATGTTCATGTTTTCTTCTTGTGTTTTTGTATTTTCTTATGTTTTTTGTTAGGATGCAGACATGTACTTGCTCCGAGCCGGAAGAAAGGTCTCCCATGCAGCCACCAGACAAAATCATCTCACCGGAGAAAAACCACCAGAACAAACAAGCAAACAGTAAGCAGACCCAATCAAAACCCAATGACCACACAAACATCACTTACATGTATATCACAACAATGTCAGAGGGTTCAACACATATCAAAAAAGAACTACAAGCATTCAAACAATACAACAGATATAACCACATATCATCTTTCTACAAGAACACTTTTCGCAAAAATCCCACCAAAATACATACACAAACAGTACACGCAACATATCTCAGCAAAAGGACCCACAAAAAATGTGGAGTATCCATATTATTCCACCAACTCACTAAATGTAAACATCATAACAACAGACCCAGATACAGAAGGTAGATACCTACTAACTCACTGCACAATCAACAACAAACCATACACACTACTAAACAATATTCTCCGAATACACAACACACAAATTCATAATACCAATACTACAAAAACTCGAAAATATTCGCAACCACATATAGTTGCAGGAGACTTCAACTTCCCGTTAGATCTACATGGGACAGATCCAAAACACATAAATTAAACTACAATAAACGAACCCTACGCAATGTACACTCCACAATGGAGAAACTAACATTATCAGACAGCTGGAGAGAAAAGAACCTAAATGTAAACCTACTCCTACTATTCTATACCACATGATTGTTACACAAGGTTAGACCATATCTTATGCTCCACAACAATCCTCCCAGAATCACAAAGCCACAATGGAAACGTGTGTCTGGTCAACCACAGATTGTACAAATCAAAATAAACACAGGACAGCAACCATTTAAAAAACACATGGAGGCTAAATGAATCTCTGCTAACAAACCCCGCTATAAAAGAACAAATCCAAAAACAAATTACAAATTACTTTGACACAAACGACAATGGTGAAGTTTCACACCCAATACTCTGGGCTGCTCAAAGCAGTTATACGAGGATCACTTATCAAATAGCATCAAACTACAAAAAGCAATCCATAAAATTACAGACACAACTAGAAAGACAAATCCACACACTAGAGACCAAACATATAGAAACAGGAAACAACAGATACTAGAACAACTGAAAATAGTAGACAACAATTACAAGCAATAATGACAAAAACGTGGAAAAAACACTAATGTGGCAAAAACAATATTACTACCAAAAATGGAACAGCCAGACAAACCCCTACCAAACCTTCTAAAACCAAGATCGGAATACCCAAATTGCAAAAATCGCACACCTCAAGAACCTTTACAACAGACCCAGACTCCATCTATCAAACATTCCCACACATATTATACAAAATTTAATACAAACCCACATAAGACAAATAAAGACATTCCAACCTTCATACAACAAACAAACCCAAAAACCCACTAACCTCACAGTCACCACAAAATTAGCACAAAACACTATACCCACTGGAAACCACACAAGCAATAAAACAACTCAAGAGCAACAAGGCACCAGGTCCTGATGGATTCTCAGGAATATACTATAAAAAATTCGAGCCCAACTAACACCTCACCTAACAAACATGTTCAATTGCTTCCTGAAAGGAGACATATGCCATCAGAAATGAATACAGCGCACATTACACTGCTGCCAAAACCAGGTAAAACAACCCACAGCCCCACAAAACTACAGACCCATATCCCTTATCAACCAGGACATCAAAATACTAACCAAATTTCGGGCAACAAGACTAAACCCATACATGCCACATTATACATAACGACCAAGTAGGTCTTTTCCTAGGAAGAAGCCAGGCTTCAGACAACACTAAAGAATAACAATATAATACATATTTAAATAAAAAAAATACACAAAGCTGTATAATCACTAGTTAGACATAGAAAAAAGCTTCGACAGTCTAAATGGCAATATATGAAAGAAACATTACGGCATTCCAATTCCCACAAACATTTCTAAATATAATAGAAGTCTACTACAAAACCCAAAGGCCATACTGAAATACCAACCAACCACAGACCCAAATACATAAATATAGAAAGGGGTACCAGGCAGGGATGCCCCCTTTCGCCCTTGCTATTTGTACTAGCAATGGAGATAATCCCCAAGCCATACGCACAAACAACACCATACAAGGGGTCACAGTCGCAGATAAGGAATATAAATCAGCATGTTTGCTGACGACATCCGCATTAAACCCTTACATCACCATTTATGCCCTTCCAACCTATTCAATCTTCTACAAAAATCTCAACAATAACCGGTCTCAAAATAAATCGATAAAACAGAAATTATGGGAATTAATTTAACAGCACAACAAAAAAATTAATATAACACTCAATTTCAATCTGAAATGGAAAAGGAGGGGCGTTAAATATTAGGAGTCCAAATAACACCTACATTGAACTGTATACAACAAATATACCCCCCATACTAACCAAAATAAAATCAGAACTTAATAAAATGGGACAAATTACAAATATCATGGATAGGAAGAATCAATACTTTCAAAATGAATATCATACCCCGATGCTCTACTTATTCAGATGCCTACCAATAAAAATCACAAAAGCTGGCTACAACCAATACAAAATCAGATAATAAATACATCTGGCAGAACAAACGACCCAGAAATAGCCAAAACATCCTATACAAACCTAAATCACAAGGAGGCATGGGGTCCCAAATCTATATAAATATTACCTAGGCCCCAACTATCCCAGATAGTTACATGGCATAAAATAACCAATAAACCAAGATGGCTGGAACTGGAAACCAGACTTAGCAAATCCCCTAACATTAGATTCAATAGCATGGATACCTCACACACCTAAAACAAATACATCCACAATCAGCCCATGTACACAAACTACACTAACATTATGGCTAGAACCAAAACAACATAACTGGATCTCAAAACCACACTAATGCCTACGATCACACAAGATCCAGCTTATAGCGCATACCAAGACAAGGCTATAATGGTGGACAACCAGGCATCTACAAACTGATACACTTTCATAACAATGGCAAAGAATAGATTCAATCAACTAAGAACAATTCACATTACCACCCTAGACACCACTTTCAGTATATCAATACAATATCAACATACATAAATAAAATAATGAAAACCAGAGGTAAACAACACCCACCCTCACAACCTTTGAAAACTTCTGCCTCAAACAAACACTTATAGAAACACCTTATCATTAATTACCTCTGGCAAACGAAAGCAACCAAAACAAACAACCACAACTTTCAGGCTGCATGGGAGGCCGATCTGAAGGAGGATCACCCCAGAACATATGAGGGAAAACATATGAATTTAAATAAGAATCTAAATGTAGCTCTGAGGGAAACATCCCTAAAAGTTATGTACAGAACATAAGAGAGTACCCTGCAGTGTTGGCAAAAATCTATCCAGCAATATCCCCACTGTGTTTCAAAATTGTAATCAACTGGAGACTTTTTTCACATATGGTGTGAATGTGAAAATGTACAAAAAATATGGAGAGAGAACTTCAGAATAATATTAAAATATCTAGTAGACAAATTAGCCTTCTCCACTGGTGGCCCTACTGGGACCAAATTCCCGACTCAATAGACAAAGCATAAACTAATACAATACATTTACATTACAACCAAATACACATTGGAGCACAGTGGAGAAAACAACCACTAGAACTAACAAAGATAATCAACAAACCAACACTATAATGATAAATGAAAGAATCTTTCATGTGCTTCAGGATACACTACAACATTTTAGGGTCTGGACGCCTTGGACCACCCGTGATACTCCATAAACCTACCGTTGTAACGGAGGAGGAGAGAAGTAGATAGGCAAAACAAAACTGTGATAGAAATATGTAAGTTAAGATGTAAGGTGGAAATGCAGGGGACACAACTCAAACAAGAATGAGAAACAAAGCAATGCATGTCGGTTTCACTTATTATTTATTTTATTATTATCTTATGTTTCATGCAATTATTAGGCGAATATGATTTTTATTAAGTATTAATTCAATGAGTCAATATTCTGTGAATGCCAACAAATATGTATACAATATGAAACAAAATTTAAAACCCAATAAAAAAAGTATTGAACACTAAAGATAAAATCGAGTCTAGTCAGAAAACAAGTTGGCTCGAACCATTGGGAAAAGTCTTGGTTGGTACATCCAAAAAAGCCTCTTTAAAAAAACTTCTTTGTGTGTGTCCCCTTTCCCAAGGGAGTTTTGGTTTGGTCTATAATTTGGAGTATTACACACAGGTGGCCTCCATGTTGTTCTATGAGGTGAGCGCTATTGCCTTGTTGTCTTTCCACATATTGCTACCACACACACAGATGGCTAAGTAACAATCTTAGAGGAATGACAATTAAATAGGTGTTGATGTTGCATTCAAATGCACCTTAAGACCCTGACGTGGTGATTGGCTAAAATAATTGGCCAACTTATTGACCTAATTGCTTTTTTTATCAGGGTTTAGCAGGTCTGTTTGTAGTAGAACTTTATGGAGGTAACAATATCCAATTAGAATGTTTGTGTCACTAGATTCTGTTTTTTTGTACCTTTAAGACCCTTGTACCTCAGCCATGATAGTGTGGGTTTTGATTTCTGGACTTAATGTACGGAGAGAGACAAGGTAGCTCGGATCTTCCTGGCCTCCCAAAATCAGGCCTTTAACTATCACAATCTTTCAGTTTAGGATCTGCCTCGACTCTATAATATCACTATGTGATGAGAAGTGAACCTATGTTCCATACATAATCATCACATATTAAATTAAACCTATACATAGAGGTAGGGTCCCAATCCAATCCAATAAGTACATCATCTAGATCTCATATAACGCCTGATGCTTGATCTATATAAATTGGCAATATCAATATATATAAATATGTTCCCATTTACCCATAAATAGGTTGGTATATGGAGGGCAAAAATTCCCCCCCATAGCCCCTCTCAGAGACATGAAGTAGTTAGTAGTTAACAGTATTTAAAAAACTTCCAGTATAAACTCACTTTGAGCATCACTATAAACATTTAATATATTCAAGGCCAAAACCGCACTGCCTCTTAGGCATATATTATGTTCATACAGGAGTATAAGGCTGCCACATGCATGGACAGCCAATGATGACTGAATGCCAGTCCATAGTCTCAAATTCGCTAGAGTGAGAAGGCCAGTTCGCGATCAAACCGGATCCGCGCGGATTTCCGAGATCCGCGAATTGCAGAACTCGCAGATTTTCCGATTCCGCTTTCCAAATTTTTTCAGAACTGCGTTCGAACTTTTTGAAAAATCAAGAATTTCCAATATTCTAAATTCAAATTTTGAAAATTTGGCAAAAATGATACAGTAACTTGCTGTAAAGGCCCTGGAAATTTCTAAAAGAATCCATTCTTTTAGTTACAATCACAATTTATCGTCAGAAAGAATCTGATTGGTATACCAACAAATCACATTCTTTTTGGACGAGGTATATTCATGTCTGTTCTTATACGGTAATTCACAGACGTCCTGTCCGCCTGTATACGTTATATTCATACGCTGTCCCTACACGCCGATATCTCTTGTCGCTCCCTTATACGGACACCGGTCATTTATATTCCCTTGTCTGTTCTCTATCTACAGTTCATCCGTATCATGCTCCTTCCACCTTATACCGGTATATTATGTCTGTTCTTATCCAGTCATTCATTGTCTTCCCTTTATGCTGGTTATTACTTCATTGTCGGGTCTCTTTATCGGTTATAATAGTCTGCCTAATAAATACATCCCATAACCCCGGTCATACTTAAGTCGCTCTCTTTAACGGCCATCCTTACATCCCCAGTGTGTGCTCAAAGGTGTGAAAACCGAGGTACTGTTTTCCTCTGGCCGGATCACCGCCCGTAAGGCACAGGTCTGATGTATATGGCCCAGGTAACCAATTCCCGGTCAATATTCATGTTCGCCCTTTTACACCCACACGAACCTATGATTAGGTATATGCATGTCTGTCAAACATACACCACTTAGCCGGTAATCTTAAATTGTCAAACCGGTCCCCATTATTCCCATGTGTGATGGATTAATAGATTGGTGGAGATTAAAGGATAAAATAAGGAATAACAGTATTGGTTTCATTGTATTTGCAGAGGCGGCGCATTTATTATGAAGGATATAGAAGGATGTCAAGGAACTGCAGGACACCAATGTTTGACATCAGAAAAGCACGAAAATTATGTTTATTTCTTAAAATGTTGTGTAAACATAAAACCAACTGATTGACAACTTTACTCATTATAAGAAATATAATAATCAGCATTACAACACTGTGGGGGTCGTGTCATCTGCATCAACAGTTTACACTATATTAACATTTCACCAGTATACCACACAAATTATACGTATTATACTACCCATTCTACCCATTGTTACCAAAGCTTCAATGTTACACTGGATGGACAGTGATAATCACCAACCTTAATCCATCATGTATGTATCCATTCGATAGTGGGCCTATTATCAATGTATCCTATTAGTATGCTCATATACAATGTATCCTATTAATAGTGTGCCTATATACAATGTATCCTATTCGATAGTTGGGTCCAATTATACAAGTATCCTATTGATAGTGCCGTCCTATTATACAATGTATCCTATTAGATAGTGGTCCTATTATACAATGTATTCATTAGATAGTGTGTCCTATGTACAATGTATCCTATTCGTATGTGTCATTATACAATGTATCTATTCATAGTGTGTCCTATTATCACATGTATCCTATTAGATAGTGGGTCCTATTATACAATGTATCCTATTCGATAGTGTGTCCTTATACAATGTATCCTATTAGATAGTGGGTCCTATTTACGATGTATCCTATTAGATAGTGGGTCCATATATACAATGTATCCTATTAGATATGCGTCCTATTATACAATGTATCTATTCGATAGTGGGTCCTATTATACAATGTATATTAGATAGTGTGTCCTATTATACAATGTATCCTGATTAGATAGTGCGTCCTATTTACAATGTATCCTATCGATAGTGGGTCCTATTATACAATGTATCCTATTAGATAGGGCGTCCTATTATACAATGTATCCTATTCGATAGGGGTCCTATATACAATTATCCTATTCGATAGTGCGTCCTATTATACAATGTATCCTATTATGATAGTGCGTCTATTATAAATGATCCTATTAGATAGTGTGTCCATTATACAATGTATCCTATTAGATAGTGTGTCCTATTATACAATGTATCCTATTCGATGTAGGGGTCCTATTATAGATGTATCCTATTAGATAGTGGGTTCCTATTATACAATGTTCCTATTGATAGTGGGTCCTATTATACGATAGCCTATTAGATAGTGGTCCTATTATACAATGTATCCTATTAGATAGTGGGTCCTATTAACAATGTATCCTATTAGATATGTGGGTCCTATTATACAATGTATCCTATTAGATAGTGGGTCCTATTATACAATGTATCCTATTAGATAGTGTCCTATTATACGATGTATCCTATTAGATAGTGGGTCCTATTATACAATGTATCCTATTCGATAGTGTGTCCTATTATACAATGTATCCTATTCGATAGTGTGTCCTATTATACAATGTATCCTATTAGATAGTGGGTCCTATTATACAATGTATCCTATTAGATAGTGCGTCCTATTATACAATGTATCCTATTAGATAGTGTCCTATTATACAATGTTCCTATTAGATAGTGTGTCCTATTAATACAATGTATCCTATGTAGTGTGCCTATTATTACAATGTATCCTATTAGATAGTGCGTCCTATTATACAATGTATCCTATTAGATAGATGTGTCCTATTATACAATGTATCTATTAGATAGTGGGTACTTATTACAATGTATCCTATTAGATAGTGGGGTCCTATTATACAATGTTCCTATTAGATAGTGGTCCTATTATACAATGTATCCTATTAGATAGTGGGTCCATTATTACAATGTATCCTATTAGATAGTGGGGCTATTATACAATGTATCCTATTAGATAGTGGGTCCTATTATACGATGTATCTATTAGATAGTTGGTCCTATATACAGTGTATCCTATTAGATAGTGGGTCCTTTTAAGATGCTATCCTATTAGAGAGTGGTCCTATATTACAATGTATCCTATTAGATAGTGTGTGTCTATTATACAATGTATCCTATTAGATAGGGGTCCTATTATAAGATGTATCCTATTAGAAGTGGGTCCTATTATACAATGTATCTATTAGATGATGGGTCTATATACAATGTATCCTATAGATAGTGTGTCCTATTATACAATGTATCCTATTAGATAGTGTGTCTATTACAATGTATCCTATTCGATAGTGTGTCCATTATACATGTATCCTATAGATAGTGTGTCCTATTATACAATGTATCCTATTAGATGTGTGTCCTATTATACAAGTATCCTATTAGATAGTGGGTCCTATTATACAAGTATCCATTAGATAGTGGGTCCTATTATACAATGTATCCTATTAGATAGTGCGTCATTATACAATGTATCCTATAGATAGTGGTCCTATTATACAATGTATCCTATTAGATAGTGGGTCCTAATATACAATGGATCCTATTAGATAGTGGGTCCTATTATACAATGTATCTATAGATAGTGGGTCCTATTATACATTTTACTATAGATAGTGGGGTCCTATTATACAATGTATCCTATAGATAGTGGCTATTATACATGTATCCTATTAGATAGTGGGTCCTATTATACGATGTATCCTATTAGATAGGTGTTTTGCCTATTATCTGATGTATCCTATTAGATAGTGTGTCCTATTATACAATGTATCCTATTAGATAGGGTCCTATTATAAGATGTATCCTATTAGATAGTGGGTCTATTATACAATGATCCTATTAGATAGTGGGTCCTATTATACAATGTATCCTATTAGATAGTGGGTCCTATTATACAATGTATCCTATTAGATAGTGGGTCCTATTATACGATGTATCCTATTAGATAGTGTGTCCTATTATACAATGTATCCTATTAGATAGTGGGTCCTATTATACAATGTATCCTATTGAAGTGGGTCCTATTATACGATGTATCCTATTAGATAGTGGGTCCTATTATACGATGTATCCTATTAGATAGTGCGTCCTATTATACAATGTATCCTACAAACAAAAGCCAATGTAGGTAGAGCTGCAGCCTTGAAGAAGGATCCAAGCAGAGGTAAGTATGCTAAAACTTAATGTTTATTAGTTCCCATAAATGCACTAAACCATGGGGGGTATCACGGGAATGGGGATGTGGCCTGACCCCTTTCATGGAAATTCTGCTTCCTCAAAAATGATGAGTCTCTTATAAGGGGGTAAGGGATGGATCTATCATGGGGTCAATTCAAAACAGCAACACATACTGTATTCTCCTGTGGGCTTAATATACAGATACCCATGATTAATCAGTAATCTGATGTAAACCATCTCTATAAAGTCTGTGAAATACAGGCTGTACAAAGATACAAAGATTAATGAACTATGTGTACACACAGTATGACATGGATAGAGTGAAACACGCATGGGGAGAGTTATAGGTAAGTAAGAAAGGATGTAACCACCATGTACCACTTGGTTAAAAACATATTATATGGACATACACATATAACCACATGCTAGTGTTAAACATACATGGTAAAAGGGCTAAAAGGAGGTTAAAGAAGACCCAAGTCAAGTAAAACATATAATATGCTATAATGTAATCCATACATCATATATACATACATATCCATATTCAATGCATGTTAAAAGACACAGTATGACTAGAGATGTTAGACTTCGCAAAATCCGGTCCGCTCGAGGATCCGCGAACTTTCGAAAAAATTTGAAATTTCGAAAAAGCCGCGAGCAGACCCATTAAAATGAAAAATATCCTCAAAATTACGAGATTTCTCGTAATTTCTAAAATTTTCGGAAAATACATTTTTCGAAAATACAGAGAATCAACGTAATTTCAAAAAACTTATAAAATACGTATTTTTCGAAAATACGAGTAATCCTCGGAATTTCGAAAAATTTGCGAAAATACGTATTTCAAAAATACGGATTTATGAAAATAAGAGAAATCCTCGTATTTTCGAAAATTTTTCCAAATTACGGAAATCCGTGGTTTGGAAAGTTGGAAGGCGGAAAAACAGGAAAAATCCACGTTCGCGAACGGGATAAATCCACGGCAGAAACCCGGGTTCGGATCTGCGGACTGGCCATCCCTAATTATGACCTATAGGTAAATTAGTATAGCTCAAATAATTTGAACTGTACTGATACATTATAACATGATATCCTAATATGATTTAATACAATACAATAGTGGTTAAAATAAAATCGGGGGGGCGCTGTGAGCAGCTCAAAGATGGCCGCAAGGTGAAAGAGCTCCTCACCTCGGAACTGGAAAATTAGCAAATAGCCCGATAACAACCAAACCCTGACCAGAAATACCTAGGGAACAGCAGCCAACGCCAACCCAAAGATGCCAAACAGACACAATAAGGGTGGAAGCGCGATTAAGGCGCTACAAGCCTTCCAACACAAAAACGCGCGAAAACCAGAAGCCACGGGCCGAAGCGGACCCGGACGGATCTGACACGGAGGAGCTGCAGACTCACCCAAAACACTCAGACACAACGGGCAAACCTTGTCACAGATACGAACAGTGTTAAAGGAAGAAGAACTGCAGAAAGCACTGGCCCCACTCCGGCGGACATCCAGGAAATCGGACAAAGGCTTATGGACATAGAAAATAAATATGATGAGATGGCAGAAGCCGTGCAGACCACTCAAACAAACATGGACACTATACAATCCACAACTGACAAACTACTATTGCAAATAGAGGATCTTGAAAATAGATCCAGAAGATGTAACGTACGTATAAGGGGGATACCGGAGTCACAAGCCGACGCCCAGGAGTAACACTAAACATCTTCAGGACGCTTCTGCCGGAGGGAAACGGAGGAGCGCCTGGATGTGCGACAGGGCTCACAGGGCCTTGGCCTAAACCACCGGTAGACACCGTACCAAGAGACATTGTAGTGAAACTACACACTTACTACACTACAAAAGAAAATACTACAAGAATCCAGAGAAAAAAAAACTCCTTGGAATATAATGGGACCAAATACCAACTTTTTGCGGACATCGCACCACAGACGCTAAACAAAAGGAGAATGCTGCGGACCAATCACAAAAACACTACAAGATCTGAATATAAGGTATAGATGGGGATTCCCCTTTAAACTCCAATTACAATCAACAACAAAACCCACACAGTGGAAACGCTCCAAGAAGGAATCACTTACTGCAAAAACTCGGATTACAAATAACATTACCCAAAACTCTGGTCGAGCAAGGATCAATACCAAAAACCCCGCAAAGATATGGCAGACAACAACCCCCATCAAAACCACAGAGAAACGGCGACTATGGGCGACAGACTCATCACGACCCTCCATACAGACAGAGGACACTTGAGAAGCAATAAGCCTCTCACAACAACGGATAAGTACCAAAAACATACCCCAAACAAACGTCAACCTAAAAATAGAAAATAACTGTGCTATACTAAATCTAACTCAATGACAAAAAAAACAATCAGAACAAGGCAAAGAACAAACAGCCTGACACGAATTAAAGGCCAAAAGGAAGATATAACCAAAGTTTAAGCTAAACCACATTAACGACCCAAAGGTTTCCTCCTTCCCTAAACTAAGGAAAAGTTTTAAAAGTTCAAAAAAGTTTAAAATTTTGAAAATATGTGATATTGTTATTGTCAATAAGTGTTTTTGAATAGAAAAATACAGTAACTAACCAAAATATGCAAAGTGTGTAAACAACCCAGAGATGGAGCGCAACATAAACAACAAATGACCAAACCTAAAATGACCCATTAAGGTATGCCCCTTCTCTGGTGTCTTTAGAAACTCTGCCCTAACCCCACAGTCCAATATCACACCCCCCATCATGTCGAGATATATAGTTTTAGGGGGATAATAGTAACCAAGATGCCAGACCAAATTAATTTAAATAACTAAGGTTAACATACACATAAACACTCATAATGTATAGAAAAGAAATAAAAAAAGGTAAAACAAATGGTTGCAAAGAAACACTCTGAGAAATGCAGAAGAAACCGAACCAATAACACCAACTACGAATCATAATGAACCAAAAGATAACTCAAAATGCAAATAGTATTTCCCCTCTGTCAACCCACACCACCCTTATAAGAAATCTCAAACGAAAAATTTGGCATAACCATAGCCATCTGTTATACCATAAGGGTTAAACTATATAGGATATAAACCTAACCCCAGTATCCGGCGGCATACGTATGACCCCCCAACTGAGAGCTTCCTCTGTCCACATGGAATAGCGGGAGGGAGAGACGAAAACATTAAGGTCCGACCCTAATACTAATCTTGTTCAGAGGAAACGATTTTTTTTATTAAGTTAACGTTATAATATGTTCATGTTTTCTTCTTGTGTTTTTGTATTTTATTTTTTGTTAGGATGCAGACATGTACTTCTCGAGCCGGAAGAAGAAAGGTCTCCCATGCAAGCCACCAGACAAAATCTCCGGAGAAAAACCACCAGAACAAACAAGCAAACAGTAAGCAGACCCAATCAAAAACCCAATGACCACACAAACATCACTTACATGTATATCACCACAATGTCAGAGGGTTAACACATATCAAAAAAAGAACTACAGCATTCAAACAATACAACAGATATAAACCACATATCATTTTCTACAAAGAAACACACTTTTCGCAAAAATCCGCACCACAAAATACATACACAAACAGTACACGCAACATATCTCAGCAAAAGGACCAGCAAAAAATGTGGAGTATCCATATTATTCCACAACTCACTAAATGTAAAACATCATACAAACAGACCCGAACAGAAGGTAGTAGTACCTACTAACTCATGCACAATCAACAACAAAACCATACACACTACTAAACATATATGCTCCGAAACACAACAACACAAATCATAATACCAATACTACAAAACTCGAAAATATTCGCAAACCACAAAAATATAGTGCAGGAGACTTCAACTTCCGTTAGATCTGACATGGGACAGATCCAAAACACATAAATTAAACTAAAAACGAAACCTACGCCAATGTACACTCCACAATGGAGAAAACTAACATTATCAGACAGCTGGAGGAGAAAGAACCTAAATGTAAGAGACTACTCCTACTATTCTATACCACATGATTGGTACCACAAGGTTAGACCATATCTATGCTCCACAACAATCTCCCAATGATCACAAAAGCCACAATGGAAACGTGTTGTCTGGTCAGACCACAAGATTGTACAAATCAAAATAAACACAGGACAGCAACCATTTAAAAAAAACACAATGGAGGCTAAATGAATCTCTGCTAACAAACCGCATATAAAAGAACAAATCCAAAAAACAAATTACAAATACTTTGACACAAACGACAATGGTGTGAAGTTTCACACCCAAACTCTGGGCTGCTCACAAAGCAGTTATACGAGGATCACTTATACAAATAGCATCAAACTACAAAAAGCAATCCATAAAATTACAGACACAACTAGAAAGACAAATCCACACACTAGAGACCAAACATATAGAAACAGGAAACAAACAGATACTAGAACAACTGAAAATAGCTAGACAACAATACAAGCAATAATGACAAAAACAGTGGAAAAAACACTAATGTGGCAAAAACAATATTACTACCAAAAATGGAACAAGCCAGACAAAACCCTAGCAAACCTTCTAAAACCAAGATCGGGGAATACCCAAAATTGCAAAAAATACGCACACCTCAAGGAACCTTTACAACGACCCAGACTCCATCTATCAAACATTCCACACATATTATACAAAAATATATACAAACCCACATAAGACAAATAAAGACATTCCAACCTTCATACAAACAAACAAACCCAAAAACCCACAACCTCACAGATGACAACAAAATTAGCACAAAACATTACCCTACTGGAAACCACACAAGCAATAAAACAACTCAAGGCACACAAGGCACCAGGTCCTGATGGATTCTCAGGAATATACATAAAAAATTCGGAACCAACAACACCTCACCTAACAAACATGTTCAATTGCTTCCTGAAAGGAAAACATATGCCATCAGAAATGAATACAGCGCACATTACACTGCTGCCAAAACCAGGTAAAACAACCACAGAACCACAAAACTACAGACCCATATCCCTTATCAACCAGGACCTCAAAATACTAACCAAAATCTTGGCAACCAAGACTAAACCCATACATGCCACAATTTAATACATAAACGACCAAGTAGGCTTTATCCTAGGAAGACAGGCTCAGACACACTAGAAGAATATACCATATAATAGCATATTTAAATAAAAAAAATACACAAAGTGTATAATCACGTTAGACATAGAAAAAGCTTTCGACAGTCTAAACTGGCAATATATGAAGAAACATTACTGGCATTCCAATTCCCACAAACATTTCTAAATATAATAGAAGTCTACTACAATAACCCAAAGGCCATACTGAAATACCAACCACAGACTCCAAATACATAAATATAGAAAGGGGTACCAGGCAGGGATGCCCCCTTTCGCCCTTGCTATTTGTACTAGCAATGGAGATAATAGCCCAAGCCATACGCACAAACAACACCATACAAGGGTCACAGTCGCAGATAAGGAATATAAAATCAGCATGTTTGGCGACGACAAGCATTAACCCTTACCACATTTATAGCCCCCAAACCTATTCAATTCCTACAAAAACTAACAATAAACGGTCTCAAAATAAATCAAGATAAAACAGAAATATGGGAATTAATTAACAGCACAACAAAAAAAAATTAATAACACTCAATTTCAATCTGAAATGGAAAGAGGAGGGGCTTAAATTTTTAGGAGTCCAAATAAACACCTACATATGAAACTGTATATCAACAAAATATACCCCCCATACTAACCAAATAAAATCAGAATTAATAAAATGGGGACAAATTACAAATATCATGGATAGGAGAATCAATACTTTCAAATGAAATATCATACCCCGATTGCTCTACTTATTCAGATGCCTACCAATAAAAATCACAAAAGCCTGGCTACAACCAAACAAAATCAGATAATAAAATACATCTGGCAGAACAAACGACCCAGAATAGCCAAAACACCTATACAAACCTAAATCACAAGGAGGCATGGGGGTCCCAAATCTATATAATATTACCTAGCAGCCCAACATCCAGATAGTTACATGGCATAACATAACCAATAAACCAAGATGGCTGGAACTGGAACAGATCAGACTTAGCAAATCCCCTAACATTAGATTCAATAGCATGGATACCTCACACACCTAAAAACAAATACATCCACAATCAGCCCATGTACACAAACTACACTAACCTTATGGCATAGAACCAAAAACAAACATAATGGATCTCAAAACCATCACTAATGCCTACGATCACACAAGATCCAGCCTTATAGCAGCCATAACAGACAAAGGCTATAAAGGTGGTACAAGCACACATTGTATACGGTAACAGTGTTATCTATAGACGGGTATGTACCACACATTGTATACGGTAACGTGTTATGTATAACGGGTTATGTACCACACATTGTATATGGTAACAGTGTTTATCTATAGAGGGTATGTACACACACATTGTATATGGTAACAGTGTTATCTGATAGGTATGGTTACCACACATTGTATAACGGTAAACAGTGTTATCTATAGCAGGTATATACCACACATGTATACGGTAACAGTGTTATCTATAGACAGGTATATACCACACAGTATGTCTCCTTTTGGTCCATGGTAAAGTGTATCTATAGACAGGTATATACCACACATTGTATGCGGTAACATTGTTATCTATAGACAGGTATATACCCACACCATTGTACACGGTAACAGTGTTATCTATAGACAGGTATATACCACACACATTGTATATGGTAACAGTGTTATCTATAGACGGGTATGTACCACACATTGTATACGGTAACATTGTTATCTATAGACGGGTATGTACCACACATTGTATACGGTAACAGTTGTTATCTATAGACGGGTATGTACCACACATTGTATACGGTAACATTGTTATCTATAGACGGTATGTACCACACATTGTATACGGTAACAGTGTTATCTATAGACGGGTATGTACCACACATTGTATACGGTAACAGTGTTATCTATAGACGGTATGTACCACACATTGTATACGGTAACATGTGTTATCTATAGACAGGTAGTACCACACATTGTTATGGTAACAGTGTTATCTATAGACAGGTTGTACCACACATTGTAATATGGTAACAGTGTTATCTATAGAAGGTATGTACCACACATTGTATATGGTAACAGTGTTATCTGTAGAGGTAGATACCACACATTGTATATGGTAACAGTGTATCTATAGACGGTATGTACCACACATGTATACGGTAACATGTTATCTATAGACGGTATGTACCACACATTGATACGGTAACAGTGTTATCTATAGACGGGTATTGACCACACATTGTATACGGTAACAGTGTTATCTATAGACGGGTATGTACCACACATTGTATACGCGGTATGACAGTGTTATCTATAGACGGGTATGTACACACATTGTATACGGTAACAGTGTTATCTATAGAAGGGTATGTACCACATATTGTATACGGTAACAGTGTTATCTATAGACGGGTATGTACCACATATTGTATACGGTAACAGTGTTATCTATAGACGGGTATGTACCACACATTGTATACGGTAACAGTGTTATCTATAGACGGGTATGTACCACACATTGTATACGGTAACAGTGTTATCTATAGACGGGTATGTACCACATAGTGTATACGGTAACAGTGTTATCTATAGACGGGTATGTACCACATATTGTATACGGTAACAGTGTTATCTATAGACGGGTATGTACCACACATTGTATATGATAACAGTGCAATCACAGTATGTTCTGTGCTGCAATCACAGTGTGTGCGGTCACATCATATGTTCTGTGCTGCAATCAGTGTGTACGGTCACATCGTATGTTTTGTGCTGCAATCAGTGTGTACGGTCACATCGTATGTTTTGTGCTGCAATCACAGTGTGTACATTCACATCTTATGTTCTGTGCTGCAATCACAGTGTGTACGGTCAATCGTATGTTCTGTGCTGCAATCACAGTGTGTACGGTCAATCGTATGTTCTGTGCTGCAATCACAGTGTGTACGGTCAATCGTATGTTCTGTGCTGCAATCAGTGTGTACGGTCAATCGTATGTTCTGTGCTGCAATCACAGTGTGTACGGTCACATCGTATGTTCTGTGCAGCAATTAGTGTGTACGGTCACATCGTATGTTCTGTGCTGCAATCACTGTGTGTACGGTCACATCGTATGTTCTGTGCTGCAATCACTGTGTGTACGGTCACATCGTATTTCTGTGCTGCAATCACTGTGTGTACGGTCACATCGTATGTTCTGTGCTGCAATCACAGTGTGTACGGTCACATCGTATGTTTGTGCTGCAATCACCGTATGATTGTGATTTGGGGAGCACAATTAACTGTGTGAATTGCATGCACACGTATGACGTACAGCATTAAGTTAATCGTTGATAATGTGGGTGCAGCCTAAATAAGAATAGATACTGCAGATTGGTAAATGTTTCATGAAAACAAATGTGTTACTGTTTATTATGGCTGTGTGTGTGTGTCCCCTCTAGGGCTATATTGTCATGTGATCACACACAATCAATGTATCTCCATTTCTTCATTATGTTTTTTGTTTTTATAAACAGATCAGAACCAAAGTGAATTACTGGATGCCATGCGGATCCATTTCCTTCTGATTTTTGTTTTCATTTTCTCCTTGGCTGCAACGAATGTCGGTAAGTGAGCACAGTCTGGATACATTATCCCTGCAACGGACTGAGTGTATATTCATTGTCTGTCTCTTTATACGGTATATTCATTGTCTGTCTCTTTATACGGTAATTCATTGTCTGTCCCTTTACACGGTATATTCATTGTCTGTCCCTTTATACGGTATATTCATTGTCTGTCTCTTTATACAGTATATTCATTGTCTGTCCATTTATACGGTATATTCATTGTCTGTCTCTTTATACAGTATATTCATTGTCTGTCCCTTTATACGGTATATTCATTGTCGGTCTCTTTATACGGTATATTCATTGTCTGTCCTTTACACGGTATATTCATTGTCTGTCTCTTTATACGGTATATTCATTGTCTGTCCCTTTACACGGTGTATTCATGTCTGTCCCTTTACACGGTGATTTCATTGTCTGTCCCTTTACACGGTATATTCATTGTCTGTCCCTTTACACGGTATATTCATTGTCGTCCTTTACACGGTATATTCATTGTCTGTCCCTTATTTCCCATGTGTGATGTGATTTAATAGATTGGTGGAGATAAAGGATAAAATAAGGAATAACAGTGATTGGTTTCATTGTATTTTGCAGAGGCCGGCGCATTTATTATGAAGGATATAGAAGGATGTCAAGGAACCTGCAGACACCAATGTTTGCCATCAGAAAAGCACGAAAATTATTGTTTATTTCTTAAATGTTGTGTAACATAAAACCAACTGATCTGACAACTTTACTCATTATAAGAAATATAATAATCAGCATTACAACACTGTGTGTGTCTGTGTTCAATCTGCATCAACAGTTTACACTATATTAACATTTCACCAGTATACCACACATATATATACTGTATTAACTACCATATCTCACCCATTGTACCAAAGCTTCAATGTTACACTGGATGGACAGTGATAATCACCAACCTTAATCCTATCATGTATGTATCCTATTCGATAGTGGGTCCTATTATACAATGTATCCTATTAGATAGTGCGTCCTATTATACAATGTATCCTATTAGATAGTGTGTCCTATTATACAATGTATCCTATTCGATAGTGGGTCCTATTATACAATGTATCCTATTAGATAGTGCGTCCTATTATACAATGTATCCTATTAGATAGTGTGTCCTATTATACAATGTATCCTATTAGATAGTGTGTCCTATTATACAATGTATCCTATTCGATAGTGTGTCCTATTATACAATGTATCCTATTAGATAGTGTGTCCTATTATACAATGTATCCTATTAGATAGTGGGTCCTATTATACAATGTATCCTATTCGATAGTGTGTCCTATTATACAATGTATCCTATTAGATAGTGGGTCCTATTATACGATGTATCCTATTAGATAGTGGGTCCTATTATACAATGTATCCTATTAGATAGTGCGTCCTATTATACAATGTATCCTATTCGATAGTGGGTCCTATTATACAATGTATCCTATTAGATAGTGTGTCCTATTATACAATGTATCCTATTAGATAGTGCGTCCTATTATACAATGTATCCTATTCGATAGTGGGTCCTATTATACAATGTATCCTATTAGATAGTGCGTCCTATTATACAATGTATCCTATTCGATAGTGGGTCCTATTATACAATGTATCCTATTCGATAGTGCGTCCTATTATACAATGTATCCTATTAGATAGTGGTCCATTATACAATGTATATTAGATAGTGTGTCCTATTATACAATGTATCCTATTAGATAGTGTGTCCTATTATACAATGTATCCTATTCGATAGTGGGTCCTATTATACGATGTATCCTATTAGATAGTGGGTCCTATTATACAATGTATCCTATTAGATAGTGGGTCCTATTATACGATGTATCCTTAGATAGGGTCTATTATACAATGTATCCTATTAGATAGTGGTCCTATTATACAATGTATCCTATTAGATAGTGGGTCCTATTTACAAGTCCTATTGATAGTGGGTCCATTATACAATGTATCCTATTAGATAGTGTCCTATTATAGAGTATCCTATTAGATAGTGGGTCCTATTATACAATGTATCCTATTCGATAGTGTGTCCTATTATACAATGTATCCTATCGATAGTGTGTCCTATTATACAATGTATCCTATTAGATAGTGGGTCCTATTATACAATGTATCCTATTAGATAGTGCGTCCTATTATACAATGTATCCTATTAGATAGTGGGTCCTATTATACAATGTATCCTATTAGATAGTGTGTCCTATTATACAATGTATCCTATTCGATAGTGGGTCCTATTATACGATGTATCCTATTAGATAGTGGTCCTATTATACAATGTATCCTATTAGATAGATGTGTCCTATTATAAATGTATCCTGATAGATGGGTCCTATTATACAATGTATCCTATTAGATAGTGGGTCCTATTATACAATGTATCCTATTAGATAGTGGTCCTATTATACAATGTATCCTATTAGATAGTGGGTCCTATTATACAATGTATCCTATTAGATAGTGGGTCCTATTATACAATGTATCCTATTAGATAGTGGGTCCTATTATACGATGTATCCTATTAGATAGTGGTCATTATACAGATGTTGTATCCTATTAGTAGTGGGTCCTATTATAAATGTATCCTATAGATAGTGGGGTCCTATTTACAATGTATCCTATTAGATAGTGTGTCCTATTATACAATGTATCCTATTAGATAGTGGGTCCATTATAAATGTATCCTAAGATAGTGGGTCCTATTATACAATGTATCCTATTAGATAGTGGGTCCTATTATACAATGTATCCTATAGATAGTGTGTCCTATTATACAATGTATCCTATTAGATAGTGGTCCTATATACAATGTATCATTGATAGTGTGTCCTATTATACAATGTATCCTATTAGATAGTGGTCCTATTATACAATGTATCCTATTAGATAGTGGTCCTATTATACAATGTATCCTATTAGATAGTGGGTCCTATATACAATGTATCCTATTAGAGTGGGTCCTATTATACAATGTATTCCTTAGATAGTGGCGTCCTATTATACAATGTCTCTATTAGATAGTGTGTCCTATATACAATGTATCCTATTAGATAGTGGGTCCATTATACAATGTATCCTATTAGATAGGTGTCCTATTATCAATGTATCCTATTAGATAGTGGGTCCTATTATACGATGTATCTATTAGATGTGGGTCCTATTATACAATGTATCCTATTAGATAGTGGGTCCTATTATACAATGTATCCTATTAGATAGTGGGTCCTATTATACGATGTATCCTATTAGATAGTGTGTCCTATTATACGATGTATCCTATTAGATAGTGTGTCCTATTATACAATGTATCCTATTAGATAGTGGGTCCTATTATAAGATGTATCCTATTAGATAGTGGGTCTTATACAATGATCCTATTAGTAGTGGGTCCTATATACAATGTATCCTATTAGATAGGGGTCCTATTTACAATGTATCCTATTAGAATGTGGGTCCTATTATACGATGTATCCTATTAGATAGTTTTTAACTGTGTCCTATTATACAATGTATCCTATTAGATAGTGGGTCCTATTATACAATGTATCCTATTAGATAGTGGGTCCTATTATACGATGTATCCTATTAGATAGTGGGTCCTATTATACGATGTATCCTATTAGATAGTGCGTCCTATTATACAATGTATCCTACAACAAAAGCCAATGTAGGTAGAGCTGCAGCCTTGAAGAAGGATCCAAGCAGAGGTAAGTATGCTAAAACTTAATGTTTATTAGTTCCCATAAAATGCACTAAACCCATGGGGGGTATCACGGGAATGGGGATGTGGCCTGACCCCTTTCATGGAAATTCTGCTTCCTCAAAAATGATGAGTCTCTTTATAAGGGGTAAGGGATGGATCTATCATGGGGTCAATTCAAAACAGCAACACATACTGTATTCTCCTGTGGGCTTAATATACAGATACCCATGATAAAATCAGTAATATCTGATGTAAACCATCTCTATAAAGTCTGTGAAATACAGGCTGTACAAAGATACAAAAGATTAATGAACTATGTGTACACACAGTATGACATGGATAGAGTGAAACACGCATGGGGAGAGTTATAGGTAAGTAAGAAGGATGTAACCACCATGTACCACTTGGTAAAAACATATTTATATGGACATACACATATTAACCCACATGCTTAGTGTTAAACATACATGGTAAAAGGGCTAAAAGGAGGTAAAAGAAGACCCAAGTCAAGTAAAACATATAATATGCTATAATGTAATCCATACATACATATATACATACATATCCATATATTCAATGCATGTTAAAGACACAGTATGACTAGAGATGTTAGAACTTCGCAAAATCCGGTCCGCTCGAGGATCCGCGAACTTTCGAAAAAATTTGAAATTTCGAAAAGCCGCGAGCAGACCCATTAAAATGAAAAATATCCTCAAAATTACGAGATTTCTCGTAATTTCTAAAATTTTCGAAAATACATTTTTCGAAAATACGAGAATCAACGTAATTTCAAAAACTTTATAAAATACGTATTTTTCGAAAATACGAGTAATCCTCGGAATTTCGAAAATTTGCGAAAATACGTATTTTCAAAAATACGGATTTATGAAAATAAGAGAAATCCTCGTATTTTCGAAAATTTTTCAAAATTACGAGAAATCCGTGGTTTGGAAGTTCGGAAGGCGGAAAATCAGGAAAAATCCACCGTTCGCGAACGGGATAAATCCACGGCAGAAACCCGGGTTCGGATCTGCGGACTGGCCATCCCTAATTATGACCTATAGGTAAATTAGTATAGCTCAAATAATTTGAACTGTTACTGATACATTATAACATGATATCCCTAAATATGATTTAATACAATACAATAGATGGTTAAAATAAAATCGAGGGGGGCGCTCGTGAGCAGCTCAAAGATGGCCGCAAGGTGAAAGAGCTCCTCACCTCGGAACTGGGAAAATTAGCAAATAGCCCGATAACAACCAAACCCTGACCAGAAATACCTCAGGGAACAGCAGCCAACGCCAACCCAAAGATGCCAAACAGACACAATAAGGGTGGAAGCGCGATTAAGGCGCTACAAGCCTTCCAACACAAAACGCGCGAAACCAGAAGCCACGAGGCCGAAGCGGACCCGGACGGATCTGACACGGAGGAGCTGCAGACTCACCCAAAACACTCAGACACAACGGCAAACACCTTGTCACAGATACGAACAGTGTTAAAGGAAGAACTGCAGAAAGCACTGGCCCCACTCCGGTCGGACATCCAGGAAATCGGACAAAGGCTTATGGACATAGAAAATAAATATGATGAGATGGCAGAAGCCGTGCAGACCACTCAAACAAACATGGACACTATACAATCCACAACTGACAAACTACTATTGCAAATAGAGGATCTTGAAAATAGATCCAGAAGATGTAACGTACGTATAAGGGGGATACCGGAGTCACAAGCCGACGCCCAGGAGGTAACACTAAACATCTTCAGGACGCTTCTGCCGGAGGAACCGGAGGAGCGCCTGGAGTGCGACAGGGCTCACAGGGCCTTGGCTAAACCACCGGTAGACACTGTACCAAGAGACATTGTAGTGAAACTACACTACTACAAAAAGACAAACTACTACAAGAATCCAGGAAAAAAAACTCCTTGGAATATAATGGGACCAAATACCAACTTTTTGCGGACATCGCACCACAGACGCTAAACAAAAGGAGAATGCTGCGACCAATCACAAAAACACTACAAGATCTGAATATAAGGTATAGATGGGGATTCCCCTTTAAACTCCAATTTACAACCAACAACAAAACCCACACAGTGGAAACGCTCCAAGAAGGAATCCACTTACTGCAAAAACTCGGATTACAAATAACATTACCCAAAACTCTGGTCGAGCAAGGATCAATACCAAAAACCCCGCAAAGAATATGGCAGACAACAGCCCCCATCAAAACCACAGAGAAACGGCGACTATGGGCGACAGACTCATCACGACCCTCCATACAGACAGAGGACACTTGAGAAGCAATAAGCCTCTCACAACAACGGATGAGTACCAAAAACATACCCCAAACAAACGTTAACCTAAAAATAGAAAATAACTGTGCTATACTAAATCTAACTCAATGACAATAAAAAACAATCAGAACAAGGCAAAGAACAAACAGCCTGACACGATTAAAGGCCAAAAGGAGGATATAACCAAAGTTTAAGCTAAACCACATTAACGACCCAAAGGTCTCCTCCTTCCCTAAACTAAGGAAAAGTTTTAAAATGTTCAAAAAGTTTAAAATGTTTGAAATATGTGATATTGTTATTGTCAATAAGCTGTTTTTGAATAGAAAAATACAGTAACTAACCAAAATATGCAAAGTGTAAACAACCCAGAGATGGAGCGCAACATAAACAACAAATGACCAACCTAAAATGACCCATTAAGGTATGCCCCTTCTCTGGTGTCTTTAGAAACTCTGCCCTAACCCCACAGTCCAATATCACCCCCCCATCATGTCGATATATATAGTTTTAGGGGGATAATAGTAACCAAGATGCCAGACCAATATAATTTAAATAACTAAGGTTAACATACACATAAACACTCATAATGTATAGAAAAGAAATAACAAAAAGGTAAAACAAATGGTGCAAAGAAACACTCTGAGAAATGCAGAAACCGAACCAATAACCACCAACTACGAATCATAATGAACCAAAAGATAACTCAAAATGCAATAGTATGTTCCCCCTCTGTCAACCCACACCACCCTTATAAGAAATCTCAAACGAAAATTTGGCATAACCATAGCCATCTGTTATACCATAAGGTTAAACTATATAGGATATAAACCATAACCCCAGTATCCGGGGCATACGTATGACCCCCCAACTGAGAGCTTCCTCTGTCCCACATGGAAATGCGGGAGAGACGAAACACATTAAGTCCGAACCCTAATACTAATCTTGTTCAGAGGAACGATTTTTTGTTTATTAAGTTAACAGTTATAATTATGTTCATGTTTTCTTCTTGTGTTTTTGTATTTTCTTATGTTTTTGTTAGGATGCAGACATGTACTTGCTCCGAGCCGGAAGAAAGGTCTCCCATGCAGCCACCAGACAAAATCTCACCGGAGAAAAACCACCAGAACAAACAAGCAAACAGTAAGCAGACCCAATCAAAAACCCAATGACCACACAAACATCACTTACATGTATATCACACAATGTCAGAGGGTTCAACACATATCAAAAAAGAACTACAGCATTCAAACAATACAACAGATATAAACCACATATCATCTTTCTACAAGAAACACACTTTTCGCAAAAATCCGCACCAAAATACATACACAAACAGTACACGCAACATATCTCAGCAAAAGGACCCAGCAAAAAATGTGGAGTATCCATATTATTCCACAACTCACTAAATGTAAACATCATACAAACAGACCCAGATACAGAAGGTAGATACCTACTAACTCACTGCACAATCAACAACAAACCATACACACTACTAAACATATATGCTCCGAATACACAACAACACAAATTCATAATACCAATACTACAAAAACTCGAAAAATATTCGCAAACCACAAATATAGTTGCAGGAGACTTCAACTTCCCGTTAGATCTGACATGGGACAGATCCAAAACACATAAATTAAACTACAATAAACGAACCCTACGCAATGTACACTCCACAATGGAGAAACTAACATTATCAGACAGCTGGAGAGAAAAGAACCTAAATGTAAGAGACTACTCCTACTATTCTATACCACATGATTGTTACACAAGGTTAGACCATATCTTATGCTCCACAACAATCCTCCCAATGATCACAAAAGCCACAATGGAAACGTGTGTCTGGTCAGACCACAAGATTGTACAAATCAAAATAAACACAGGACAGCAACCATTTAAAAAAACACAATGGAGGCTAAATGAATCTCTGCTAACAAACCCCGCTATAAAAGAACAAATCCAAAAACAAATTACAAATTACTTTGACACAAACGACAATGGTGAAGTTTCACACCCAATACTCTGGGCTGCTCACAAAGCAGTTATACGAGGATCACTTATACAAATAGCATCAAACTACAAAAAGCAATCCATAAAATTACAGACACAACTAGAAAGACAAATCCACACACTAGAGACCAAACATATAGAAACAGGAAACAAACAGATACTAGAACAACTGAAAATAGCTAGACAACAATTACAAGCAATAATGACAAAAACAGTGGAAAAAACACTAATGTGGCAAAAACAATATTACTACCAAAAATGGAACAAGCCAGACAAACCCCTAGCAAACCTTCTAAAACCAAGATCGGGAATACCCAAAATTGCAAAAATACGCACACCTCAAGGAACCTTTACAACAGACCCAGACTCCATCTATCAAACATTCCACACATATTATACAAAATTATATACAAACCCACATAAGACAAATAAAGACATTCCAACCTTCATACAAACAAACAAACCCAAAAACCCACTAACCTCACAGATGACAACAAAATTAGCACAAAACATTACCCTACTGGAAACCACACAAGCAATAAAACAACTCAAGGCACACAAGGCACCAGGTCCTGATGGATTCTCAGGAATATACTATAAAAAATTCGAGACCCAACTAACACCTCACCTAACAAACATGTTCAATTGCTTCCTGAAAGGAGAACATATGCCATCAGAAATGAATACAGCGCACATTACACTGCTGCCAAAACCAGGTAAAACAACCACAGAACCACAAAACTACAGACCCATATCCCTTATCAACCAGGACATCAAAATACTAACCAAAATTCTGGCAACAAGACTAAACCCATACATGCCACATTTAATACATAACGACCAAGTAGGCTTTATCCTAGGAAGACAGGCTTCAGACAACACTAGAAGAATATACAATATAATAGCATATTTAAATAAAAAAAATACACAAAGCTGTATAATCACGTTAGACATAGAAAAAGCTTTCGACAGTCTAAACTGGCAATATATGAAAGAAACATTACTGGCATTCCAATTCCCACAAACATTTCTAAATATAATAGAAGTCTACTACAATAACCCAAAGGCCATACTGAAATTACCAACCACAGACTCCAAATACATAAATATAGAAAGGGGTACCAGGCAGGGATGCCCCCTTTCGCCCTTGCTATTTGTACTAGCAATGGAGATAATAGCCCAAGCCATACGCACAAACAACACCATACAAGGGGTCACAGTCGCAGATAAGGAATATAAAATCAGCATGTTTGCTGACGACATCGCATTAACCCTTACATCACCATTTATAGCCCTTCCAAACCTATTCAATCTTCTACAAAAAATCTCAACAATAACCGGTCTCAAAATAAATCAAGATAAAACAGAAATTATGGGAATTAATTTAACAGCACAACAAAAAAAATTAATAACACTCAATTTCAATCTGAAATGGAAAGAGGAGGGGCTTAAATATTTAGGAGTCCAAATAACACCTACATATGAAACTGTATATCAACAAAATATACCCCCCATACTAACCAAAATAAAATCAGACTTAATAAAATGGGACAAATTACAAATATCATGGATAGGAAGAATCAATACTTTCAAAATGAATATCATACCCCGATTGCTCTACTTATTCAGATGCCTACCAATAAAAATCACAAAAGCATGGCTACAACCAATACAAAATCAGATAATAAAATACATCTGGCAGAACAAACGACCCAGAATAGCCAAAAACATCCTATACAAACCTAAATCACAAGGAGGCATGGGGGTCCCAAATCTATATAAATATTACCTAGCAGCCCAACTATCCCAGATAGTTACATGGCATAACATAACCAATAAACCAAGATGGCTGGAACTGGAATCAGACTTAGCAAATCCCCTAACATTAGATTCAATAGCATGGATACCTCACACACCTAAAACAAATACATCCACAATCAGCCCATGTACACAAACTACACTAACATTATGGCATAGAACCAAAAACAAACATAACTGGATCTCAAAACCATCACTAATGCCTACGATCACACAAGATCCAGCCTTTATAGCAGCATACCAAGACAAAGGCTATAAATGGTGGACAGACACAGGCATCTACAAACTGATACACTTTCATAACAATGGCAAAGGAATAGATATCAATCAACTAAAGAACAAATTCACATTACCACCTAGACACCACTTTCAGTATATACAAATATCAACATACATAAATAAAATAATGAAAACCAGAGGTAACACACCCACCCTCACAACCTTTGAAAACTTCTGCCTCAAACAAACACTTACTAGAAACACCCTATCATTAATCTACCTCTGGCAATACGAAAGCAAACAAACGAACAACCACAACTTTCAGGCTGCATGGGAGGCCGATCTGAAGGTAAGGATCACCCCAGAACAATGGAGAGAAACATATGAGAATTTAAATAAAGGAAGTCTAAATGTAGCTCTGAGGGAAACATCCCTAAAAGTTATGTACAGAACATATAGAGTACCTGCAGTGTTGGCAAAAATCTATCCAGCAATATCCCCACTGTGTTTCAGAAATTGTAATCAGACTGGAGACTTTTTTCACATATGGTGGAAATGTGAAAATGTACAAAAAATATGGAGAGAGATCTTCAAAATAATATCTAAAATATTTTATAGACAAATTGAGCCTTCTCCACTGGTGGCCCTACTGGGACAAAATGTCCCGGAACTCAATAGACAAAGCAATAAACTAATACAATACATTACATTAGCAACCAAAATACACATTGGAGCACAGTGGAGAAAACAACCACTAGAACTAACAAAGATAATCAACAGAACCAACACTATAATGATAAATGAAAGAATCTTTCATGTGCTCCAGGATACACTACAAACATTTATAAGGGTCTGGACGCCTTGGACCACCAGTGAATACTCCATAAACCTACCGTTGTAACAAGAGGAGGAGAGAATAGATAGGCAAAACAAAACTGTGATAGAAATATGTAAGTTAAGATGTAAGGTGGAAATGCAGGGGACAAACTCAAAACAAGAATGAAGAAACAAAGCAATGCATGTCGGTTTCACTTATTATTTATTTATTATTTATTCTTATGTTTCATGCAATTATTAGGTCGAATATGATTTATTAAGATTAATTCAAGAGTCAATATTTGTGAATGCCAACAAATATGTATACAATATGAAACAAAATTTAAAACCAATAAAAAAGTATTGAACACTAAAATAAAATCGAGTCTAGTCTAGAAAACAAGTTGGCTCGAACCATTGGGAAAGTCTTGGGTGGTACATCCAAAAAGCCTCTTTAAAAAAACGTTCTTTGTGTGTGTCCCCTTTCCCAATGGATGTTTTGGGTTTGTCTATAATTTGGAGTATTACACACAGGTGGCCTCCATGTTGTTCTATGAGGTGAGCTGCTATTGCCTTGTTGTCTTTCCCACATATTGCTTACCACACACACAGATGGCTAAGTATACAATCTTAGAGGAATGACAATTAAAATAGGTGTTGATGTTGCATTCAAATGCACCTTAAAGACCCTTGACGTGGTGATTGGGCTTAAAATAATTTGGCCAACTTATTGAACTAATTGCTTTTATTTATTCAGGGTTTAGCAGGCTGTTTGTAGTAGAACTTTATGGAGGTAACAATATCCAATTAGAATTGTTTGTGCACTAGAATTCTGTTTTTTTGTACCTTTAAGACCCCTTGTACCTCAGCCATGATAGTGTGGGTTTGATTTCTGGGACTTAATGTACGGAGAGAGACAAGGTAGCTCGGATCTTCCTGGCCTCCCAAAATTCAGGCCTTTACCTATCACATCTTTCAGTTTAGGATCTGCCTGACTCTATAATATCACTATGTGTATGAGAAGTGAACCTGATGTTCCATACATTATCATCACAATATTTAATAAACCTATACATAGAGGGTAGGTCCCAATCCAATCCAATAAGTACATCATCTAGATACTGCATATAACGCCTGATGCTTGATCTATATAAATTGGCATATCAATATATATATAAATATGTTCCCATTTACCCATAAATAGGTTGGTATATGAGGGCAAAAATTCCCCCCCATAGCCCCTCTCAGAGAACATGAAGTAGTTAGTAGTTAACAGATATTTAAAACTTTCCAGTATAAACTCACTTTGAGCATCACTATAACATTTAATATATTCAAGCCAAAACCGCACTGCCTCTAGGCATATATTATGTTCTATACAGGAGTATAAGGCTGCCACATGCATGGACAGCCAATGATGACTTGAATGCCAGTCCATAGTCTCAAAATTCGCTAGGAGTAGAGATGGCCAGTTCGCGGATTCGAAACCGGATCCGCGGCGGATTTCCGAGATCCGCGAATTGCAGAACTCGCAGATTTTCCAGAATTCCGCTTTCCAAATTTTTTCAGAACTGCGTTCGAAAATTTTTGAAAAATCAAGAAATTTCCAATATTCTAAATTCAAATTTTTGAAAATTTGGCAAAAATGATACAGTAACTTGCTGTATAGGGCCCTGGGAAATTTCTAAAAGAATCCTATTCTGATTAGTTACAATCAGAATTTTCAGAAAGAATCTGATTGGTATACCAACCAATCACATTCTTTTCCCGTCAGAATTGGTTACAATTAGATTCTAATCTTATTGTAACCAATTCTGATTGGCATACTAACTAGAGATGGACCGGATTGTGGAACCAAACCTGGTTCCATGGCAGATCTCAGAGATCTGCCAATACGTGGATTTTCCGAACCCACCTTTGAACATTTTCGAAGATTTTCATGTATCAAATTCACCAATGGCAGCTGTTTTTACCCGTGCCAACCCCCTGGGTATAAAAGGCAGCTATACAGGTGCCACTTTGTCAGTGAATTTAGTGGAGACCTGACAGTGTAGGAGTTATAGAGTTTTTTTCCATGCTTTTGAAGCTTTCTGTGTGTGGATTTCAGTGTGGTGGATTAGCTCTTGTTGTTAACCACTCATGTATTCACACAATTTGGAACCCAAAAGTCCTTTTGAGGACTAACCCCCCCCCCTATAAGTTTTTTGGACACATTTAGTGTTAGCCCTTTTAAAGGTCTACTGGCCCTATTTAAAAACACACAGTATTGCAGTTTAGCGATACAGCGCATTATCGATAATGTACAACCGCGGCAGTAAATTAACGCTGAACATTCGTTAATTAACAAACCAATTCTGGAGGACCAAGACAGTGATATGGATGTCAAAATGATGCGCCAGCCAGTGTAATGTAGCCCCTCCATTATAGTGCACTTCTAGCGCTGTACGTGCCTTTCGCCCATTGGAATGCTCTAAATCCAGGGGCAAGCGTAGGATTGTTAAGGGGGGGGGGGGATTTCTGAAGAAGCTCAGTAGGAAGTTCATGACTAGAGATGGACTAGACCCAAACTTCAAATTCATGTTCCCAGACTTTAGCGCTCCTATACAGAAAAAAGAGGAGCGGTCACCTACCCCCTCCGTTAGCGGAGCTCCACGTCCGCGGCCTTTCAGCATGTCCTTGAAAACATATACACTGCAAACAACAGGCTTCAAGCTTTAGGGTTTTAAAACTTCACCTTTATTTGTAAGCAATTCTGATTGGATACATTAAAATTATTTTAGAAAGAATCTGATTGGTAAACTAACCAATAAGATTCTTTTTCAATCAGAATTGGTTACAATCACCGCCAGCCTCAGTGGAGCCGATGTTGCTAGCCGCTTCTTTCTTCAGCCATCTACTGTGATGGCATCTGAGCTCTGCGGTGGTTTGTAGCTCTTTATATAGGTTTGCAGAAAACCCTAATCCGTTTCTGATTGGTCAATTTTTTAATGCTTGGTTTACATGTTTTATATTAACCAATCAGATTTCAGAAATTATATTCAATCATAGCTGGGTCAATTGCAAGCTTAACATCTAGTTGCTGTAACCGAGTTTCATTTAACCTCCATTGTCATGTTTTTATACTTGGTATTTCCATGTTTATCTGTAGTGATATTGGGATATGGTCCGACAAGTAATTTGGAGGTTTGAAAGATCTTTAGAGTAGAATGTGAGATTAAGAGAGTCTAGTCTAGCGTGCACCTGGAAAGCAGGGTAGTAGAAAGTGAACAGTTTGTCAAGTGGATGATCTAATTTCCATGAGTCTAATAAATTATATTTCCTAATGAGTTGTCGATAAATAGATATTAAAAGTTGGCAGCTCCGGTCTCCCACCATCCAGCATATCACTGGGGCCAATCCTGTGTGCACATTCAGCTGGGGAGCACTTACTCCTCAATAATATATGCAAGAGAAAGAAAAAGAAGAAAGAGCTGCAAGAAGACTATTATAAAAACACAACTTTATTTAATACCTGTTAAAATATCTTTGTCAGATGGCTCACAGCAACATCCAAATTTATGAAATATTTTCGAATTAAAATATCAACTTCCACTTTTCTTACTGTAGCTGCTGCTGTAAATACTGTTGGATATATGTGCTTAAGGAATTCAAAAGAGTCTGTTTGCATTCTATGGGTTTCTTGTAAGTACACTATTTCAGACTGTAAATGTCTCAATCCTTGTAGTAGAAGCCATTGCTTAGCTAAATTCGGAAGTTCTCTGACATTAAAGGAGGTTATTTCAGTCATACATACCATAGGAAAGCAACATCATGAATATTTTTAGTTAAATAATATACATTAGACATCTGTGATTCTGTTATATAGGAACATCTTAACCACCTTAGGTTGAAAAAAAATAAATAAAAACATTCAAAATAATAATTTCTGGGCACTCAAAAATTGATTATTTATTATAGGCAATCACCAATAATTGAAGATGTTTTAGTTGGCAATCCAGAGTGCTTAGAATAGACTTACTATATCTTACCTGGAGGCACCTGGAGAGAAACGTATGGAAGATTGTAGATGGACATACAGACATTTAATAAATCAAAACACTGAAATGCTAAAAAACAAGTAAGGATATTGATTTACCGGTATCCCATTCGAGTCCCGTATCGCAATCACCCAGAGGGGGGGTGCCACCAAGTCCACTTCATTTGGGGTCTGTTCCAAGTTATTTATATCACTTTGGATCTATGTATAGGGGTCATAAGTTTCATTTGGTTGGTAATGGGTGAACCAAAGTATAACAATATGTTAAATAACCTCGCACAGGTATATCTATCCCCAGATATTAACCCTGTGTTTTATACTGGCTGAATCACACATATATTAGTAGGCTCACACATATAGTGAACTCACTTAATACTTGACTTAATACTTGACCATGACTTCTTTAACCAGACAAAGAAAACATAGGTCAGGTCAGGTCCATGACACTGCAACTCCCCCCCAAAAAAACTGGCCGATCTGAGCTAGAAACCCCAGGTACTCAGCTTGGATGATAGATCTCCTGAAGTCTATTATCATCTCCATGGTTTGGAGAGCATTTAGTTCCAGATTGTTGCTGCTGCACCAGGAGGAAAGTTGACCCACCACATGCCTCAATGCTGACTCGTCCCCATTTTGTATGAGACCAACTACTGTTGTATCATCTGCAAACTTTAGAACCTTAACAGATGGATCTGTGGAGATGCAGTCATTGGTGTACAGTGAGTAGAGCAATGGGGAGAGCTCACAGCCCTGGGGTGCCTCAGTACTGACTGTCAGAGAGCTTGATGTATGTTTCCCAAGTCTAACCTGCTGTCTCCTGTCGGTTAAGAAGTTGGTTATCCATTTGCAGATAGATTCAGGTATGTGTAGCTGGGAGAGCTTGCTGTGTAGCAGTGATGGGATGATGGTATTAAACGCAGAGCTGAAATCTATGAATAATATTTTGATGTAGGTTCCCGGGGTCACAAACCCTCCGGACCTCGATGCCCATCCACCTATCAGTTACCGGAAAATGCACTCCAAGCAACCGACAGACAGAGGAAACAGAAGGGACAAGGAGTGGTTAGTGAAAGCAATATAGCACCAATTAATATTACTTAATATCTATATACTTGCTGCCACCACCTTCCTAAAAATAGGGTAAGGACCTACTAAATCTATCTATGTGGTTATCTACACCCCCTAACTTATAATGAGCCTGCAATAAAAGGGTTAACCATCCCTATTACTCTATACAGTTATATATATACCTAAACAATACTCTTCTATAGTAGAGTAACTTCAGAGACACAGGTTCATTTTGGGATATACTCAGAATAAGACAATTAGCCTATAAAGGATTTTGTATCATTTATTAAAAGTAACAAAAGAGTACATAACAAAATATACAGAAAAACTAAATTCACGTACTGAACCTAAACATGGTAACACAGTGAGGGTAGAATGGGGGTAAAAGAAGGAATACTTAGAGATAAATGGCATCTCATAGTCTGTGAGCAGAGTCTGGAATCTTGTAAATCTGAATATGGAAAAAGTGAGAAAGTCCAAATGATAGTTCCTGAAGAAAGCCAATGTATGGTCTGTCCGGCTGGCTAGATGTTCCTTAAGATGTTATGACAAACTCCTTTCCATTGTTGTGTATCTCCTTATCTACCCCTGACACATGGTGGTACCCAAGCTTTCTTAGCCAATCACCTACAAGTGTAGGTTGGGCTCAGGATATGTCTAAAACTTTATAACCCTCAGTATGGGCCACTCAAAAAACTAACAATGCAGTCAGTTCCCGTACCTTGGATAATAAACATCTTACATTTTTTATAGCCTAATATTAATCACCCTCATGAATTTACACAACTAACGACCAAACACGACACATCTACAATACGTACAGTGGTATAACTGTTTAAAGTAGGTTTCTGGGATACCTTAAGGCCTAGAGTGATGGTGTTTGGTTCCCACGGGATTCTCTCGTCTACCAGAATCCATTTTGGGTGGTACCCGTTATGGTATCTGCCCCACAAACCAGGTTAAGGCGATTATAGAAAACCTGGTGTGATAATCTCCCATCAGAGTTGACACAATGGTCAAATACTCATATGGGACACCAGAGTCAAATTGTCCACCTTATCACAGCACCCGCTGGCTTTAAGATATGTAAGGAGGGAAGGACATTGTCCTATTGAGTTTATGGCACTTGAACCATATGGCAAAGCAAATACAGATGCAATAAAACCAATGGAATCTGCTATTACAAACACCAAACAATCATTAACTACATTAGGGGCCCTATTTATAAAAGATCGGTATCGTTATCGTAAAATACCGATCGTTATCGTAAAATAACGACCGGGTTTTTACCGATAACGACCGTTATTTACCGATAACGACCGTTATTTACCGATATCGTTAAATACCGATCGTTATCGTTAAATACCGGTCGTTATTTTCCAATAACGACCGTTATTTACCGATAACGGTCGTTATTTACCGATGACGGTCGTTATCGGTAAATAACGACCGTTATCGGTAAATAACGATCGTTATCGGTAAAACCCCGGTCGTTATTTTACGATAACGATCGGTATTTTACGATAACGATAACGATTTTTTATAAATAGGGCCCAAGATCTGATTAAGGGAAAAGAAGCTCAGAATTCACCAACTGTTCAAGCAGGAATTTTAACCCCATAACAGTTAAACAATATGGGAGTTGCCATACTGCTTGTCATGCCGTGAGGTAATTCAAAAACTAAGAGTGCAATTCCAGATAGTAAATAGTATAATTAACACCACATGTATAAAGAACCAGATAATATCGCTAATAACACATAAAAATCATTTATTATCTACATAAAAGTAGCTGGCCAGCTATAATCCCCTATGTAAACATACATAAACTGTATACATATAATAAATCTATATCTAAAACATCCTAAGTAGGCACAGCCCCTAAAGAATAGAACAGACCCAATTCGCAAAAATGGTTAAATGGATGATCCTCTCCCAAGTTGTAAAAGTCTAATCATAATCCAGAATTGATTAAAGTGTGCACACTATAAAACTTTACAAACAGAGCTATACATCACCGCTCCTTCTGATTGTATCCTGGCGCTACTCCACATGGACACCTGGTCCCCCGTACACTTCAATGTGTCCGCGGTCGTTCCGACTCATGGGATCCGTCCTTAGTGGATACCTACAAGGTTTGATAAGCGTTGTTTGGCCGTGGCAAACGGTGGTTTGTTAGCATGGAGGAGAGTGATTCCTCGTTGGTGCTGTATCCTAATTACGGATTTCCTTTTCCGGTAACGTCACTGAATGCAACGCGTTTCGCTCCCATCAGAGCTTCATCAGGCAGTGACGTCAATCGGTAGTTCGTGTCTTTTTATAGGGCTGTCCTTAATTGTGGGTCTGACTAAAATTAATACATTTATATCACCTAATTGTGCCAAATACATTATTATCATACATACTGTTCACCCTTAGAATTTTCTAAATAAATATATACAATAATATCACTCCTCTGATACCCTAATCACCCTCCATATATCTGTGCTGGCAAATCATCCTAAGTAAGGCTAAAACTACAGATAAAGCATTATTGCAATTGGAACAACGATATATCTTTGAATTTAACACTATGCAACCTAAAGGTCTTAATGAATACATGGAACTGGCTCCCTTTCTGTGATATTGGATAGAGATGTCCGAACTTCGAAAAATCCGGTCCGCTCGAGGATCCACGAATTTTAGAAAAAAATTTAAAAATCCGCGAGCGGACTCGTTAAAAGGAAAAATATCCTCGAAATTACGAGAAATTTTCGAAAATACGTATTTTCGAAAATACGAGTAATCCTCGTAATTCCGTAAATTTTCGAAAATATATATGTACGGAAATAAGAGAAATCCTTGTATTTTCGAAAATACGAGAAATCCGCGGTTCGGAGGGCGGAAAATCCGCCGTTCGCGAACGGGATAAATCCGCGGCGGATTCGGGGATTGGATCCGCGAACCAGCCATCCCTAATGTTGGACTATGGAGAGGGCTTATGGGTTTTAGTCTTACTTAGGAGGATTTGCCAGCACAGTCTGGGCACGTTTGATTAATAGCTTAAATAGGGCTGATATTGAATAATATAATAATAATAATAATAATAATGTAATTATAAGCAGTGAATGAGAAATACAAAGAACTTGGATCTCTCTCTCTCTCTCTCAAGCCAAATTTAAGGATTATTGATGTTTTTAAAAATATATATATAAATATGTTTTTGTCACAAGTGAATTAAAATATTTTACTACTTATTACAATACAGTAATATAATAGAAAGTATACTTGCCTTCCATAAGTTGCCGTACAGCATCAATATAATGAGGCCTTTGCCTCTTAAGATCAGACCACTGTCTCTGGAGGGTAGAGACAGTGGCCTGCAGCTGGAAACGGCATGCCAGCCGGCACTGCAGGCCCTCCATAATCGTGCGTTTCCTGCACCGCACGTGCCTGGTACCCAAGGGCACGCTGTCATAACCCTTTGCCAGGAGGTACTGTGTCATGTACAGCTGCCTGGCAAAACTCGACATTTTGGTGTAACTCCGCCTAACACAGGATGTAGTAAAAAGCAATGGATCATCGAAGTTCCAGTTCGGGTCCGTATTTCCGAAGAATCCTCATATTTCCAAAGAATCCTCATATTTCCGAAGAATGACAAAGACTCTGGCGCATTTGAATTTCACGCTAGCGGACTGTAGTTTTTAGGTATTGTAGGCATTGATACGTGTTTCCAAGGTCATTACCCAGGTCCCTGAGTGATTTAGTGTACATTACCAAGGCTATTTAGACCAATTTTAATGCAGATTTTGCCGAACTTTCACTTTAATAGGTTTTAACGGGTCCGTTTGCGTATTTTTGAATTTTCTGATTTTTTCGAAAATTTGCGGATCCTCGAGCGGACCGGATTTTCAGACATCTCTAGTTCCTACTAGAAAAGGAGCTCTGTTGGATCTGGTAATATCTAACATTGTGGAGCGCATTATAGATATAAAGGTAACTGGAGGCTTAGGGAATAGTGACCATGAAATAGTGGCGTTTGGACTTTGTTATCGAAAGGAAAAGTGCGCTGGATTAACAAAGGCTTTTAATTTCGGGAAGGCAAATTTTCCCAGGTTAAAAGCAGCTCTTCAGAATGTCAACTGGGATAATGTATTATCAGGTAAAGGTACTGAACAGAAGTCATAGAGTATACCGTATATACTGGAGTATAAACTGGGATAATGTATTATCAGGTAAAGGTACTGAACAGAAGTGGACTGTGTTCAAGGGGATTTTAAGCCAGTTCACATCTAAATTTATACCCTTGGGAAATAAATGTAAAAAAAATAAATCATGAATTCTGATGTAAAGAGGCAAATGGAAAGGAAGAAAAAGGCATTTAAAACCTTTAAGGCTGAGGGAAAGGAAAGGGCCTTTAGGGATTATAAAAACTGTAACAAGGAGTGTAAGAAAGCAATCAAACTAGCTAAAATTAATAATGAAGTTAGGATAGCTGAACAAAGCATCACTAAGCCTAAACATTTTTTTTAAGTATATTAATAGTAAGAAGATGAGGACTGAGAATGTGGCACCATTAATTAATGGGGATAAGTTAGTTACGGAGGATGGCGATAAAGCAAATGTCTTGAATGGTTGAAGAAGACCACAGGGGAGGGTTCTAGAAGACTTGGATTGAGCACAGCTGGTACACACTTGAACAAAGTCTTTAACATTTTTTCTCATTTTGGGCCACCAAAGGGAACGGGCAAGAATATTAAAAGTCTTGTTAACACCGGGATGCCCGGCTTGCTTGGAACAGTGGGTATGAAGAAGGATAGCTTTCCGAAGTGAAACAGGAACAAAGATTTTGCCAGAGGGTGTGTCAGGAGGAGCAGAGACTTGTGCGGCTTGGATCTTGGAACAAAGTTGAGGAGATATAGAGGCCAAGATTTTAGTGGTTGGGATAATGGAGCCTTTATCTTCCTTAATACAGTCGGAAGCAACAAATGATCTGGACAGGGCATCAGCTTTCTTGTTTTTGGAACCAGGTTGGTAAGTGATGACAAAGTTGAATCGGGAAAAGAATAAAGACCACCGAGCTTGACGGGGATTTAATCTTTTGAGGTTCTGGATGTATTCGAGATTTTTATGGTCGGTAAGGATGGTGATAGGTACCGATGTGCCTTCCAACAGATGACGCCACTCCTTGAGGGCCAGTTTGATGGCAAGAAGTTCCCTATTTCCAACATCATAGTTACGCTCGTTGGGTAGAAACTTCTTAGAGAAATAAGCACAGGGATGGAGTTTCCTTTTAGGGCCTTGTCTTTGGGAAAGGACGGCTCCAGCGCCCAAGTCCGAGGCATCAACTTCGATGTAGAAGGGAAGACTAAGATCTGGATGAACTAGAACAGGAGCATCAGCAAAGGCCTCCTTGAGTCATTTGAAGGCTTCGAGGGCTGCAGGAGTCCATGAATGGGGCTTACCACCTTTACTGATGAGGGCTAATATCAGAGAAATTATTGAAGAGAACCCTTGAATGAATTGTCTGTAGTAATTGGCGAACCCAATGAACCTTTGAATAGCTTTGGTTCCCATAGGAAGAGACCAATCTTGAATGGCCGAAACTTTAACAGGATCCATCTGGAACCCTTGCGCAGATACGATGTAGCCCAGGAAGGGTACTTGTGAACACTCAAACAGACACTTTTCCAGTTTGGCATATAGGCTATTCTCTCTCAGACGTAGCAACACCTGTTTAACATGGATGCGGTGTGAGGGCAGATCTTGAGAAAAGATTAAAATGTCATCGAGATATACTACTACAGAGATACCCAACATATCCCGGAAAATGTCGTTGACGAATTCTTGGAACACCGCTGGAGCATTACAAAGGCCAAAGGGCATTACGAGATATTCGTAGTGACCGTCCCTAGTATTAAAGGCGGTCTTCCACTCGTCACCTTGGCGTATACAGATCAGATTGTATGCCCCCCGAAGATCTAGTTTAGTAAATATTTTAGCCCCTTTTATCTGGTTGAACAGTTCAGAGATGAGAGGGAGAGGATACAGATTCTTTATTGTGATTTTATTTAACCCACGGTAGTCGATGCAGGGTCGTAAACCTCCGTCTTTATTTTCAACAAAAAAGAACCCAGCACCAGCAGGGGAAGTGGAAGGTTGTATGAAACCCCTAGACAAATGTTCCGTAATGTACTCTTTCATGGCTAGAGTTTCTGAGGGAGACAGTGGGTATGTGCGTCCCCGAGGAGGCATAGTACCAGAAAGAAGGTCGATGGGGCAATTGTAGGAACGGTGCGGTGCTAGCTTCTCAGCTCGCTTTTTACAGAACACATCAGAGAAATCATGATAACACTCAGGGAGGTTTTTCTCTGATTTATTTTCACAGGTAATTGTAGTGCAATGAGTAGAAAGGCAATTTTTGAAACAGAAGGGGCTCCAAGACTTGAGTTCATTGTTAGACTAATCTATAACAGGGTTGTGCAGTCTGAGCCATTGAAGTCCGAAAAATTAGGGGAGCAGAAGGGCTTTGGATGACAAGGAAAGATAAACGTTCCTGGTGAAATATGCCAATGCGGAATAGGACTTCGTATGTAGATTTGGAGATGAATTCTGAAGCCAACGGGTTATTGTCAATAGCCAGAACTTGAAGAGGTTGCTGCAAGTGAAGGAGAGGAAGCCCCAATTGTGCTGCATAGGTAGAATCGATGAAGTTTCCAGCGGCACCAGAATCGACAAAGGTCTGGGAGGAAAAAGTTATACCATTACAGGTGATAGTAGCTGGTAGAAAGAGTTTCAGTGGTTTAAATTTGGCAGGAGACTTAACGTTACCTAGAAGGAGCTCCTCCTTAACTTCTAGGTCCTGGAGTTTCCCGACTTCTGGGGACAATTTCTTACAAAATGTCCTTGCCCAGCACAATAGAGACAAAGTCCATTGGTAAGTCGGCGTGATTTTTCCTCGGGGGATAGATGAGTGCCGCCAATTTGCATCGGCTCTTCACCCGAATATATGGGTTGCGGAAAGGGCTGAGCAGGCTTAGGAAAGGTCTTAGGGTGGTTGGAACGAGCTGCAGACCTTTCTGCCTGCCGTTCACGGAAGCGGGTATCAATTTGTATGCATAGTGTAACCAAGTCTTCCAATGGGACAGGTAATTCCCTAGATACTAATTCGTCCTTGAGGCGATCAGAGAGTCCCTGCCAAAAGGCTGCAGTAAGTGCCTCATTGTTCCAAGAAGTCTCCACAGCAAGGGTACGAAATTCAATAGCATATTGACCCACGGAACGTGACCCTTGGCGGAGCTGCATCAAACGGGAGGAGGCAGCAGAGGTTCTTCCTGGAGCATCGAAGACCTTGCGGAACATACTCAGGAAATCGGTAACATTATAGACCAGAGGGTCGTCTTTTTCCCATAAAGGAGAAGCCCAGGCCAGCGCATTGCCCTCCAACAAGGCGATGATGTACCCAACCATAGCACGATCCGATGCAAAATGAGATGGTTGAAGTTCAAATTGGATTCGGCACTGATTAATGAACCCACGGCAGGCTTGGGCATCACCATCAAACCGCGAGGGTGGAGGTATGCGGGGCTCTCTCCGAAGCGAAGGATCACCGGATCCGGCCGCCGAAGGAGGTGGCGTAGAACCTGGAGCAGAGGCAGCAGCTGGGGGTAGCCGGACAGCTAGGGAATCCAAGAACTGAGCCAACTGGCCCTGGTGATGTTCAAACAGGTCCATGCGTTTGGACAAAGCTTGAAGAGTTTTATTCAACTCGGCCATAGCCCCCTTCTGGCGTTTCCATGGCCCGAAAGTACTGTAACAAATGGCCGGACGGCTGGGTACTCACAGTACGCTTTTAGGAGGAGGCTGATAGTCCGGAAGGTGCAGGACACAGAGGCTGCTGGGAACTGTAGGCTGGAAACAGGAGCAAGGTGCTGCTGGGAACTGAAGGCTGGATACTGGATACAGGTAAGGTAGGTAACTGGATACAGATGAGGTGAGTAGACGGAAACTGGATACAGGCAAGGTAGTCCCTGGAGACCGACAAGGTAAGTACTGGATACAGGCAAGGAAGTCACTGGATAATGGCAAGGTAAGTACTGGATACTGGCAAGGTAAGTACTGGATAATGGCAAGGTAAGTACTGGATACTGGCAAGGTAAGTACTGGATACTGGCAAGGTAAGTACAGGATACTGGCAATGTAAGTACTGGATACTGGCAAGGTAAGTACAGGATACTGGCAAGTTAAGTACTGGATACTGGCAAGGTAAGTACTGGATACAGGTAAGGTGGTCACTGAAGGCAGGCAAGGTAAGTATAGGAGCAGGAACGGAGCAGGATCCAAGGCAGGTAAGTAAGGAGCCAGGGGTAGCTAATGCTACTATCGGGCGCCGGGTCCAGGAGGACGCCGGCTTTTCAAATCTCGCACCGCCCGGCGTGGCGGCGTCGTGACGTCATGATGTCCGCGACGCCGCCCACCCAGAAGTGCAAAGCGGCGCGGGACCGGAGCGGCAGGTAAGTTTGTGACATATCTAGGCCATTGTTTCTTATTTTTATTGATTCCCTCATGTCCGGTGGTGTGCCTCTGGATTGGAAAAAGGTGATGTTATTTCCAATATTCAAAAAGGGTAGTCGTTCACAGCCGGGTAATACAGGCCTGTAAGTTTAACTTCAGTGGTGGGGAAAGCTGGAAAGTTTAATAAGGGAACATGTTCTAGAGGTGTTTCAAGGACTGACATTATAAGTAGTAACCAGCAGGATTAGGAGGAATAGATCTTGTCAAACTAACTGCTTGGCTTTTATGAGGAAGTAAGTAGAAATTTAGACTCTGACATAGCAGTAGATGTAGTTTACTTGGATTTTGCAAAGGCTTTTGATACAGTCCCCATAGGCGACTAATGAATAAGCTAAGGTCTGTTGGTCTGGGGAGTCACATTTGTACATGGATAGAAAATTGGTTAATGAATAGGATGCAGAGAGTAGTTGTTAATGGGGCTTCATCATTATGGACTAAAGTGCTAAGTGGGGTGCCACAGGGTTCTGTGCTGGGGCCACTTCTATTTAATCTATTTATTATGATTTGGAAGTGGGTATTGTCAGCAAGGTTTCTGGGTTTGCTGACGACACAAAACTTTGTCGACCATTAAAACTTGCGGATGTGCAATCGTACAGGGGGATCTAGATAGATTATCACATTGGGCTGCTAAGTGGCAGATGAAATTCAATGTTGATAAATGGAAGGTGATGCATTTTGAATCCTTGTGCTACTTATACTATAAATGGCTCTGTGTTAAGTGAATCCCTGTTGGAAAGGGATCTTGGAGTTTGGTGGATAACAAACTTAAAGGTAGCAAGCAGTGCCAGGCGGCAACAGCCAGAGCAGCATGGTATGTCTTGTTGTATAAAGAGAGGTATGGATTCAAGAGGAGGAAAATGTAATTCTCCCTTTTACAAAGCATTGGTAAGGCCTCATTTGGAATATGCAGTGCAATTTTGGATCCTGTGTACAAAAAGGACATCTTGAAATGGAAAGGGTTCAGGAAGGCGCAACTAAATAAGGGGATTGGGGGAGCTTGAATATGAAGAGAGAATGGAAAGTTACAATTATGTACGCTGGAGAAAAGGCGCTTGCGTGGGGATATGATTACTGTGTATAAATACATTAAGGGCCAACAATAAACTATCTGGGGCATTGTTCACAATAGAACATGTCAGAGGACACGTGGAAATCCTTAAGTCTTGAAGATAAAAGGTTTAGGGTTCAAGTTGGGAAAGGGTTTTTCACTGTGAGGACGGTAAAGCTATGGAACTGTCTTCCAGTGGACGTGTTATGGCAGGTTCATTGGTCAGTTTATAAAAAGCTGGATGAGTTTCTACAAACAAGGAATGTTACAAGTTACTGGTATTGATACATAAAGTAGAGTTGGGAAAGGGTTTGTCACTGTGAGAACGGTAAAGCTATGGAACTGTCTTCCAGTGGACGTTGTTATGGCAGGTTCATTGGTCAGTTTAATAAAAAGCTGGATGAGTTTCTACAACAAGGAATGTTACAAGTTACTGGTATTGATACATAAAGTAGAGTTGGGAAAGGGTTTGTCACTGTGAGAACGGTATAAAGCTATGGAACTGTCTCCAGTGGACGTTGTTGTGGCAGGTTCATTGGTCAGTTTAAATAAAAAGCTGGATGAGTTTCTACAAACAGGAATGTTACAAGTTACTGGTATGATACATAAAGTAGAGTTGGGAAAGGGTTGTCACTGTGAGAACGGTAAAGCTATGGAACTGTCTTCCAGTGGACGTTGTTTAGGCAGGTTCATTAGTCAGTTTAATAAAAAGCTGGACGAGTTTCTACAAACAAGGAATGTACAAGTTACTGGTATTGATACATAATAGAGAGTTGGAAAGGGTTTGTCACTGTGAGAACAGTAAAGCTATGGAACTGTCTTCCAGTGGACGTGTTTATGGCAGGTTCATTGGTCAGTTATATAAAAAGCTGGATGAGTTTCTACAAACAGGAATGTTACAAGTTACTGGTATGATACATAAAGTAGAGTTGAGAAAGGGTTTGTCACTGTGAGAACAGTAAAGCTATGGAACTGTCTTCCAGTGGACGTTGTTATGGCAGGTTCATTGGTCAGTTTAATAAAAAGCTGGATGAGTTTCTACAAACAAGGAATGTTACAAGTTACTGGTATTGATACATAAAGTAGAGTTGGGAAAGGGTTTGTCAACTGTGAGAACGGTAAAGCTATGGAACTGTCTTCCAGTGGACGTTGTTATGGCAGGTTCATTGGTCAGTTTAATAAAAAGCTGGATGAGTTTCTACAAACAAGGAATGTTCACAGTTACTGGTATTGATACATAAAGTAGAGTTGGGAAAGGTTTGTCACTGTGAGAACGAGTAAAGCTATGGAACTGTCTTCCAGTGGACGTTGTTTATGGCAGGTTCATTCGTCAGTTTAATAAAAAGCTGGATGAGTTTCTACAAACAAGGAATGTTACAGTACTGGTATTGATACATAAAGTAGAGTTGGAAAGGGTTTGTCACTGTGAGAACGGTAAAGCTATGGAACTGTCTTCCAGTGGACGTGTGTGTGGCAGGTCATTGGTCAGTTTAATAAAAAGCTGGATGAGTTTCTACAAACAAGGAATGTGACAAGTACTGGTATTGATATAAAGTAGAGTTGGGAAAGGGTTTGTCACTGTGAGAACGGTAAAGCTATGGAACTGTTTCCAGTGGACGTTGTTAAGGCAGGTTCATTGGTCCGTTTAATAAAAAGCTGGATGAGTTTCTACAAACAAGGAATGTTACAAGTTAGGTATTGATACATAAAGTAGAGTTGGGAAAGGGTTTGTCACTGTGAGAACAGTAAAGCTATGGAACTGTTTCCAGTGGACGTTGTTATGGCAGGTTCATTGGTCAGTTAATAAAAAAGCTGGATGAGTTTCTACAAACAAGGAAGTTACAAGTTATGGTATTGATACATAAAGTAGAGTTGGGAAAGGGTTTTGCACTGTGAGAACGGTAAAGCTATGGAACTGTCTTCCAGTGGCGTTGTTATGGCAGGTTCATTGGTCAGTTAATAAAAAGCTGGATGAGTTTCTACAAAACAAGGAATGTTACAAGTTACTGGTATTGATACATAAAGTAGAGTTGGGAAAGGGTTTGTCACTGTGAGAACGGTAAAGCTATGGAACTGTCTTCCAGTGGACGTTGTTAAGGAGGTTCATTGGTCAGTTTAATAAAAAGCTGGATGAGTTTCTGCAAACAAGGTATGTTACAAGTTACTGGTATTGATACATAAAGTAGAGTTGATCCAGGGAAATTTCCGATTGCTACTTGGAGTCAGGAAAGAATTTTTTTCCCCTTTATAAATTTGGTGGGGTTTTTTTGCCTTCCTCTGGATCAACAGTTAGGCAGGAAATTAGGATATTGCTAGATGGGTTGGACTGGATGGACATATGTCTTTATTCAACCTCAAATACTATAAACTCTTTTGCAGCCCTTGTCTACTAACACTTTTACTTCCATTATTATTATTATTATTATTGATTTATATAGCGCAAACATCTTCCGTGGCGCTTTACAATTACAAAGTCATACATTACATACAGGGTAATACATGTTATACAAAGTCATACATATTACATACATAGGTAATACATAATATAAGTAAACAGAGTGTGGAGTTTCTTACAGCAATACCGTGATACAATAGGAGAGAGGACCCTGCCCAAAGAGCTTACAGTCTAAAGTAAATAGGGATGATACATAAGGTTGCGGGAATCAGTAGGCTGTAAATTGATTGGCAGTGGAGTGTGAAAGGTGGGTTGGATCATATTGGGTAGTAAGAGGGGTAGTGTCAAGGCCAGGTTATATGCTTGCTTGAAATGGTGGGTTTTAAGGTTACGTTTAAGGTATTAAAGGACAGTGAGTGATGGACAGATGGAGGAAGGGAGTTCCAGAGCAGAGACGCAGCACGAACAAAGTCCTGAATACGGGCATGGGAAGAGGTGACCAGGGTGGGATAAGAGGAGGAGATTGTTTGTGGAGCGGAGGTTGCGTCTGGGACGATATCGGTGGATCAGCTCTGAGATATATGGAGGGTGGTGTTGGATAGTGCTTTATAGGATAGGGTGAGATATATGGAGGGCTGTGTTGGATAGTGCTTTATAGGATAGGGTGAGATATATGGAAGGCTGTGTTGGATAGTGCTTTATAGGATAGGGTGACATATATGGAGGGCTGTGTTGGATAGTGCTTTATAGGGTGAGATATATGGAGGGGCTGTGTTGGATAGTGCTTTATAGGATAGGGTGAGATATATGGAGGGGCTACTGTGTTGGGTATAGTGCTTTAATAGGCATAGGGTGAGATATATGGAGGTCTTTTTGGATAGTGCTTTTATAGGATAGGGTGAGATATATGGAGGGGCTGTGTTTGAATAGTGCTTTATAGATAGGGTGAGATATGGGAGGTCTTGTCGGGTATGTGCTTTATAGGATAGGGTGAGATATATGGAGGGCTGTGTTTGGATAGTGCTTTATAAGATATGGTGAGACCTACATGGAGGTCTGTGGTGTGGATAGTGCTTTAGAGGATAGTGGTGAGATATTGGAGGGCCTGTTTTTGGATATGCTTATTATAGATTAGGGTGAGATTATTGGAGGCTGTGTTGTATAGTGCTTTATAGATAAGGGTGAATATATGGAGGGCTGTGGTTGGATACGTATTATAGGATAAGGTAAGAGAATGGAGGGCTGTGTTGGATAGTGCTTTTATAGGATAGGGTGCGATATATTAGGGAATGTGGTTGGATAGTGCTTTATAATAAGGATAGGGTGCGGATATTAATGAGGGGCTGTGTGAATAGTGCTTTTTTTAGGATAGGGTGAGATATATGGAGGGCTGTGTTGGATAGTGCTTTAAGGATAGGGTGAGATATATGTGGAGGGGCTGTGTTGGATAGTGCTTTTTTAGAGATGGGTGGAGATATATGGAGGGCTGTGTTGATAGTGCTTTATAGGAATAAGTGAGTATATGGAGGGGACGTGTTGGATAGTGCTTTATAGGAAGGGTGAGATATATGGAGGGCTTGTGTTGGCTAGTGCTGTATATGATAAGGTGAGATATATGGAGGGCTGTGGGGGTTTTTTTTGGAAATAGTGCTTATCGGATAGGTGAGATATTGGAGGGCTGTGTTGGATAGTGGCTTTATAGGATAAGGTGAGATATATGGAGGGCTGTGTTGGTAGTGCTTATAGGATAAGGTTGAGATTATGGAAGGGGCTGTGTTGGATAGTGCTTTATAAGGCTAGGGTGAGATATTGGAGGGCTGTATTGGATAGTGCTTTATAGGATAGGGGGAGATATATGGAGGGGCTGTGTTGGATAGTGCTTTATTTAATAGGATAAGGGTGAGATATGGGAGGGGCTGGTGTTGATATGCTTTATATGATAGTGTAGATATATGTAGGGCTGTGTTGATAGTGCTTATAGGATAGGGGTGAGATCTATGAGGCTGTGTTGGATAGTGCTTTCTAGATAAGGGTGAGATATAATTGGAGGGCTTTGTTGGATAGGCTTTTATAGGATAGGGTGAGATATACGGGGGCTGTGTTGGCATATGCTTTAAGCGGATAAGGTGAGATATATGGAGGGGCTGGTGTTGATAGTGCTTTAAGGATGTGGGTTAGATATATGGATGGCTGTATTGGATAGTGGGCTTTATAGGATAGGGTGAGATATTGGAGGGCTGTGTTGATATGGCTTTATAGTATAGGTGAGATATATGGAGGGCTGTAATTGATAGTGTTTTATAGGATAGGGTGAGATATATGGAGGGGCTGTGTTTGGGTAGTGCTTTATAGGATGGGTGAGATATATGGAGGAGCTGTGTTGGGCTATGCTTTATAGATAGGGTGAGATATATTGGAGGGCTGTGTTGGATAGTGCTTATAGATAGGGTATATATTGGAGAGGCTGGGTTGGATAGTGCTTTATAGAAGGGGTTTTAGATATATGGAGGGGGGCTGTGGTTGGATAGTGCTTTAATAGGACAGGGTGAGATATATGGAGGGTCTGTGTTGGATAGTGCCTTTTTAGGTTAGGGAGAGATACATGGAGGGCGTGTTGGATAGTTCTTTAAAATATGATAGGGGTGAAGAAAAATAGATGGAGGGCTGTGTTGGATGTGCTTTATAGATAGGGTTAGATATATGTAGGGGCTGTGTTGGATAGTGCTTTATAGGATAGGGTGAGGTAATGGAGGCTGTGTTGGTATAGTGCTTTATGGATAGGGTGAGATATAGGAGGGCTGTGTTGGATAGTCTTTATAGGATAGGTTGAGATATACGGAGGGGCTGTGTTGGATAGTGCTTTATAGGATAGGGTGAGATATATGGAGGGCTGTTGTTGATAGTGCTTATAGGGTAGTTGGAGATATATGGAGGGCCTGTGTTGGATAGTGCTTTTATAGGATAGGGTGAGCTATATGGAGTCTGTTGTCGGATAGTGCTTTATAGATATGGTGAGATATATGGAGGGCTGTGTTTGGATAGTGCTTTATATAGGATAGGGTGAGAATATATTGATGGGGGAGGGGGGGTGGTGGCTTGGTTGTTGATAGTAGTGTTTATAGGGTAGGGTGAGATATATGGCTGGCTTGTTGGATGTGCTTTTAGGAAATAGGGGTGAGAGATATGGAATGGCTTGTGTTGATAGTGCTGTTATAGGATATGGTGAGATATGGAGGGGCTTGTTGGATATGCTTTATAGAATGGGTCAGATATAGGGAGGGCCTGTGTATTGGATAGTGCTTTCATTAGGATAGGGGGGGTGGTTGATTGGATGGATGGGTGGGGGCTGTGGTGGGGTTTGGATAGTGGCTTTATGATAGGGATAGGTGAGATGATGTCGGGGGTGGAGGTTGTGCGGGTGGTGGGTGGAGTAGTGCTTTATAGTGATAAGGTAGATATATGGAAGGGCTGGTGTTTGGATATGCTTTATAGGATAAGGTGAGATATATGGAAGGTGCTGTTTGGCTAGTGCTTTATAGATAGTGGTGAATATTGGAGGGCTGTTTGGATGTGCTTTATAGGATAGGGGAGATATATGGAGGGGGCTGTGTTCGATAAGTGCTTCTAGGATAGGTGAATATATGGAGGGGCTGTGTTTGGATAGTGCTTTTTATAGGATAGTTTGAGATATTATGGAGGGGCTGTTTTTGATAGTGCTTTAAATAGATGGGGGAGATAGATGGCGGGCTGGTGTTGGATAGTGCTTAGCGGATAGGGTGAGGATATATGATGGCTGTGTTGGATATTGCTTTAAAGTATAGGGTGAGATATAGGAGGGGCTGTGTTGGATAGTTGTCTTTATGATAGGGTGAGATATACTGGAGGGCTGTGGTTGGATAGTGCTTTATAGGTAGGTGAGATATATGGAGGGCTGTGTTGGATAGTGCTTTAAAGGATTGGTTAGATATAATGGAGGGCTGTAGTGGAATAGTGCTTTTATAGGATAGGTGAATATTGGAGGGCTGTGGTTGGATAGTGCTTTTATAGGGTAGGAATATATGGAGGGCGGTGTTTGGATAGGCTTTAATAGGATAGGGGTGAGATATATGGAAAGGTGGCTGTGTTGGATAGTGCTTTATAGGATAGGGTGAGATATATGGAGGGACTGTGTTGGATAGTGCTTTATAGAGTAGGTGGATATAATGAGGGCGACTGTGGACTAGTGGCTTTATAGTATAGGGTGGAGATATATGGCGGGTTCTGTGTTGGAGTAGTGCTTATATGGATAGGGTAGATATATGGAGGGCTGTGTTGTAGTGCTTTATAATAGATAGGTGAGACTATGGAGGCTGTGTGTTGATATGCTTTATAGGATAAGGTGAAGATATATGGAGGGGCTGTTTTGGATAGTGGCTTTAATAGATAGGGTGAGATATATCTGAGGGCTGTATGGTATAGATGCTTTATAGGATAGGGTGAGATATATGGAGGGCTTGTGTGATAGACTAGGATAAGTTTAGGCAGGCTTTTGGATAGGCTATAGGAAGGTGATGATATATGGGTGGCTGTTTGGTAGTGCTTAAGAAGGTGAGATTTGGGAGGTGCAGGTGTGTTGATAGTTGCTTTTTAGGATAAGGGTGGGATATATGGGGCCCTGTTTGATAGGTTTAGGATAAGGTGGAAGTGCTGTTATAGTCAGATAGGGTGAGATATATGGAGGGCTGTGTTGATTAGTCTTTATAGATAAGGTGAGATATAATGAGGGGCTGTGTTGGATAGTGCCTTTATAGGATAGGGGTGAGATATGGAGGGGCTGTTTTGGATAGTGCTTTAGGTAGGATAAGGTGTATATAGGAGGGCCTTTGTGGATAGTGCTTTAAGGCATGGGGAATATTGGAGGGCTGTTTGGATAGTGCTTTGAAGAGGTAAGTGATATATGGTGAGGCTGTTGGGTGGATAGTGCTTATTAGGATAAGGTGAGATATTGGAGGGCGTGTTTGGGATATGCTTTATAGGAGAGGCGGATATATATGGACGTGGCTGTTTGGTAGTGCTTTTAAGGATAGGGTAGATTATGGAGGATTCTGTGTTGGATAGTGCTTATTATAGGTATGTGTGAGATATAGGGAGGGGCTGTGGATTTGTTATAGTGGTTAATGGCTTTTATTTGCTATGGATAGGGAGTAAGAGGGTGGATGGTTATAGGATGGAGATAGGGGGCTGTGTTGGATAGTGCTTTAATTAAATAGGTATAGGGGTGTGGATATTTAGATAAGTATATAGGAGGGGCTGTGTTTGGATAGTGCTTTAGGTGTGAATATTGAGCTAGGAATAGTGCTTATGTAGGTGTATATGGCCTGTGTTGGATAGTGCTTTTTAGGATAGGGGAGTATATGGAGGGCCTGGTTTGGTATGTGCTTTATAGGAATAGGGTGAGATATTGGAGAGGGCTGTGTTGGAAGGTATGCTTATTATAGATAGGGTTAGGATATATGGAGGAGCTGTGTTTGGATGTGCTGTATAGAGATGGGTGCAGATATATGGAGGGCTGTGTTGGATAGTGCTTATTAGGATAGGGTGAGATTATGGAGGGCTGTGCGTTGTTGGATAGTGCTTTATTAGGATCGTTGTGAGATATCGGAAGGGGGGCCTTGTGTTTGATAGTGCTTTTATAGGATCAGGTGAGTATTGAGTGGGCTTGTTGGATAGTGCTTTTTAATAGGGGATATAGGGATGTTGGATGGCTTTATAAATGAGCAATGAGGCTGTGTTGGATAGTCTTTATATGGATAAGGGTGATTATGTAGGGGCTGTGGTTAGGAATGTGCTTATAGGATAGGGTGAGATATATGGAGGGGGCTGTGTTGGATTTGCTTTATAGGATAGGGTGAGCATATTGTAGGGGCTGTTTTGGATAGTGCCTTTACTAGGTCGGGTTTGAGATATATCGGAGGCGTGTTTGGATAGTGCTTTTAGGATAGGGTGGATATATGGAGGCTGTTTGGATAATGGCTTTATAGGTAGGGTGAGATATAGGAGGGCTGTGTTGGATAGCTTGCTTTTATAGGAAGGGTGAGATATGGAGGGGCTGTGTTGGATGTGCTTCTAAAGGATAGGGTGAAGTATTTGGAGGGCTGTGTTGATAGATGCTTTTATATGGGGATAAGGTTGAGAATATATGGAGGGCTGTGTAGATAGTGCTTTTGGTATAGGGGAGATATATGGAGCTGTGTTTGGATCGTGCTTTATAGTATAGTTGGTGAGATATATGAAGTTAAGCCGCCGTACCCCTAGTGGTGATAGTTAAAATATACAGAAACAAGCAAGCACAGAACATCCAGAGTTAAGCCTGCCTTACCCCTAGTGGTGGATAGGGTATTCTACAGTGAACCGCAGACATCAGAAAGCCCCTTGTCGAAAGCCCGGTGTGCGGGCGATTACCCCTAGATGCTACAGTTCAATATCGGCTGTGCGTCGAGATACTCATATATCAGTCCAGCACAGCACAGAAGAGCAATGAGTGAAGGCCTGCATTAACCTCCTACTGTCAGTGTGGGTATAGTATACAGTATACAGACCAGCCAAGACATCAGAACAGTCACAGAGCGAAGCCTGCATTACCCTAGTGGGTGTGGATAGTATATATACAGTACAATCAGCATCAAACATCACAGAGCGAGCCGCATCCCCTAGTGGCTGGAGAGATATATATACAGAACCGAAGCTAGCATCATAACAGCACACACTGATGAAGCCATGCATTACCACCACGTGGTTGGCATAGATATTCTATATACAGAACAGAGCAGCATCGAGAAACAGCACAGAGTAAAGCCGGGCATTACCCTCTAGTGGTGGATCGTAATATATTACAACCAAGCAACTAATTCAGAACAGCACAGAGTGATAGCCGCAGTTCCCCTAGTGGTGTCGATGTATAGTATAAGACACCAGCCCAGCCATCATACAGCACCGTGAAGCCTGCATTACCCCAAGTGGTGGATAGATATATATACAGAACAAGCAGCATCAGAACAGCACAGATGAGCCCTGCATTACCCCTAGTGGTGGATAGTATATATATACAGAACAAGCCAATGCCAGACTACAGCACAGAGTGAGCCTGCATTACCACCCCAAGTGGTGTAATAGATATATATACATGACAAGCAAGCATCTTAACAGCACAGAGTGAAGCCTGCCATTATACCGCCCTACAGATGGTGGATGAGGATATACTCTACACGACCAAGCAAGCTCAGAACAGCACAGAGTGAAGTCTGTCAGTGCCCCTATTGGTGATATATATATATAATTAACATACCAGCAAGCATCAAACAGCACTTGAGCCCTCGAGCTCCTCAGCATTACCACCTACTTCGTGGATAGATATATATATCAGAACAGCAAACATCAAAAAACAGCCAGAGTTAAGCTGCAATTACCCCTAGTGGTTGATAGATATATATAACCGACCAAGCAAGCATCAGAACAGCACCGTAGTGAAGCCCTGCCGTGGCCCCTAGTACTGGATGGTATATCGACAACCAAGCAACCATCAGACCACAACCTGGTGAAGCCCTCAGTGCCCCTAGTGGTGGATGACAATAGTGAGGGTTGCAATTTTAATTTTAAATATATAAGTTTCATGTTTAAACCCAAAGGGGAGACATTATTTACCGGAGATCTTTATCTGAACCTATTATTTTTTATTTTTTACTTCTTGTCTTTAAACCCCTTCCCCTACCCATACCCCGCAAGCGCAAGCAAGATAATTTTTAAATATTTTGCTTGTTGAAGGTTCTCACATCATGCATCCCACGCGTCAATGGTATATCGTGGTATCTCAATGATATCCCTCTGGACTTGAAATGTAGTTCTTGATATGCTGATTGGGATTTTCTCAGGGTCACATAATGCCCACAGATTCTTGTCCAATTCATTCTAAATTGAGCAAGCCCAGTCGGCTGACTATCGAAACACGTCTTCAAGAACTACATTTCAAGTCCAGTTGATCTACCTTGACATACAACCAGTTTTTCACATATTTCTATTAGCAACAATATTCACACCAACTCTGAATTTGAACAGTCTGCCATTTTTCCACCCAAAACACCCCCCACCAACCATATATTTCTTGAATCTACATAACATTTATCATACAGTTTCTGTAGTTTTGTTCATTCCTCATCACCATCATGGTGTGGGCGCAGTTCTTCGTACTAAAGTTCGCAGTTTTTTAGCAGATTGTTCTAAAAAATAGAAAAAAAACATCTCAAAGGCCACGTTGAAGATCCCTGCAAAATCCCAGTATTATAAAAAAAAGTTACCAATGATCAATCTCCCAAATTGTCCTGGAATCAAACGGTATGCCTATGTATGGTTACACACCACACGAACAGGCGATCAAACTATGCTACAAATGAGCCATGAACAGTGGCCCCAATACAGCAAACTTCAGATTTGTCGATACAAACACCCCTCTATATTAGAATACCTCCCAAAACTATAAATTCTGGAATCTACAAAACCTTCACTACACAATGGGTGATCTTTATATTGCAAATACCATGAGTGTGGGCAGTTTTTGTTGTAGAATTTTGCTTTTTTTTAACCAGATTTTTCAGAAAACTTATATAAAAATTATAACAAAGTTAAGAATCATGGGCAAAGTTTGCTCATGATCACGTGTGAAAAAACGGCTCGTGCCGGGTGTCAATTAGTCAATAGTCTTGCCAGAATGCCATGAATCACAATGGTGCCAGTTGCGTATGTGCACACAGAGTACATACGCCACAACTAACTCCAAATGGGAAGCATGCTAACAATGCAATTACAAAAAAATTGGAGGTGCTCGGTAATTTCAACAGCCCCCAACTTGAATGCCCCCATAAATAACCCACCCCCTCACATATCAATTCCTCATGGTTGAATCAAACGTTTAACTCTGTGACTTTTAGAAGATTTTGTAAATAACATACAAATAAGTGATTCCAAGGTTGAATCCATAATCCCACGGGACAAGCAAAAAAACCAACCCCACTAAATCTCCCCATATTTTTTGCATCCAAATAGTAGGTCCCTAATTGGCGGGGTGTAACAAAAACTTGGCCAGCCGACTAATTCAAAGTGCAATACAAGAACAATCAATAGTACATCTGTATTTTGAACAGCTGACTCTTTTCAAAAGGAACATCCTCCAATACGTAAAATCCCCTCCATTATAATATCAACTACCACATCCGCCTAAATCAAGATTAATGCCTATGCCTGGGTGCACATAAGACCTGCCACCAACTACTTAAATGGGAACGCATGTACAAGTGGCATTAACAAGAAAAAATCAAAAGTGCCCTGTAATTTTGAACGTCTATACTTTTCAAAGGAAACAGCCCGAAACTTGGAAATACCCCACACAAACTATAATTTGGAATACATAACTTTAGGCTACTACCAGTGGCCATGGTTTTCATACATACATGAGATTTCAGAACCATGTCTCATAGAACCTCTTACAGGGAAGATTCCTTAAAAGTTCTTATTGGTTAAAACTGGTGCTAATTTGCCCCAACCAATCAGACACAATCAGTCTTTTTAAACATTTGTAAGCTAACATCTGATTGCTGGGCAAAATTACACCTATTTAACGATAATGAACGTTTATTGAATCTCATGTTAGTGCTTTTATGAGAGTTTTGTGAAAAAATAATAGTGATTCACAAGTTGAATCTACTAAACCCACTTGACAAGTAACAAACCACTAAATGGATCTCCCACATGTTCCTGAATCAATCAACGGTATTCCATATGGGTTGGTGCAACAAACGAGACATAGCCACCAACCCACTCAAATGGGAAGCATGTACAATAGTGCAATACCAAAAATGCCACCACTACCCCCCCTCACGCACTACCACTCCCCCTTTTAGTGGTATTTGCGTTTTTGTAGCTTTATTGTAAAAAAAGGGTGTGTAATCAAATTTTAATTAAGTGTTTTTTCCTTTTCTTTATCATTCCCAAGATATTCCAGACATCCTTAGGAATGATAGGAACTTGGAATATGGGCAGGAAATTGCCCATTTTCCCAGTTGAAATCCAATCCGAAAACTCACCTTCGCAGAAATTTTGTTTCCCCAAAGATAATAATCGATAAGTAGCACAAATACTTTGGAACTCTGATTTCCATTCACACCAATGCATAGTTTTACTATACCAGTACTTGCAATGGATCCAAAGCGAATCGCAGTTTCAGTACTCCTCTGGCCAACTAAGAAGGCTAGGGAAGACTTATGGGAGGCCCCATGTGAAGAGGAAGTTCCTCTGATAGTCTCCGGGGTGCCTTACATACACATTACATAACCACTAGAGATGGAATCCCGATTCGACACAAACCCAATCTGACACGGAACCCCCTCGGTTCGAAATTCTGAAATATCTGTCTGAATTCGGACGATCCTCCGATATCGGGCTTGTGGAATATTTGAATGTATTTGGCTATTTTCGATGATTTTTGTAAAGAGCCTTGATGTGTTCCGAAAATATTTCCGAGCCATATTTAAGTTTTTCCATCGTATTTTCAAAAATCGAACGTTTTCCGTGGCTTTTTTTCGATAATTTTAGAAATGCTTTGAACATTTGAAAATCTTTCGAAAATATGGTGGGAACTCGCGAACATGCGTCCTCCGATCATACTTTGATCATTTTTTCATGTTAGAGGCTTGTTTTTAAAAATAATCAAAACGTAACCTCGTACATGCCAAAATTATCAAACAATTCGTTCCGGTTTCGGATTTTCGGATTTCTTTTCTCGCATCGAAAGCTGAAAACGAATGGCGAACGATAAGTTTCGGCCATCTCATACATAACCTATCACATGTATAACGCGTGGGTGGTTAAATCTCGCAGAGCCTAGACCAAACCTGGCGTCCTAAACCCACCACCTGAGCACAAAACTCCCCCAGACCACTTAATTGAGAAATAACTTTTATTATTTTGAAGTTTGGGAATTCATAACAACGACTGTGTTAAATATTAACTGTACCACAGGGGGTCCGAGCTGCAATTAAAGGAAGGAAACATAACCAAGTGATTGAAACACACAGGAGCTTCCCTACGCACATGTCCACTGTTCTAATGGTACATCCCAGCCCGACATTACACCTATATATCTGTGCCTGTTGGATAGTGCTTTATAGGATAAGGTGAGATATATGGAGGGGCTGTGTTGGATAGTGCTTTATAGGATAGGGTGAGATATATGGAGGGGCTGTGTTTGGATAGTGCTTTATAAGATATGGTGAGACCTACATGGAGGTCTGTGGTGTGGATAGTGCTTTAGAGGATAGTGGTGAGATATTGGAGGGCCTGTTTTTGGATATGCTTATTATAGATTAGGGTGAGATTATTGGAGGCTGTGTTGTATAGTGCTTTATAGATAAGGGTGAATATATGGAGGGCTGTGGTTGGATACGTATTATAGGATAAGGTAAGAGAATGGAGGGCTGTGTTGGATAGTGCTTTTATAGGATAGGGTGCGATATATTAGGGAATGTGGTTGGATAGTGCTTTATAATAAGGATAGGGTGCGGATATTAATGAGGGGCTGTGTGAATAGTGCTTTTTTTAGGATAGGGTGAGATATATGGAGGGCTGTGTTGGATAGTGCTTTAAGGATAGGGTGAGATATATGTGGAGGGGCTGTGTTGGATAGTGCTTTTTTAGAGATGGGTGGAGATATATGGAGGGCTGTGTTGATAGTGCTTTATAGGAATAAGTGAGTATATGGAGGGGACGTGTTGGATAGTGCTTTATAGGAAGGGTGAGATATATGGAGGGCTTGTGTTGGCTAGTGCTGTATATGATAAGGTGAGATATATGGAGGGCTGTGGGGGTTTTTTTTGGAAATAGTGCTTATCGGATAGGTGAGATATTGGAGGGCTGTGTTGGATAGTGGCTTTATAGGATAAGGTGAGATATATGGAGGGCTGTGTTGGTAGTGCTTATAGGATAAGGTTGAGATTATGGAAGGGGCTGTGTTGGATAGTGCTTTATAAGGCTAGGGTGAGATATTGGAGGGCTGTATTGGATAGTGCTTTATAGGATAGGGGGAGATATATGGAGGGGCTGTGTTGGATAGTGCTTTATTTAATAGGATAAGGGTGAGATATGGGAGGGGCTGGTGTTGATATGCTTTATATGATAGTGTAGATATATGTAGGGCTGTGTTGATAGTGCTTATAGGATAGGGGTGAGATCTATGAGGCTGTGTTGGATAGTGCTTTCTAGATAAGGGTGAGATATAATTGGAGGGCTTTGTTGGATAGGCTTTTATAGGATAGGGTGAGATATACGGGGGCTGTGTTGGCATATGCTTTAAGCGGATAAGGTGAGATATATGGAGGGGCTGGTGTTGATAGTGCTTTAAGGATGTGGGTTAGATATATGGATGGCTGTATTGGATAGTGGGCTTTATAGGATAGGGTGAGATATTGGAGGGCTGTGTTGATATGGCTTTATAGTATAGGTGAGATATATGGAGGGCTGTAATTGATAGTGTTTTATAGGATAGGGTGAGATATATGGAGGGGCTGTGTTTGGGTAGTGCTTTATAGGATGGGTGAGATATATGGAGGAGCTGTGTTGGGCTATGCTTTATAGATAGGGTGAGATATATTGGAGGGCTGTGTTGGATAGTGCTTATAGATAGGGTATATATTGGAGAGGCTGGGTTGGATAGTGCTTTATAGAAGGGGTTTTAGATATATGGAGGGGGGCTGTGGTTGGATAGTGCTTTAATAGGACAGGGTGAGATATATGGAGGGTCTGTGTTGGATAGTGCCTTTTTAGGTTAGGGAGAGATACATGGAGGGCGTGTTGGATAGTTCTTTAAAATATGATAGGGGTGAAGAAAAATAGATGGAGGGCTGTGTTGGATGTGCTTTATAGATAGGGTTAGATATATGTAGGGGCTGTGTTGGATAGTGCTTTATAGGATAGGGTGAGGTAATGGAGGCTGTGTTGGTATAGTGCTTTATGGATAGGGTGAGATATAGGAGGGCTGTGTTGGATAGTCTTTATAGGATAGGTTGAGATATACGGAGGGGCTGTGTTGGATAGTGCTTTATAGGATAGGGTGAGATATATGGAGGGCTGTTGTTGATAGTGCTTATAGGGTAGTTGGAGATATATGGAGGGCCTGTGTTGGATAGTGCTTTTATAGGATAGGGTGAGCTATATGGAGTCTGTTGTCGGATAGTGCTTTATAGATATGGTGAGATATATGGAGGGCTGTGTTTGGATAGTGCTTTATATAGGATAGGGTGAGAATATATTGATGGGGGAGGGGGGGTGGTGGCTTGGTTGTTGATAGTAGTGTTTATAGGGTAGGGTGAGATATATGGCTGGCTTGTTGGATGTGCTTTTAGGAAATAGGGGTGAGAGATATGGAATGGCTTGTGTTGATAGTGCTGTTATAGGATATGGTGAGATATGGAGGGGCTTGTTGGATATGCTTTATAGAATGGGTCAGATATAGGGAGGGCCTGTGTATTGGATAGTGCTTTCATTAGGATAGGGGGGGTGGTTGATTGGATGGATGGGTGGGGGCTGTGGTGGGGTTTGGATAGTGGCTTTATGATAGGGATAGGTGAGATGATGTCGGGGGTGGAGGTTGTGCGGGTGGTGGGTGGAGTAGTGCTTTATAGTGATAAGGTAGATATATGGAAGGGCTGGTGTTTGGATATGCTTTATAGGATAAGGTGAGATATATGGAAGGTGCTGTTTGGCTAGTGCTTTATAGATAGTGGTGAATATTGGAGGGCTGTTTGGATGTGCTTTATAGGATAGGGGAGATATATGGAGGGGGCTGTGTTCGATAAGTGCTTCTAGGATAGGTGAATATATGGAGGGGCTGTGTTTGGATAGTGCTTTTTATAGGATAGTTTGAGATATTATGGAGGGGCTGTTTTTGATAGTGCTTTAAATAGATGGGGGAGATAGATGGCGGGCTGGTGTTGGATAGTGCTTAGCGGATAGGGTGAGGATATATGATGGCTGTGTTGGATATTGCTTTAAAGTATAGGGTGAGATATAGGAGGGGCTGTGTTGGATAGTTGTCTTTATGATAGGGTGAGATATACTGGAGGGCTGTGGTTGGATAGTGCTTTATAGGTAGGTGAGATATATGGAGGGCTGTGTTGGATAGTGCTTTAAAGGATTGGTTAGATATAATGGAGGGCTGTAGTGGAATAGTGCTTTTATAGGATAGGAACCGGGCACAGTGCAGCTGGTGGGGCCCCCATTGGCTTGGGACGTGCTATCAAGATTACATCACAAAACATGAACATAAGTGTGGGAGTCGGGTCCAGCCATTAAAGTTCATTACGGTTCCACCCAGTCTGGTTAATAAATTAATCCAATTCCACCAACTAGAACTGTCTTTGTACCCGACTCTGATCTACTCCCCTTGCTATCAGCCGACATCTTCCGAGACAATTACATAGTCATACATTACATACAGGGAAATACCTCAAAGTCATACATACTACATACCCAGGTAATAGATAATATGAGTAAACATAGTGATGAGTTACAGCAATACGTGATACAATAGGAGAGAGGACCTTGCCCAAAGAGCTTACAGTCTAGAGGAACTGGGGGTGAGACATAAGGTGACGGGAATCAGTAGGCTGTATTAGATTGGCAGTGGAGTGTGAGAGGTGGTTAGGATCAAGTTGGCTCAGTGAGAGGGGTAATGTCTAGGCCAGGTGATATGGTGTCTGAAAAAGGGGGTTTTAAGGTTGCGTTTGAAGGTATTAAGGGACGGTGAGTGACGGACAGACTGAGGAAGGGAGTTCCAGAGCAGAGGGGCAGCACAAGCAAAGTCCTGAATAAGGGCATGGGAAGAGGTGACCAGGGTGGATGAAAGGAGGAGATCATTTACAGAGCGATGGTTTCCCCTGGAATGGTATCAGCTCTGAGATATATGGAGGGCTGTATTGGATAGTGCTTTATAGGATAGGGTGAGATATATGGAGGGCTGTGTTGGATAGTGCTTTATAGGATAGGGTGAGATATATGGAGGGGCTGTGTCTGATAGTGCTTTATAGGATAGGGTGAGATATATGGAGGGGCTGTGTTGGATAGTGCTTTATAGGATAGGGTGAGATATATGGAGGGGCTGTGTTGGATAGTGCTTTATAGGATAGGGTGAGATATATGGAGGTCTGTGTTGGATAGCGCTTTATGAACAAGCAAGCATCAGAACAGCACAGAGTGAAGCCTGCATTACCCCAAGTGGTGGATAGATATATATACAGATTTAATGAATAGGAAGGCACGAGAGTAGTTGTTAATGGGGCTTCATCATTATGGACTAAAGTTGTAAGTGGGGTTGCCACAGGGTTCTGTGCTGGGGCCACTTCTATTTAATCTATTATTAATGATTTGGAACGGTGGGTATGGTCAGCAAAGGGTTTTTGGGTTTGCTGACCGACACAAAAAACTGTTGTCGACCATTAAAAACTTCTGAGGATGTGCCAATCGTATCAGGGCGGATCTAGATAGATTATCAATTGGGCTGCTAAGGGCAGGCTGAACTCAATGTTGATAAATGGAAGGTGATGTACATTTGATCCTTGTGCTACTTATACTATTAAATGGCTCTGTGTTAAGTGACTCCCTGTTGGAAGAGGAACTTGGAGTTTTGGTGGATAACAAACTTAAGGTAGCACGCAGTGCCAGGCGGCGCAACAGCCAAGAGCCAGAATGGTCATGGTCGTTGTATAAGAGAGGTTGGATTTCAAGAAAAGGAGGAAGGGAAAAGTAATCTCCCTCTTTACAAAGCATTGGGTAGGCCCTCATTTTGAATATGCAGTGCAATTTGGATACTGTGTACAAAAAGGACATCTTGCAATGGAAAGGGTTCAGAGAAGGGCAACTAAAAAGGGGATTGGGGGAGCTGAATAGGAAGAGAGACTGAGAAAGTTACAATATGTGCTGGGAGAAAAGGCGCTTGCGTGGGTATATGATTACGGTGGATTATAAATACATAACGGGCCATACAATAAACTATCTGGGGGAATGTTCACCAATAGAAATGTCAGGAGGACCGTGGGACATCCCTTAAGTCTTGAAGATAAAAGGTTAGGTTCAAGTTGGGAAAAGGTGTTTTCAAACTGTGAGAACCGTAAAGCTATGGAAACTGTCTTCCCGTGGAAGTGTTATATGGCAGGTTTCATGGTCCGTTTAATAAAAAAGCTGGATGAGTTTATACAAACCAAGGAATGTCTACAAGTTCATGGTATTGATAATAAGTAGGAGTTGGGAAAGGGTTTCTGTCACTTGTGAGCAACGGAAAGCTATGAACGTCCTGTCCAGTGGCCGTTGTTTATGGCAGGTTCATTGGTCAGTTTCATAAAAAGCTGGAAGAGTTCTACCAAACAAGGAATGTTACAGTACTGGTATTGATACATAAAAGCAGAAGTTGGGAAAGGGTTTTGTTCATGTGAAGACGGTAAAGCTATGGAACTGTTTCCAGTGGACGTGGTTGTGGCAGGTTCATTGGTCAGTTTAATAAAAAGCGGATGAGTTTCTACAAACAAGGAAGGTTACAAGGGACTGGTATTGAGACATAATAGAAAGGTTGGGAAAGGGTTTTGTCACTGTGAGAACGGTAAAGCTATGGCACACTGTCTTCCAGTGGACGTTGTGCAAGGCAGGGTTAATTAGTCAGTTTAATAAAAAAGTGGCGAGTTTCTAAAAAACACGAATGTTACAGTTTACTGGTATTGATACAATAAGTAGAGTTGGGCAAGGGTTTGTCACTGTGAGAACAGTAAGCTAGGAACGTCTTCAGTGGACTTGTTATGGCAGGTTCATGGTCAGTTGAATAAAAAAGCCTGATGAGTTTCTACAAACAAGAGAATGTTACAAGTTATGGATTGCTACAATAAAGTAGAGTTGAGAAAGGGTTTGGTCCTGTCGGAACAGTAAAGCTATGGAACGCTCTTCCAGTGGACGTTGTTATGGCGGTTCAGTGGTCGTTTAATAAACCAAGCCTGGATGAGTTGCTACAAACAAGGAATGTTACAAGTTACGGTATGATACATAATTAGTCGAGTTGGGAAAGGTGGCACTGTGAGAACGGTAAAGCTATGGACTGTTCTTCCCAGGACGTGTTATGGCAGGTCATGTCAGTTTAAATAAAAAGCTGGATGAGTTTACAAACAAGGAATGTTACAAGGTATGGTATGAGACATAAAGTGGAGTTGCGGAAAGGGTTTGTCACTGTGAGCACGGTACAAGCTATGGACTGTCTTCAGTGGACGTTGTTATGGCAGGTTCATCGTAGTTAATTAAAACGCGGATTGAGGTGCCTAAAACAAGGGAATGTTACAAGTTACTGGTATTGATACATAAAGTAGAGTTGGGAAAGGGTTTGTCACTGGTTGAGAACGGTTACAAGCTATGGAACTGTTTCCAGTGGACGTGTTTGTGGCAGGTTCATTGAGTCAGTTTAATAAAAAGCTGGATTGAGTTCACAAACAGGAATGTTACAAGTTAGGTATTGATACATAAAGTAGCAGTTGGGAAGGAAAGGGTTTGTCACTGTGAGACGGGAATTAAAGACTTATTAACTGTCTTCCAGTGGACGTTGTTAAGGCAGGTTTAGGTTAATTGGTTCCAGTTTAATAAAAAGCGGATGAGTCTTTTACAAACACAGGAATGTTACCAAGTTAATGGTATTGATAATAAAGTGAGTTGGGAAAGGGTTTGGTCATGTGAGAACAGAGTAAAGCTATGGAACTGTCTTCCAGTGGACGTTGTTATGGCAGGTTCATTGGTTCTCAGTTTAAAAAAGCTGGATGAGTTTCTACAAAAGGAAATGGTGTTTTTTAACCAAGTTATGGTTGATACATTAAAGTAGAGTTTGGGAAAGGGTTTGTCACTGTGAGACGGTAAGCTATGGAAACTGTCTGCCAAGGGAGTTGTTATTTGTTATGGCAGGTTTCATTGGGTCAGTTAATATAAAAAAGCGGATGAGTTTTCTACACAACACAGGAAATGGTTACAATGGTACTGGTATTGATACAAAAGTAGAGTTGGGAAAAGGGTTTGTCACTGTGAGAACGGTAATAAGCTATGGAAATGTGACCGACTCCAGTGGACGTTGTTAAGGCAGGTTCATTGGTCCGTTTAATAAAAAGCTATGAGTTTCTGACACAAGGTATGTTAAAACGTTACTGGTATTGATACATAAAGTAGAGTTGGATACCAGGGAAAATTTCCGATTGCTACTGGAGGTCAGGAAAAGAATTTTTGTTCCCCTTTAGTAAATTTGGTGAGGGGGGTTTTTTTGCCTTTCCTCGGATCAACAGTTAGGCAGGAAATTAGGATATTGCTAGATGGGTGGGAAGGGGATGGACATATGTCTTTATTCCACCTCAAATACTATAAACTCTTTGCAAGCCCTTGTTACTAACACTCTTCTCCTTCCATTATTATTATTATGATTATTGATTTATATAGCGCAAATCTTCCGTGGCGCTTTTGACAAATTTTACAAAGTAATTACATTACATACAGGGTAATAATGTTATACAAAGTCATACATATTAATTACATAGGTAATACATAATATAAGTAAACAGAAGTGTGGAGTTTCTTACAGCACTACCGTGATACAATAGGAGAGAGGACCCTGCCCAAAGAGTACAGTCTAAAGTAAATAGGGATGATACATAGTTGCGGGAGGAATCCCAGTAGGCTGTAAAGATTGCAGTGGAGTGCGGATGAAGTGTGAAAGGTGTGGGTTGGATCATATTGGGTAGTAAGAGGGGTAGGGTCAAGGCCAGGGTCTATTAGCTTGTTGAAATGGGGGGTTTTAAGGTTACGTTAAGTATTAAGGGGACAGTGCGTGATGGAAGATGGAGGAAGGGAAGTTCAGAGCAGAGGACGCAGCACGAACAAAAAAGTCCTAATACGGCATGGGAAGCAGGTGGGGACCAGGGTGGGATAAGGGAGGCGATTGTTTGGGGAGCGGAGGTTGACGTCGGGACGATATCGGTGGATCAGCTCTGAGATATTATGGAGGTGGTGTGGGATAGTGCTTGATAGGATAGGTGAGATATATGGAGAGGGCTGGGTGGATAGTGCTTTATAGGTAGGGTGAAGATATATGGGAAGGCATGTGGGGGACGTGCTTTATAGGATCGGGGTGACATATTATGGAGGGCTGTGTTGGATAGTGCTTTATAGGGTGAGAGATATGGGAGGGGCTCTGTGTTGGATAGATGCTTTAGAGGATAGGGTGAGATATATGGAGGGGCTGTTGTTGGATTAGGCTTACGGATAGGGTGGAGATATAGGAGGATGTGTTGGATAGTGCTTTATAGGATAGCGGTGAGAATAGGAGCGGGCTGTGTTGATAGTGCTTTATAGGCAAAGGGTTTGAGAATATGGAGGTCTGTGTTTGGGAGGAGTTATAGGATAGGGTATGAGATATATGGAGGGCTGTGTTGGATCGTGCTTTATAGGATAGGGTTGAGTGTTTGAGACATATGGAGGGCTTTGGGTGGATAGTGCTTATAGGATAGGGTGAGATGAGTCTATGGAGGGCTGTGTTGGATAGTGTTTTATAGGATAGGGTGAGATTATGGAGGGGCTTCTGTTTGGATAGTGCTTCTTATATGTAGGGTGAGAATATGGAGGGCGGTGTTGGAAGTACTTTAGGATAGGTAAGATTTATATGGAGGGCTGTGTTGGATAGTGCTTTATAGGATTACGGGTGAGATATATGGGGGACGTGTGGATCGGCTTTCTAGGTAGGGTGAGATATATGGGAGGGGCTGTTGGGAATCGTGTTTTTTAGGAATTAGGGTGAGATATAGGAGGGCGTGTTGGATAGGCTTTAAAGGATAGGGTGAGTATATGGGAGGGGGCGTGTTGATTGGGATAGTGCTTTTAGATAGGTGGAGAGATATGGAGGGCGGTGGGGATAGTGCTTTATAGGATAAGGTGAAAAAAGCTATATGGAGGGCTGTGTTGGATAGTTGCTTTATAGGATAGGGTGTGAGATATATGGAAGGGGCGTGTTGGATGTTGCTTTTATAGGATAAGGTGAGAGATATGGAGGGGCTGTGTGGGATAGGCTTTATAGGATAGGGTGAGATCTTGGAGGGCTGTGTTGGATAGTGCTTTATAGGATAAGGTGAGTGAGATATATTGAGGGCTGTTGGATAGTGCTGTATAGGTAAGGTGAAGATGAGATATATGGAGGGGCTTTGTGTTGGATAAGTGCTGTTATAGGAATCGGGTGGAGATATATGGAGGGCTGTATTGGATAGTGCTTTATAGGATGGGGTGAGATCTCTGGGGTGCTGTGTTGGATAGTGCTTTATAGGATAGGTGAGATTATAGGAGGGGCTGTCTTGTGTTGATAGTGCTTTATAGGAGGATAGGGTGAGATATATGGAGGGGGTTGTGTTGGATAGTGCTTGAGGGAATAGGTGAGATGAGATATATGGAGGGCTGTGGTCTGATAGTGCTTTATAGAATAGGTGGTGAGATATAGGAGGGGGCGGTGGGTGCTAGGTGCTTTATAGGATAGGGTGAGATATACGGAGGGCGTGTTGGATGTGCTTTATAGGATTAAGTGGGAGATATTGGAGGGGCGTGTTGGAGAGCTTTTAGAAAGGATGGGTGAGATATATGGAGGGGGCTGATGGATTGGGATGTGCTTATAGGATAGGGAAATGAGATATATGAAGGAGGGGCTGGTGTTGGATTAGGCTTTATTGGATAGGGTGAGTATATGGAGGGGGGCTGTATGGATAGTTGCTTTTATAGGATAGGGTGAAGATTATGGAGGGGCGGTTTGTGGGTTGAGTGCTTATAGGATTGGGTGAGGATTATATGGAGGAGCTTGGTGGATATGGCTTATAAAGGTGCAGGGGTGAGATATAGGGAGGGGGCTTGTGTGGATAGGCTTTGATTAGTGAGATTAGGAAGGGGGGGGGGGGGGGGATGGGGGGGGGGGGGAGGGGTGTGTGGATAGGTGCTTGTATATAGGTATAGGGTGAGATATTGGAGGGGCTGTTGGATAGTGGCTGTTTATAGGGACAGGGTGAGAGAATATGGGAGGGGTCGTTGTTGGATAGTTCTTTAGGGATAGGGAGAGAGTATGGAGGCTGTGGTGGTGAAGTGCTTTCTAGAATGAGATAGGAGTGAGATATATGGAGGGCTGTGTTGGGATAGGGCTTATAGGATTAGGGTTAAGATATATGGTAGGGGCTGTGTGGTGGATAGTGCTTTATAGGGATAGCGGTAGAGGTATGGAGGGCTGTGTTGGATGTGCTTTATGCGATGAGGTGAAGAATTATGGGAGGCTGTGTTGGATAGTGCTTTATAGGATAGGTTTGAGATAGTACGGGGGGCTATGTTGTTGGATAGATGCTTGATAGGGAACGGGGCAGATATATGGAGGGGCTGTTGTTGGATTAGTGCTTATCAGGGTGGGGGAATATTGGAGGGCTGGGTTGGATTAGTGCTTTATAGGATAGGTGATGGATATATGGAAGGGGCTGTGTTGGATTAGTGCTAAGGAATAGGTGTGAAGATATATGGAGGGCTGTGTTGGACAGATTGCTTTATAGGACTAGGGTGGATATATGGAGGGGCTGTGTTGGCCGAGTAGGCTTATACGGGTAGGTGAGGAATATGGGAGGCTGTGTTGGAATAGTGCTTTATAGGATAGGTGAGATTATTATGGAGGGCTGTGTTGGATAGTGCTTTTATTAGGATTAGGGTGAGATATATGGGGGGGCTGGTTGCGAACTGGGACGTTCTTTGATAGGGATAGGGTTGGAGATATATGAGGGCGTCTTGGAATAGTGCTTTATAGGAAGTAGGTGGAGATATAGGAGGGCGTGTTTGGAGAGTGCTTTATAGGATAGGGTGAGATATATGGAGGGCTGTTGTTGGATAGTGCGTATAGGATAAGGGAGATATATGGGGGCTGTGTTGGGAGTAGTGCTTTATAGGATAAGGTGAGATATAGGAGGGCGTGTTGGGATAGTGCATTAAGGGATTATGTGAGTGGAGATAATTGGAGGTGTCTGTATGGATAGTGCTTTATAGGGGATAGGGTGAGATATGAGTGGAGCTGGCTGTGTTCGATTAGTGATTATAGGAATAGGGTGAGATATAGGGAGGGGTCTGGGTTGGATAGTGCCGTAGAGGATAGGGTGAGATTTGGAGGGGGTGTGTTGGATAGTGCTTTATGGATGGGTGAGATATATGGAGGGGCTGTGTGGAGATAGGCTTTCTAGGATAGGGTGAGATATATGGAGGGCATGTGTTGGATATGCTTTATAGGATAGGGTGAGATATATGGGGGGCTGGTTGGATAGTGCTTTGATAGGATAGGGTGAGAATACGGAGGGCTGGTTGGATAGTGCTTTTAGGATAAGGTGAGTTATATGGAGGGGCTGTGTGGATAGTGCTTTAAGGATGGGTGAGATATATGGAGGGCTGTGATTGGATAGTGCTTTTGGATAGGGTGAGGAGATATATGGGGGCTGTGTTGGATAGTGCTTTAATAGGATGGGGTGAGATATATGGAGGGCTGTATGGATAGTGCTTATAGGATAGGGTGAGATATATGGACGGGATGTGTTGGGTAGTGCTTTATGGATAGGTGAGATAAGGGGGCGGTGGATAGTGCTTTGTAGGATAGGGTGAGATATATGGAGGGGGCTGTGTTGGAGTGGCTTTAGGATAGGGGGAGTGAGATATATGGGAGGGCTGTGTTGGATAGTGCTTTATAGGAAGGGGTGAGATATATGGAGGGGCTTGTGTTGGATATGGCTTTATAGGACAGGGTGAGATATATGGAGGGCTTGGGTGGATAGTGTTTTAGGATAGGGGAGGAGAATATGGAGGGCTTGTGTTGGATAGTTGCTTTAAGTGGATAGGGTTGGATATATGGAGGGCTGTGTTGGATTGGCTTATAGGATAGGGTGAGAATATGGGGCGTGTGGGATAGTGCTTTTAGGATAGGGTGAGATATATGGAGGGTGTGTTGGATAGTGCTTTATAGGATAGGGTGAGATATATGGAGGGCGTGTTTGGATAGGCTGTTATAGTGTATAGGTGAGATCTACGGAGGGCTGGGGCTTGGATAGTGCTTTATAGGATAGGGTGAGATATATGGAGGCTGTGTGGATAGTGCTTTATAGGGATAGGGTGAGATTATGGGCTGTGTTGGATAGTGCTTTAAGGATAGGTGAGATATAGGAGGGGCTGGTTGGATAGTCGCTTTATAGGATAGGGTGGAGATATATGGAGGGCTGTGTTTGGATAGTGCTTTATAGGATAGGGTGAGATATATGGAGGGGGTGTTGATAGTGCTTTATAGGGTTAGGGTGGAGATATAATGGATGGGTCTTATGTGTTGGATAGTGCTTATAGGATAGGGTGAGGATATATGGACGGGCTGTGTTGGGGATAGTGCTTTATAGGATAGGGTGAGATAATGGAGGGGCTGTGTTGGATAGTCGCTTTATAGGATAGGAGATATATGGATGGGTGGATAGGATATAGGTGAGAGGGGCTGTGTTGGATAGTGCTTTATAGGATAGGGTGAGATATATGGAGGTGTGCGGGGCTGTGTTGGATAGTGCTTTATAGGATCGAAAAGAAGGTGAACCGCATTTACTGTGGATGAGGCTTAGTTAACAGCATAGTGCTAGAAAGAAGAGGGTGAGCTGGATTACCCTGAGGGTGGATATGGATTAAGGTAATCGCTAAGATAGCGTGAGTAATATGCCCAAGTAGCCTGCTTACCCACTAGTGGTGATAGGTATTATATACGAACAAGCAAGCATCAGAACAGCACGAGAGGAAGCCTCTGCATTACCCTAGTGTGGTAGGGTTATATACAGAACAAGCGCATCAGAACAGCCAACAGAGCTGAGCTCTGCATTACCCTAGTGGTGGATAGATATAATACAATCCAAGCAAGAATCAGACAAGCACAGAGTGAAGCCTGCATACCCCAGTGTGGTGATAGATATATTTACGACCTAAGCAAGCATCAGAACAGCACCAGTGGGGAAGGCCTGGCATTACACCCTAGTGGGTGGAAGGTATGATATTACAGTACAAGCAAGCATCAGAACAGCAAGAGCGAAGCCTGCGTTCCCTAGTGGTGGATAGATATATTTACAGAACAAAGCAAGCATCAGAACAGCACAGAGTAAGCCTGCATTACCCCAAGTGGTGGGATAGATATATAACAGAACAACGCAGCATCAGAACAGCACAGAGTGAAGCGGCATTCCCCTAGTGGTGGGATATATATACAGACAAAGAAAGCATCAGAACCAGCACAGAGTGAAGCCTGCAGTCAGTTGCCCCTAGTGGTGGATAGATATATATACAGAACAAGCAAGCATCAGAACAGCACAGAGTGAAGCCTGCATTACCCCAAGTGGTGGATAGATATATATACAGAACAAGCAAGCATCTGAACAGCACAGAGTGAAGCCTGCATTACCCCTAGTGGTGGATAGGTATATATACAGACCAAGCAAGCATCAGAACAGCACAGAGTGAAGATGTTCCTCAGGGGCATGTCCTTGGTCCGGTACTCTTTATCCTATTTTTAAATGACCTAGTGTTAGACATTGATAGTACAATCGCTGTGTTTGATTGTGATGTAGTATGATGGAATGTGATGTAGTGTGATGTAGTATGATGTAATGGAATGTAGTGTGATGTAGTATGATGGAATGGAATGTAGTGTTCACTCCAGCCTTGTACTCCCATATTCCTTGTATCCAGATTTCCCCAGAATACCCTTAGTTCCCAGATCTCCTCCGTTTAAACTTTGGTTCTAAACAATAGCTTTAGAGCCTGGTAGTCCTACACCTCTAGAGCCTTATAGTCCAATACCTCTAGAGCCTTGTAGTCCTAACCATTTTAACTCTTTGGCCATTAATTAGATATATCTGATTAGGGCATAATTATACATTATTATCAACTATATTAGGGATCCTGGGTGACCACCTGTCACTAGTATGATGTGTAATGTAGTACAATGTAGTATGATGGAATGTGATATAGTGTGATGTATTGATTGTGATATAGTGGTGATGTAGTATGATGTGTATTGTAGTACCCTGTCAGTCTGATGGTATGTTGATCTGTGTGCTGTCTCTGTGTGTCGTGTGATCTGGCTGGTGCTCTCGTGTGCTGTAGTCTGTCTTGTGTCATGTCGTCCAGTCGTCTGCTGTCCTGTGCTCTCGTGTGTGCCGTTTGTTATGTCGTGTGTGTGGTTGTGCTCATCGTGTGCTGTATGTCTCTGTGTCCTGTCGTCCCCTGTCGCTGCTGGCCGTGTGATCTAGTGTGCTGCGTGTGCTGTTGTGTGGTGTCGTCTGCTGTCGTCTTCCAGTCGTCTCCTGTCTTTCCATGGCTTGTGCTGTCGTCTCCTCTTTCCCGTCGTCTTGTCTTGTCTGTTGTCGTGTCTCCTGGCTTGTGTCTGTCGTGTGCTCGCTTGTGCTCTCGTGTGCTGTTGTTGGGTCTCGTCTGCCATCTTCCCCTGTCTTGTGGTGGCTGTGCTGTTTGTGTGTCTATAGTATGATTTTGTGTGGTGTCCTTGCTGTGTCGCTGGACTTGTGCTCTCGTGCTGCAAGTATCTGGTGTCGTGGTGCTGGCTTGTGCTGTCGTGTGCTGTATTCTGACTCTTGTGTGGTGGTGCGGTTTGTCTCATTGTGATGGATTGTATGTCGTGTGCTGCCGTGTGACTGTTGTTGTAAAGCTGTGTAGTGGTAGTGTTGTGCGGTGTGTGTCGTTACGGTGATTTCTCCTGTTTGGTTTTTCTCCTTTACAGGTTGGCCGTCATCGTGTTCCACTATGTCATGTTACTCTCCCTCGCTCACTTTCCCCTTTGTATGTTCATAACAAGGTGGAGTAAAGTGATCTCCATGTAAGGGATTTACCCATCTATGGAAAGGGTCAATGTTATCTCACTCTTTACTTATCCTTATTATCACAGGGGAGCACAGAAAGGCCACATTAAGATAAAAAGAAAGTCACACTGTGTCACTATTAAAAGGTTATAACTAACCATGTGATCACCCCTAACCCTGCTACCAGAATAACCTATTGGGGCTAATAGGAAGTCCACAATGCACTGTTTTAATAAGATAACTACACACTTTAACAATAATGTATAGAGAACATTTTCTTTTGACAAGCCCTTAGTGTGACTATTGGTGCTATTTGTTGTTCCTATTAGATAATTAGAGAAACATCACACGAAAAACAAAGAAGAAGTGAGTAGAATTGGGACCTTATCCAGACATGGATAAACTAACAATGAGACACTATAGTCCCCCTTGGTAGAGATACTCCTAATGTATTCATGGCTTTAGCTAAAACTAATCTAGATACCTAGTTGTCCATTTAAATTGAATGGTAATGTGTCATTTCTTTTAAAAAATATTGATTAAATGTCACAGTAACCGTCCTCCACTCCCTCCAGCAGTGACCAACACTAGCACCCATAAGGATGGTCACTTTCTCAACTTGGTCTTTACTAAAACCCTTCTTTCTCACATTTTGTTAGTAAACTCCTCCCACTCTCGGAACACAATCTAATACTTTCTACCACCTTCTCTCCCCTCATCTCTCTCTCTCTATACTCTATCTAGTGTCCTTTTTCCAACACCCGAGTAATTGACCTCCTTCTCTATCCTCTTCTCTCAACTCTACCCTCGCTACCCTCATTTCCGATTCTAACCCTGACTCACTAACAAATTCCTCTAACGCAGTCTTATCCACTACCATTGACTTCTTCACCCCTACAAACCCACAAGGGTTCGCTGCACTAACCCTTGTCCTTGGCTCAGTTCGGAAACCAAATTGTTACGTTATTTACGCGTGCTGCTGAGCAGCTGTGAAAAGTCTTGTGGTCTGGACGACTTTACCACAATCAGTTATGTGTTTGTGTCTTATTACAGCTCTTTCAGGTGCTAACAACACCCATACTTTAGAATGCTCAGAAAAATAAATAAAAAACAACTTCAAAGGGTGGAAATCATGCCAAAAACCTCATGGAATAGGTTTTCAAATGTCAATCTCCCAAATGTCCTGAATCAAACGGTATGCCATAGTGTGGTTACACTCGTAGATGTGGAAGCGAAAAGCACAAAGTGAGACAATGCACGATGGCTTAGAACACCGACAATATTCAGCCAACTCAGAATTTGAACAGTCTGCAGTTTTCCCCCACAAAACACCCCCCACAAACCATATATTCCAGAAATCTAACACAATTTCAGCTACTGAACGCTGTCATTTGTTCATTCATATCATCAATGGTGTGGCGCAGTTCTTCGTAGAAGGTCGCACTTTTCGCAGATTTTCTAAAAGAATTTAACAAAAAAGTTAGAAATCATGCAAAACGCATAAAGGAAGTAGATGTCCGAACTTCGCAAAATCCGGTCCGCTCAAGGATCCGTGAATTTTCGAAAAAATTCGAATATCCGCGAGGCGGACCCATCAAAACCTATTAAAATTAAAGTTTGGCAAAATCCGCATTAAAATTGGTCTAAATAGCCTTGGTAATGTACACTAAATCACTCAGGGACCTGGGTAATGTCCTTAGAAACACGTATCAATGCCTAAAATACCTAAAAATTCAAGTCCGCTAGCGTGAATTTTAAATGCGCCCGAGTCTTCGTCATTCTTCTCAAAAATACGAGATTCTTCGAAAATATGAGGACTCTTCGAAAATACGAGGATTCTTTGGAAATACGGACCCGAACATGGTCTTGCTCCGTCCAAAAATGCAAAAAATCTGCAAAATTTGAAATTTACAGGATTTTCTGTATTTTCCCCGTATTTTTGAAAATACAAGAAATCCTCGTAATTTTGAAAATGTGGTTCGGAAAAGTTCGGAGGCGGAAAAACCGGATATCCGCCGTCTGCGAATGGGGTAAATTCGCCGCAGATCCGTGTTCGGATCCGCGAACTGGGCCATCACTTCTAAAGGGTAACTGTGGTCTCAAATTCTTCCAAACTAGTAATAATTATATAAATCCTTCCATCGCACCTTCAAAATAAAACCTAAATCACATCTCTAGATAAATTATGAGAGTTATTGCTGAAGGTTCAGCAATGTAACTTCTGGTTGAACACTTCCTGTTTTATAGCCATGTGATCAGCTTGTAGTCATGTGACCAGCCTGTCTGCATTAATAGGTTCCCCTTCTCACTGTAAATTTTTTCCTCAGGAACTTCCTGATTTCCCAGCAATAAGTCTTAAGTGAGCATGCTTCTCCCCCATGGTGTGGTGTCACTCAACCTACTGGAGCAGGAAGTTTGAACATTCACCCAAATGAAATGCTTTCATTTTACCCTAACTTGTTTTGACACCACAGTTGCCCTTTAGATGAAAAAAAAAGTTACCAAATATCAATCCCCAAAAGGTTCTGAATCAATCGGTATGCCATATGCATGGTTACACACGCAAACATGGAATCGATTAGCCACAAAGTGAGCCAATTCATAGTGGCCCAATTACAGCAACTTTTCAGATCCGTTAGACTAACTGTGGGCTATGTAAATGTATTTTTCCATACACCCTCCATAAGCAAGATGATATCAGACTCATTGATAGACATATATTGCAAACACCAGATTGCTGTGTGAAGAAAGGTCCTACCCACTGGGTGATATGTCTGATATTTGTATATTGCAGGTGTCTGAATTCAAATACTAAAAAACCCACCAACGCACCAGTGTTAACTCATCTGTTGTTCAATGTAAACACCCCTCTATATAGAATTCTCCCACATTCCATAGATTGTAGAATCTAGACACCTTCAGCTATGCAACGGTGTCATTCTTTTATGCAGTTCTATGTAGAATTTGCACTTTTACCTGATTTGTGGAAAAATATACAAAAATAACACTTCGAAGTTAAAATCATGCAAATTCTAATGTTAGTAAAAATATCAATCTCCCAAATGTACAGGTAACCAGAGGTGGAGGTGCAACCTTTCCCAATCATGGGCGAAGACGCCTCAAATGGTTTTCCCCCAAAACCAAAGGTATCACAGGAAATAAAAAACTGAGGCTCCCACTCTAAATATTCTAGGTTTATTGTGAACCCACATCACACAAAACACAACATTTTGGGGTTTAAGGTGCCCCCTTCTTCCTCTCACATCCAGCCATCGCTCCCCCCCATCCCAGCTTGCTGCTGCTCTCCAGGAATTGCAGCTACTCCATTGGGTTAGTGTCGCTTACCTTTGCAACACTGCCTGGAGCTGGGGAGACTCTGTAGCTGCAGGGTTATGCCTTGGTACTGGGGATACAGTCCTTGATGGTATTCCATGCTGGGCAGTAACAATATTCATTTGAGTCCAGGTCATAGTGAGTGATTCCTGCTGTAGCTCATCAAGCGTTTCCTGTGCTTGGAAATCTGCTCCATTAATTCACGAATCAGCTCCTCCCTCCTTTCCGATAGGAATCAATGTGTCTGCTTTGGAAAACAACGATTAAGTCATCCAGACTCATGTTCTATAATTCACGGATTCAGACCATTTTGCCAAGTAGAAAAAGTAGAGAAAAAGATTTGGGGAAGGGCCCTGTGTGTTTACCTGTTCAGTATATATTCTAATGCCACCGGCTTTTAACCACAGAACTTGGGTTAATTAGTTAACACTGTATTATTAGAGATTCTGAGTATAAACACCAATATCCCAAACGCTGCCAACCAATTGTCACAACCCCCAGTCCCGAGACGCCCCAACCACCTATCCGTTACCGGAAAACGCACTCCAAGCAACCGACAAGCGAATGAAAACAGAACGGATCAGGAGGGTTTAGTGAAAGCAAATAGCACCATTAATTACTTAATATCTATATACTTGCTGCCCACCACACCCTTCCTAAAAATAGGGGAAGGACCTACTAAATATAACTATGGGGTTATCCACACCCCCTAACTTATAATGAGCCTGCAAGAAAATGGTTAACCATCCCTATTACTCTATCAGTTATATATATTATACCTAAACATACTCTTCTATAGTAGAGTACTTCAGAGACACAGGTTCATTTTGGGATATACTCAGAATAAGACAATTAGCCTATAAAGGATTTTGTATCATTTATTAAAAGTAACAAAAGAGTACATAACAAAATATACAGAAAAACTAAATTCACTTACTGAACCTAAACATGGTAACACAGTGAGGGTTAGAAGGGGTGTAAAAGAAGGAATACTTAGAGATAAATGGCATCTCATAGTCTGTGAGCAGAGTCTGGAATCTTGTAAATCTGAATATAGAAAAAGTGAGAAAGTCCAAATGATAGTTCCTGAAGAAGAGCCAATGTATGGTCTGTCCGGCTGGCTAGATGTCCTTAAGATGTTATGACAAACTCCTTTCCATTGTTGTGTATCTCCTTATCTACCCCTGACACAGGGGTGTACCCAAGCTTTCTTAGCCAATCACCCGGGCTCAGGTATATGTCTAAAACTTTATACCCTCAGTATGGGCCACTCAAAAACTAACAATGCTGTCAGTTCCCATTCCTTGGATAATATACATCTTACATTTTTTATACCTTATATAAATCACCCTCATGAATTTACCAAACTAACAAGACCAAACATGACATATGTACCATAATTTATATTGTTATAACGGTTTTAAAGTGGGTTTTTGGGATACCCTAAGGCCTAGAGTGATAGGTCCCACGGGATTCTCTTGTCTACCAAATCCATTTTGGATGGTACAGTTATGGTAGTTGCTTCACCAGCCAAGTTTGTCGATTATGAAAACCTGGTGTGATAATCTCCCATTTAGAGTTGACACAATGGTCAAACACTCATAGTGGACACAAGGGTCAAATTTTTCACCTTATCAAGAACTGTCTGGATTTCGATATGTAAGGAGGGAACGTGTACATACGTTCTGTGGCAGTTTGGTACTTTTATCCACAGAAAACCATCCCAATGGAAGACTCTTTGTCACACCTACCTCCCCAGCATGGACTAGATATGTGACCACAGTTACAGTGGTGACTGGATCCAACCCTCACTATGCTGCTTTCCATTTATCCCATATGTTCAGTCCCAAGCCAGGGTGTAACTATAGATCTACCTGCTGATATTGTGTATATCTTAGTAAAGGTGAGTATCTAGCAGGGATCTATAGTTGGCACCAAGGCTTGGGATATCAGTGTAGTGAGTTTTCTATCCTGTACAGTCACTGAGGTCACTAAAACGTCCGAGAAAATTCATCAGCCCATGGGAGTGTGTTTGTTATGTGTGGATTAGATGACCAGACGTCAAATCTGTCCAAAGTCTTTATAGTGTATGGCTAGTTTCTTTAGGTGATTCGTGGACAACAGCAGTGGTGAGTTTTGTAGTTAAAGTCCCACTTACTGATTGAATACCAGTTACTATGTCTTTAACCTCTTTTAATTCTAGCTAATAGTTCCATTATGTCACACAGGGGATAAACTGATATGAATCTCTATTGGGATAATAAATTCCCTAATTGTGTTACAGTATAATAATTAGATAATTCCTGTGTCTCATACAATATTTATTTCTATTACTCCACAGGAACAATCCTTATGGGATCAGACAATGTAATTAAACTCACTGGGGTATTCTGTCAGGGATCATTCTGTCAGGGGGTCATTCTGTTAGGGGCTCTTCTGTCAGGGGGTCTTTCGTCAGGGGGTCATTCTGTCAGGGGGTCATTCTGTTAGGGGGTCTTTCTGTCAGGGTCATTATGTCAGGGGGTCTTTCTTTCAGAAGGTCATTCTGTCAGGGGGTCATTCTTTAGGGCTTTTCTATCAAGGGCTCATTCTGTAAAGGGGTCTTTCTGTCATGGGGTCATTCTGTCAGGGGGGTCTTTCTGTCAATGGGGTCATTCTCCTTCTAGTGGGTCATTTTCGGGGTCTTTCTGTCAGGGGGTCATTATGTCAGTGGGGAGTCTTTCTGTCTGTCAGGGGGTTCGCCTCTTGTCAGGGGTCCTGTGTTGTGATAGATGCCACTGTTAAGGATTGGGAGATATATGGAGGGATGTATTGGATAGTGCTTTATAGGATAGGTGAGATATATTGAGGGGCTGTGGGGTTGGGATAGATGCTGTATAGGATAGGGTTGAGATATAGGGGGGCTGTAGTGGATAGTAGTGCTTGATAGGATAGGGTGAGTGAGATTATTTATGAGGGCTGTGTTGGGTTAGTGCTTTATCGGATAGGGTGAGATAGGTATGCGTATATGAGGAGACGTGTTGGCATGTTGGATAGTTCTTGTTAGGATAGGGTGAGATATATGGAGGGGGGGCTGTGTTGGATAGTGCTTTATAGGACTAGGGTGAGATTATGGAGGGGCGTGTGTGGATTGTGTTGGATAGTGCTTTATATAGGATAGGGTAGATATATGGAGGGCGGTGTTGGATGTTGGTGAGATAGTGCGTTATAGGACAGGGTGAGATATATGGAGGGTTGGGTCTGTTTGGATAGTGCTTTTTTTTAGGATTAGGCGATGAGATATTGGAGGGCTGTGTGGATAGGCCTTATTCGGATAGGGTGAGGAATTATGGAGGGCTGTGTTGGATAGTGATTTATAGGACTAGGGGTTCTAGATAATGTAAGGGGCTGTGTGGATAGTGGCTGTATAGGATCGGGTTGAGGTATATGGAGGGCGTGTTGGGATAGTGCTTTTATGGATGGGTGAGATATATGGAGGGCTGTGTTGGATAGTGCTTTATTAGGATAGGTTGAGATATACGGAGGAGGCTGTGGGGATGTGTTGGATAGTGCTTTTAGCGATGGGCTGAGATTGAAGATATATGGAGGGGGCTGTGTTGGATAGTGCTTTATAGGGTTTAGGGTGAGATAGAGATATTGGAGGGCTGTGTTGGATAGTGCTTATAGGATAGGGGTGAGATATATGGAGGGGATGTGTTGCGATAGTGCTTATAGGATCGGGTGGAGACTATGGAGGGCTCTGCTGTGTGTTGGATAGTGCTTGTATAGGCCCCGATAGGGTGAGATATATGGAAGGGGCTTGGTGGGATTAGATGCCTTTAGGGTAGGAGGTTGAGTGAGTATATGGAGGGCGTGTGTTGGATAGGGACTTTATTAGGATAGGGTGAGTGAGATCTATGGAGGGGCTGCTGTTGGATAGTGCTTTATAGGATAGGGTGAGATATGAGATAGATGAGATATATGGTTTAGAGGGGCTGTGTGCGATTAGTTGCTTTATAGGATAGGGGTGAGTGAGATGAGATTTATATGGAGGGCGTATGGATAGTGCTTATAGGATAGGTTGAGATATATGGGAGGGGCCTGTATGGCTGTGTTGGGCGGGGATAGTGCTTTATAGGTAGGGCTGAGATGAGATATATGGAGGCTGTGGTGGATAGTGCTTATATAGGATAAGGTGGAGTAAATATGGAAGGGACCTTGTGTTGGATAGTGCTTTATAGGATTAGGTGAGATATATGGAGGGGCTGTGTTGGATAGTGCTTTAAGAAGAGTAGGGTGAGATTGAGATAATGAGCGGGATGCTGTATTGGATAGCTGCTTTATAGGATAGGGTGAGTGTGAGCTTATGAGAGGAGGATGTGTTCGTAGCTGCTTATAGGATAGGGTGTTGAGATATATGGGGGGCTGTGTGTTGCGATAGCTGCTTTTATAGGAAGGGTGAGATATCTGGGGGGCTTGTTGGTAGTGCTTATAGGATCGGGTGAGGAGAATATGGAGGGCTTCCCGGTGTGGATAGTGCTTTATAGGAATAGGGTGAGATATATGGAGGGCTTGTGTTGGTATTGCCTTAGAGGATAGGGTGAGATCTATGGAGAGGGCTGTGGGGGACTGTGTTGGATAGCGCTTTATTTTAGTGCGCTGGGTGGATAGGGTGAGATATACGGAGGGCTGTGTTGGATAGTGTTATGGATAAGGTGGATATATGGAGGGGACTGTCGTGGATAGTGTTTTAAAAGGATTGGGTGAGATATATGGAGGTCGGTATTGATAGTGCTTAAGGAAGAGGTGTGAGAATATGGAGGGGCGGTTTGGATAGTGCTGTATAGGATAGTGTGAGAGATATGGAGGGCTGTATTGTATTGGATTGCTTTATTAGGATAGGGTGAAGACTGAGATATTATGGACGGGTCTGGGTTGGGTAGTGCTTTATAGGATGGGTGAGTGAGATATATGGAGTGAGCTGTGGTGGATAGGGCTGTTTTATAGGATAGGTGAGATATATGGAGGGGTGTGTGGGCATAGTGCTTTATAGGATAGGGTGAGATATTGGAGGGCTGCTGTGGATGTGTTTATGAGGATAGGGTGAGATATATGGAGGGCGATGTGTTGGATAGTCTTTATGGACAGGGTGAGATATATGGAGGGGCTGTGTGGAAGTGCTTTTTCGGATAGGAGAGATATATGGAGGGCTGTGTGGGATAGTGACTTTATAGATAGGGTGGATATATGGAGGTGGTTTGGATAGTGCTTGAAGGAGAGGGTTAGAATATGGAGGGCGTGTTGGAGAGTGCTTGATAGGATAGGGTGAGCTTATATGGAGGGCTGTGTTGGATAGTGCTGTATAGGATAGGGTGTGAGATATATGAGGCGGTGTTGGAATAGGTGTTTATAGGGATAGGTTGTTGAGATATCCGGAGGCTGTGTTGGATAGTGCTATAGGATCGGGAGAATTATGGCGGGGCTGTGTTGGATAGGCTTTATAGGGTAGGGTGAGTATATGGAGGGCTGTGTGGAATAGTGCTTTATAGGATAGGGTGACGGATATATGGAGGGCTGTGTTGGATATGCTTTATAGGATAGGGTGAGATAGATATATGGAGGGTGTGTTGGATAGTGCTTTATAGGATAGGGTGAGATAATGGAGGGCTGTGGTTGGATAGTGCTTATAGGGGTTAGGGCTGAGATTATGGAAGGGCTGTGTTGGATAGTGCTTTATAGGATTAGGGTGAGATATATGGAGGGCTGGTTGGAATAGTGCTTTATAGGATAGGGTGGAGATATATGGGGGGCTGTGTTGATGCGCTGTATAAGGATAGGGAAGATATATGGAGGGCTGTGTGGGATAGTGCTTTTAGGATAGGGTGAGATTATGGAGGGGCTGGTGTTGGAGAGTGCTTTATAGGATAGGGTTGAGATTATGGAGGGCTGTGTTAGATAGTGCTTTAAGGATAGGGTGAGATATATGGAGGGCTGGTGTTGGATAGTGATGTATAGGATATGTTGGAGAGATGAAGTTAAGCCTGCCTTACCCCTAGTGGTGGATAGGTTATATATACAGAAAAGGCAAGCATCAGAACAGCACAGAGTGAAGCCTGCATTACCCCTAGTGGTGGATAGGTATATATACAGAACAAGCAAAGCCATCAGAACAGCACAGAGTGAAGCGCATACCCCTAGTGGTGGTAGATTATATACAGTCCAAGCAAGCATCCGAAGAGCACAGAGTGAAGCTGCATTACCCCTAGTGGTGTATAGGTATATATACAGACCAAGCAAGATCAGAAACAGCAACGAGCGAAGCCTGCATTACCCCAGTGGTGGAAGGTATATAACAGGACAAAGCCAAGCATCAGAACAGCAACAGAGCGAAGCCCGTGCATTACCCCTAGTGGGGATAGATATATATACAGAACAAGCAAGCATCAGAAACAGCACAGAGTGAAGCCGGCATTACCCAAGTGGTGGATAGATATATATACAGAACAACAAGCATAGACAGCACAGAGTGAAGCCTGGCATTAACCCTAGTGGTGGATAGGTATATATACAGACCAAGCAGCATCAGGAACAGCACAGAGTGAAGCCGGCCAGTGCCCCTAGTGGTGGATAGGTATATATACAGAAACAAGGCAAGCATTTCAGAACAGCACCGAGTAGTGAAGCCTGCATTACCCCAAGTGGTGGATTAGATATATATACAGAACAAGAAGCATTCAGAACAGCACAGAGTGAAGCCTGCATTTACCCTAAAAGGGTTTGTGGATAGATATATATACAGAACACGGAAGCATCAGAAACAGCACAGAGTGAAGCCTTGACATTACCCAAGTGGGGATAGATATTATACAGAACAGCAAGCATCTGAACAGACACAGAGTGAAGCATGCAGTACCCTAGTGGTGGATAGGTATATAATTTACAAGACCAAGCAAGCATCAGAACAGCACAGAGTGAAAGTCTGCAGTGCCCCTAGTGGTGGATAGATCTATATATACCAGACCAAGCAAAGCATCAGAACAGACTGAGCGAAGACTGCATTCACCCTGAGTGGTGGATAGATATCTATATACAGAACAAGCACGCATCAGAAAAGCACCGAGGTGAAGCCTGCATTACCCTAGTGGTGGATAGATATATATTTACAGACCAAGCAAGGCATCAGAAACAGCCGAGTGAAGCCCGCAGTGCACTAGTACTGGATAGGTAGGGATATATACAGCCAAAGCAAGCATCAGAACAGCCGCGTGAAGCCTGCAGGCCCATAGTGGTGGATAGACATAAGTGAGTGGTTGAATTTTAATTTTAATATATGGAAGTTCATTTAAACTAGATTTTACAGAGATTCTTTATCTAACCTATTTATTTTTTTTATTTTTTACTTCTGTTTTAACATTTCCCCGAACCCATACCCCCAAGCGGCAACAAGATTATTTAAAATATTTTGTTGTGAAAGGTTCTCATTCATCCAGGTCAAGGTATATATGTTGTAGTTCAATTAGATCAACTGCGACTGAAATGTAGTTCTTGATATGCTTATTGGGATTTTTCCAGGGTACATAATTTGCCACAGATCTTGTACAAGTCATTCTGAATTGAGAAAGCCAGTCGGAGACTATCGATCGAAAGTCTCAAGAACTACATTCAAGTCCGTGATCTAATTGATTACACAGATATTTTAATATTTTATTAGCAAAAATATTAGCCAACTATGATTTGAAACCATTTAGGGCCAAGGGATTTTATTGTAATTCCTATGCGAGACTGAGTGCTATGATACTGATCGTCTTTCTACTATGCAGGTTTTCCCCACAAAACACCCCCCACAAACCTATATTCTTGATCTACATTACATTTATATAGTAATTCTGTAGTTTGTTCAATTCATACTAAATGGTTAATCTTTGTGGCGTTCAGTTCTTCGTAGAAGTTTCGCTGTGTTTTTAGTTTTTAGTAGAGATTCAAACCCAATTTAAAAAGAAAAAACACACACCTCAAAGGTCAGAATAGGACATCTGACAAAATCCCTAGTATGTATAAAAAAAAAGTGAACCAAATATCAATCTCCCACATTGTCTGAATTAAAACGGTATGCACTATGTATGGTTACACACAGACATCGAATGGAATCAACTAAGCTACAAAGTTGAGCCAATGAACAGATGGCCCAATTACAGCAACTTTTCAGATTTGTCAGACTAAACACCCCTCTAATTAGAAATACCTCCAAAAACTATAAATTCTTGGAATATTACACACCTTCAGCTACACAATGGTGTGCGATTCTTTTATGCATACCAATGGAGTGGGTGCAGTTTTGTGTAGAATTTGTTTTTTACAGATTCAGGAAAAAGAAAATTTATACAAATTATAACAAAGTTAAGAATCATGGCAAATTTCCTAGTCATGTTAAAAAAAAATTGTCAATTATCAATCTTCCAAATGCACTGAATCAAATAGGGTATGCCATATGCGTATGTTGCACACAGAGACATAGCCACCAACTAACTCAAAGAAGCATGCAATACATGAATTACAAGGAAAAAAATTGAGGTGCTCTTAATTCAAACAGCCCCAAAACTTGGGAAATGCCCCCCATAAAACCCCCCCACTAAATATCAATTTCCTCATGTCTTGAATCAAACGGTTAACTCCATGTGCTTTTAGAAGGATTTTGTAAATTAAAATACAATAAAGATGATTCAAAGGTTGAAATCCTAAAACCACTGGAAAGCAAAAAAAACCCCACTAAATCTCCACAATTTTGAATCAAATAGTATGCCATATGCGTGGGGTGTAGACAGAAACTTGGCCAACCGACAATTCACAAGTGCAATTACAAGAAAAAATCAAAGTACTCGTTAATTTGAACAGCTTACTCTGTTTCAAAGGAAACAGCCTCAAAATATAAAATCCCCCATTTTATAAAATATCAATCTACCACTGTCCTAAATCAAAGATTTTGCATATGCGTGGGTGCACATAGAGACATGGCCACCAACTAACTTAAATGGGACGCATGTACAAGTGCAATTACAAGAAAAAATCAAAGTGCCCTGTAATTTGAACAGTTCTATACTTTTTCAAAGGAAAACAGCCCCGAAACTTGGAAATAGCCCGACACAAAACTATATATTTTGGAATCACATAACTTTGCTAACATACCGTGCCATGGTTTCATACATACATGAAGAATTCAGACCATGTCATCATGACTCTACAGGGAGATTCATAAAAGTCTTATGTTAAAATGGTGCTAATTTGCCCCAACAATCAGATCTTTTTAACTGGTAAGCTAACATCTGATTGGCTGGGCAAAATTAGCACCATTTTAACGATAAGAACTTATTGAATCTCACGTTAGTGCTTTTAGGAGAGTTGTGTGAAAAAAATATAGATGATTCAAAGGTGAAATCCTACCTAAATCCACTTGACAATACAAAAAACCCCACTAAATGGGCAATCTCCCATGTCCTGAATCAAACGGTCATTCATATGGTGGGTGCACAAAGAGACATAGCCACCAACTAGCTCAAATGGGAACGCATGTACAAGTGCAATTACAAAAAATGCCACAACCCACCCCTCAACCACACACACTCCCCATTTTAGTGGTTAAATTTGCGTTTTTTGGTAGCTTTATTTAAAAAAAAGGGGTGTGTCTTGTGTATCAATGTTATATGTGTTTTTCACTTTCTTTAATCATTCCCAAGAATATTCATCAGATCACTTAGGGAATGATAATGAACTTGGAATATGGGCAGAAATTGCCCATTTTCCAAGTTGAAACAATCAGAAAAATCACTTCGCAGAATATGTTTCCCCAAAGATCAATATCAGTAAGTAGCAAAACTTTGGAACTCTGAGTTCCATTCACCAATAGCATAGTTTACTATACCAGGTAATGCAATGTGATCCAAAAGCGAATCGCAGTTTCAGTATCTCCTCTGGTCCACTAATGAAGGCTAGCGGGAGACTTAGGGGAGGCCCCAGTGGAAGAGGAAGTCTCTGATATCTCGGGGTTGGCCTTACATACGACATTAAATAACACTAGAGATGGGATCGAGTTCGAACAAACCAGATCTGACACGGAAACCCTCGGTTCCGAAATTCGAAATATCGTCTGAATTCGGACAGATCCTCCGATTTTCGGGACTTTGGATATTTGAATGTATTTGGCCATTTTTCGATGATTTTAAATAGCCTTGAATGTTCGAAAATATGGTCCGAGACCATATTTAATTTCCGATCGTATTTTCAAAAATCGAACGTTCGTGGCTTTTTTCGAAATTTTAGGAAAATAGCTTTGAACATTTGAAAATCTTCGAAAATTGGTGGGAAACTCGAAAATGGTCTCCGATCATACTTTTGATCATTTTTTTTTTTATGTTAGAGGCTGTTTGAAAATAATCAAAAGTAACCTCGTACATTAGAAAATTATCAAAAATTCGTTCCGGTTTCGGATTTCGGGATTTTCTCGCGATCCGGAAAATCCTGAAAACGGAACGAAACGTAGTAAGTTTCGGCATCTTACATAACACATTATCACATGTATAACGGTGGGTGGATTCAAATCTCAGGAGGTCCTAGACACAAAGCCTGGCGTCCTTACCCCACCCCTGAGCACAGACCACTCCCCCAGACCACTTTATTGAGAAATAGACTTTATTATGTTGAAGTTTGGGAATTCAATAAAAACGAACTGGTAAATATAACTGTACCAGGGGGTCGGAGCTGCCAATTAAAGAGGAAACAGTAACACAAGTGATTAAAACCACAGGAGTCCCTACGCACATGTCTACTGTGTCTAATGGTAAATCCAGCCGACATTACATAAGGAATATATTACATAATAACCAATGTATGCACTAATACATGTTTACATGGTAAGTAATGGCTGACAGACAAAGCTATACAGTCATAGTAAATGAATGAAATAACTCTCATGCTGTATCGGGTTTGAAGAACTCGTTGATAAAGACCAGTCTGGGGTGGAGTCTTCCGGCAAGATGGAGTCGCCTTTCATTAAACAGCTGGATTACCAAACATTAAAGGGAATGTCCCCCAGGACTTAACTTCTTTTTTCCAGTTTAACTGAAGAGGGAAATGCGCTATGTCCTAACCTCCTGTCCTTCAGTAAACTTACAGGAACAGGAGAAACTTACCTGGTATCGCTCCAGCGCCGGCTTCATTGACAGTCTCTGCCCGCGTCCACGCTTCCTATGCACTGTGTGTTCACAGCTCACACAATGCAAAGGACTGGGATCCATGCGGGGAATGTCAGTGCAGTCGGAGGCTGTCAGCAGTGCGGTAAGTTTCTCCCACTCTCCTGTAAGTTTTACTGAAGGACGGAGGTAGGACATAGCGCATTTACCTCCTGTTCTTCAGTAAAATGGAAAAAAGAAAGTTAAAATCCTGGTTGACATTCCCTTTAATGTCCTTGGCGCCCCCTAGTGACATATGTACAGTATGTACAGCCAGCTTTCCTGAAGCAGAACCTTGCACCCAAATGATGCACGACACCTTGTAATAAATCATTAAACGCTTTCTAAGCTGTAACGTCTTGTTAAGAGATTTCCAATCTTCTAGATGAAAGTCTGTTCTCTATTAAGTATTTTAGCCTCACACCAGACCCACGTCATGCCCATAATGTAGCCATATGTATGTATTCGGTATATGGGATTCTATTCTGGTCTGGTTAATGTCCCTTGTCTGCTAGAATGAAATGTCCTGACCACAATTTTATAAACTAAGTATTGATACACTGACCTATCTATAGGACGCTATAAAAAGGAACGGTATTTCCCATCTGTTTCTTTATAATACAATATAAGGTAGAACAGAGGGTTCATAGTAATGTAATATTAAGTGTATCCAGTGTGTGGGAGGGTTTTCTTTCATGTTAATTTCCCCTTTAATACATCCACATATTGTCATAGATTGTAGTTAAAGGGATTTATTTCTCCTGTATAAGGAAAAATGGAAATTCAAAATATTCCAAATTTACTGTATCAGGTCACATGATCATGGCACCATTAGATTGTAAGCTCTTTGGATCAGAACCTCAACCTGTTTATTATTATTTGTGCATGGGCCCAGCCCTGTGATCTCCCACTTATGTTATTCCAGCAATGTTTATTACAGGTGACAGGATAGGGGATTGTGATGTCATTGGGTGAAGGACCTAGTCACATGTTTATAATAATCCAATAGGAAATGTTCTTTTCACTCTAAATAGTTTTATTATTTGGCGCAGATTGAACACACACACACACATTGTTATGGTGATGGTTATTGGGTCTTTACGGTGAAGATGAACATGACATCATTAACCAGATTCCGTCTACAAAACCACGGGGTTAAGGTACATATTCCTAGATATTCTTCATGAACTGAGCACATAATCCACATTGGCCACCATTTTTCTTACAGTGTCGCTCGCCTCCCAAAATACGCGTCTAGAAGGGAAAATCATTCAATAAATAGAAACATCACATTAAACAATAAAACGTCCCACTGTCTTTACCTTACACAGTTATTATATATCTAAACTATTAAAACCCCTCCATGTTAATGATGTAACAAATCTATCAGGAGAACACTTTTTTAATGTTGTATTATTTAAGTCATTTCCAACTTAAAAGGAAAAGTAAACTTATTTTTTTTATTCCTAATGTTTTCCCCAGAACACCTATACATTGTAAGGTAATTCTCTAGCAAGTTGCATTTATTTGCATGGGGGAAGTATATTCTTTAAAGGGTAATGTGGGTCTCCATGTAAGTGTCCTCATTTAAAGAGTCGCCTACTTATCTGGGTCTTAAGTTATAGGCTGGGGAAATTTAGGATTAAAAAGGAAGTGTGTGACAGTCCATGATGTGCAGTTTAACAAGCCCCCAAACCCCCAAAAATATATTTTCTGGAGCTATTTAAAGACCTGAAGCCATTCTCTGTACATTCTTCTCAAGCTTGTGACTAGCTATAAAAATGGTTAAGAAGTTTGGGGGTGGGACTTATGGTGGAGAAGCTGAAGCTCTGTTACAGCAGTAGCATACAACTGGGCATGCTCAGTGCCTTAGGTAAGGGGGCTGGGGCTGACCAATGGTGCTAATGATGTGTTTGCTGGAGATACTATATTTTCAACTGCTGTAACTTTGTATTGACTGTAACTAGAAATATGATCTTGGAGTCATTTTAAAACATAGTAATTTGCTCTTTTAAATAAAAGGCACTTGTATGGGCAACACACTTACCCTTTAATTAAGAACTCCCTCCTGTTTCCCATTAGAAATGGCCTAACTCACTGAAATTTGATCCACTTCCAGATTCATGGATTTTTGAAAAAAACTGAAAATCCACAAGTGGACCCATTGAAGTTAATCAGAGTAAAAAAAAAAACCCCCAGAAAGTTCTGCCTAAAATGAAGGTATAAATATCAATGGTAACTCACTGTAATTGGCTCTGGGACCTGGAAAATAGTCTGGAGAACACGTATATATATCCAGAACAAAAAAATATAACTTTCCTCACAATTGCACTGTTTTTCTAGCTTCTGCATTTTATTTTTTAGCCGTGTTCAAAAAGTTTAAATAGAAAATTCTCTTAATTTCAGAATTTCAAATTTTTGAGGTTTTTGAAAATTTTATGAAAATGACAACTTATTTTAAATGTCTCTTGGATCTGGGAAAAGGTCTAGGAAACAGACAATCAGATTCCTTCTTAAAGAATCAGATTGTAACCAATAATGATTGGAAAATAATCTTTGTTATTTAATATACCAATTAGATTCTTTTAAAATAATCTGTATCCATCAGAATTGGTTGCAATCAGTTTCTTTCAGAAATATCTGATTGGAAACTAAAATATCAGATTATAATATGATTATAACCAATTCTGACTGGAAAGAATCTGATGGTTAGTGATCAATCAGATTATTTCTGAAAGAATCTGATTGTATCCAATCAGAATTGGTTACAAACAGATTTTTTTTTAGAAAGTATCTGATTGGTATGCTTTCTAAAAAAATCTGATTGTAACTAATCAGAATTGGTTAAAATCAAATTCTTTCGAAAAAAAGGTCCCAGAACCATTTAAATAAGTTACTGCATCTCAGAGATCCGCTGCAGAACTGGATTATGGCCTAGGTTAGACATTGATAGTACAACTCTCGTGTTAGATAAAGGATAGATTACATAGAGTGGTTATTAATGGAATATTATCTAGTGTTGAACCAGTGTTGTAGTGATGTTCCTCAGGGGCATGTCCTTGGTCCGGTACTCTTTATCCTTTATAAATGGCCTAGTGTTAGACATTGATGGTACAATCTCTGTTTTTGATAAAGGATAGATTATAAAGAGGGTTATTAATGGAACATTTTCTAGTTGGACCAGTATTGTTAGAGATGTTCCTCAGGGGTGTGGTCATGGGTCCGGTACACTTTATCCTATTTATAAATGACCTAGTGTTAGAATTGATAGTACAATCTCTATGTTTGATAAAGCATAGATTATAAAGAGTGGTTATTAATGGAAAATTTTCTGTTGGACCAGTATTGTTAGTGATGTTCCTCAGGGGCATGTCCTTGGTCCGGTACTCTTTATCCTATTTTAAATGACCTAGTGTTAGACATTGATAGTACAATCGCTGTGTTTGATAAAGGATAGATTACTAGAGTGGTTATTAATGGAACATTTTCTAGTTGAACCAGTGTTGGTAGTGATGTTCCTCAGGGGTGGTGTCCTGGGTCGGTACTCTTTATCCTATTTATAAATGGCCTAGTGTTAGACATTGATAGTACAATCTCTGTGTTTGATAAAGGATAGATTATAAGATGGGTATAAAGTAACATTTTCTAGTTGGACCAGTGTTGTTAGTGATGTTCTCAGGGGTGTGTCCGGGTCCAGTACTCTTTATCCTATTATAAATGACCTAGTGTTAGACATTGATGTACAATCGCTGTGTTGATAAGGATAGATTACATAGAGGGGTATTAATGGAACATTTTCTAGTTGGACCAGTGTTGTTAGTGATTTCCTCCGGGGTGTGTCCTGGGTCTGGTAGACTTTATGCTATTTATAAATGACCTAGCATTAGACATTGATAGTACAATCTCTGTATTTGATAAAGGATAGATTATATAGAATGGTTATTAAAGGGTATGTCCACCCCCAAACTAAATTGTTATATGTTGTAGGAAATTATTGTAAACCTCACGAGTTTGAGGTTTATAGCAATTTCCTACAGCATATAAAATATAGTTCGGGAATGGAAATACCCTTTATGGAATATTTTTAGTTAGCTCAGTGTTGTAAGTGATATTCCTCAGGGGTGTGTCTTGGGTCCAGTAGTATTTATCCTATTAATAAATGCCCTAGTGTTCGATATCGATTAATACTGTCTCTGTGTTAGATAAAGGATAGATATATAAAGAGTGGTTATTAATAAAGTTAATTATTGCCAAATTCCCCATCCATTCATGACCTATCACAGCCATGTGAAATTTACACTTAAAACCTTTTATCTACATGCTTGGGTTTTAATGCACATGGAGAGCTGCCCATACTGTTTGCTCCTATGGGCAGTAAGAAAGTGAGAGACAATATATGTATTTCACCAGTGGTACAGTGATAGACAACCAAACTGTGCTCACTTACCAACTCTCATGGCACGCCAAGGAAAGAAGAGAACTAGGAAGAAAATAAATTAATCCGCATGGCAGCTCCTGTAATTCAGTTGGGCGCTTTGCGAGGTTCTGAGTGAGAAAAATAAAAGACAAAAACAGTTAAAAAAAGTCCAATGTGTAACCCTCCTGCAGGTGTGTGGAACATCAGATATAGAGAGAACAGATTGTGTCTTCCTGCCATACACATAAACATTCAATTTATTGATAACATAGAACAACCCCAAAATGGTAGATTGTCCACTACCAGCCCTGGGGACAGTTCACTATTGGTAGGTTTGTCCTACCACCAACCCAATGGACAGGGCACTATTGATAAGTTTGTCCCATCACCAGCCCCGGAGACATTTGGGTAGTGATACAGTATTTGGTAGGTTTGCAAAAAGCCCTGGGTACTTTCTGGGGATCCTCACAGTAAGTCTGGTGATCCAATCAGAATTCCATCAATTTACTGATCTTATTTAATTTCATCTGTAAATATCCTAAACATGGACCATAAGTGAGACAGAATTGATACAATACAGGGGACATGGAAACCTTCCTATGTGTCAGACTTATAATGGGATAAAGATAAAGGGATTCTACCTTCTAACTTTCCATGTATTGGGACAGACCCAACTAGGATTTCTTGAAAGATACACAATCCCATACCTCCCATTAAAGGGTTAATGTTACCTGCAAACATTGCACTAGGTTCAGATATTTAAAGCTTGTTTGTTAACAATGATAAATGAGAATCTGGTCCATATTAATCTTTCTACTTACAGAACCAGTCTTGAAGCTGCACTTGCCTTGATCTTCTACAGGGTCTTTGGTTGATGTTCCCATACAAAAGATCAATTTATACCATTTTCAGTTGTGTTGACAATGTCTGTAGCCAATCAGAGCCAAGTAGGATGTGCTAAACATCACAATTGAAGAATTCACTAGATCCAGTATGTGCGCCAAGGGGGAAATATACAGTAGTAAGGGTATAAATACTATACATGATGGATACAGTGCCAGACAGTGGGACTAATTAAACAATCACAATTAAATAACCTGCAGTTTAATGTGTGTTAGTGCAGAAGGGACATATTATTGAGAGGCATAATTATCAAATACAGAATTCTGCAATGTGGTTGGGACAGTTAGTTACAGTTTTGGTCATGTTGCTTCTTCTACTAGAATTGTCCATTAATTAAAGTGGGACCAGAACTTGGATCCCACACCGGTTCAGAGGTAGATTTCCGAGAGGTGCAGATCATGGACTTTACAGATTTTTCAGAATTCCGCTTTACGGAAATTTATTTAAAAAGGAACATTTGAGGATTTTTTAAATGTTTCCATTTTTCTCAAATTTTTAAAAACAATTCAGCCACATGTCCCAAATTTTAACAAATGGCAGGTGATTTTATCAGTGCCAACCCCTGTTATCCAGGCAATGGAATTCTGGGGTTCCAATTATGAAACAATCAGAATGCCAATAAGAAGCACATGATGTGTATGTAGTATAATGTATGATGGAATGTGATGTAGTGTGATGTAGTATGATGGAATGGAATGTAGTGTGAGGTAGTTGATGGAATGGATGATGTGATTGATAGTGTGATGTGTGTGATTTAGTATGATGGAATGGAATGTAGTGTGAGTGTATGATGGAATGGATGTAGTGTGATGTGGTATGATGGATGTGATGGTTAGTGTGATGTAGTATAATGGAATTGAATGTAGTGTGATGTAGTATGATGGAATGTGATGTAGTTGTGGTGTAGTATGATGGAATGGAATGGTGTGGTGTGTGGATGGATTGTGAATATGTGATGAGTCAGTATGATGGAATGGAATGTAGTGTATTTAGTATGATGAATGTGATGTAGTGTGATGTAGTATGATGGAATGTGATTGTAGTGTGCGTTGTAGTATGATTGAATGGAATGTAGTGTGATGTAGTATGATGGAATGTGATTATGTGAGTAGTATGGGAAGGGATGTAGTGTGAGTAGTATGATGGAATGGATGTAGTGTGTATGTGTATGATGGAATGGAATGGAGTGTGTTGATGTAGTATGATGGAATGGAATGTAGTGTGATGTGTATAATGGAAGGAAGTAGGTGAGTATTGATGGAATGGATGTAGTGTGATGTAGTATGATGGATGAGTATGATGTATGGAATGTAGTATGTAGTATGATGGAATGGAATGGGATGTGATTGTAGTATGAGGAATGTGAGTAGTGTGAGTGTAGTATGATGGATGGAATGTAGTGTGATGTTGTAGTTGATGGGAATGGAATGTAGTGTGATGTAGTATGATGAATGGAATGTAGTGTGATGTAGTATGATGGATGGTAGTATGATGTATGGGTGTAGTAGATGTAGTATTATGGAAATGGATGTAGTGTGATGTAGTATGATGGAATGGAGATGTGTGTGATGTAGTATGATGGAATGGAATGTAGTGTGATGTGGTATGGGAATGGAATGTAGTGTGATGTAGGATGATGTGTAATGGATGAGTGTGATGTCAGTATGATGGAATGGAATGTAGTGTGATGTAGTCTGATAGGAATAGTGATTGTAGTGTTGATGAGTATGATGTAATGGAATGTGTGATGTAGTATGATTGGAATGGAATGTGTGTGATGCAGATGATGTGTAATGTCTAGTTAATGTATGATGAATGGATGGGTTGTTTGGGATGTAGTATGATGAATGGAATGTAGTGTGGTGGTAGTATGATGGAATGTGATGTGAGTGTGATGTAGTATGATTGTAATGGAAAGTAGTGTGATGTTAGTATGATTGTAATGGAATGTAGTGGATTTTATGTGGAATGAATGTAGTGTGATGTAGTAGATGGATGGATGTGTGTGATGTAGTATGATGGAATGGAATGTAGTGTGATGTAGTATGAGTTGTAATGTATGATGGAATGGATTTAGTGTGATGTAGTATGATGGAATGGAATGTAGTGTGATTTAGTATGATAGAATGGAATGTAGTGTGATGTAGTATGATGGAATGGAATGTAGTGTGATTTAGTATGTGAAGGGAATGTCGTGCGTGATGTATTGTAGTATGATGGAATGTGATGTAGTGTGATGTAGTATGATGGAATGGAAAGTAGTGTGATGTAGTATGATGGAATGGAATGTAGTGTGATGTAGTATGATGGAATGGAATGTAGTGTGATGTAGTATGATGGAATGGAAAGTATTGTGATGTAGTATGATGGAATGGAAGTGAGTGTGATGTAGTATGATGGTGTAATGTATGATGGAATGGAATTTAGTGTGATGTAGTATGATGGAATGGAATGTAGTGTGATTTAGTATGATAGAATGGAATGTAGTGTGATGTAGTAGATGGAATGTGAATGTAGTGTGATGTAGTATGTAAGGAATGTAGTGTGATGTAGTTATGTAATGGAATGTAGGTGATGTGTATGATGGTGTGATGAGGTGATGTAGTATGGATGGAATGGAATGTGTGTGTAGTATGATGGAAGAATGTTGTGAGGTAGTGTAGTATGATGGAAGTGATGTAGTGTGATATAGTATGAGGAATGGAATGGAAGTGATGGTTAGTATGATGGAATGTGATGTTGTAAGTGATTTGTGTATGATGGAATGTAATGTGTTAATATGATGGAATGGAATGTAGTGTGATGCAGTATGATGGAATGGAATGTAGTGTGATGTAGTATGATGGAATGTGATGTAGTATGATGGAATGGAATGTAGTGTGATGTAGTAGATGGAATGGCATGTAGTGTGATGTAGTATGGTGGAATGTGATGTAGTGTGATGTGTTTAGGAATGATGTGATGTATGATGATGGAATGGAATGTAGTGTGTGCAGTATGATGGAATGGATGTTAGTGTGAGGTAGTAGGATGTGAGTGTATATGATGGAATGGAATGTTAGTGTGATGTAGTATGATGGAATGGAATGTAGTGTGGATGTAGTATGATGGAATGTGAGGTAGTGTGAGGTAGTATGATGGGAATGGATGGAGTGTGATTGTATGTTGATGGATGAATGTGATGTGTATGATGGAATGGAATGTGATGTAGTATGATGCATTGCAATGGTAGTGTGATGTAGTATGATGGAATGGAGATGTAGTGTGAGTAGATGATGGAATGTGATTATGTAGTGTGATGGAGTATGATGTAATGGAATGTAGCGTGATGTAGTATGATGGAATGGATGTAGTGTGATGTAGTATGATGGACATGGGATGTAATGTGAGTGTAGTGATGGAAGGAATGTGATGTCGTATGATGGAATTGAATGTAGTGTGATGTGTATGATGGAATGGAAGAGTATGGATGTAGTATGATGGTAATGGAATGTAGTTGTGAGTAGATGACGGAGTGAGTAGTATGATGGAATGTAATGTGATGTAGTTGATGGAATTGAATGTAGTTGATTGTAGTATGATGGAATGTGATGTTGTAGTGTGTAGTATGATGTAATGGATGTAGTGTGATGTAGTATGAGGAATGGAATGTAGTGTGATTGTAGTATGATGGAATGTGATGTAGTGTGATGTAGTATGATGTTGTAAGGGAATGTAGTGTGATGTAGTATGATGGAATGGAATGTGTGTTCACTCCAGCCTTGTACTCCATATTCCTTGTATCGATTTCCCCAGAATACCCTTAGTTCCCAGATTCCTCCGTTTAAACTTTGGTTCAAAACAATAGCTTTAGAGCCTGGTAGTCCTACACCTCTAGAGCCTTTTAGTCCAATACCTCTAGAGCCTTGTAGTCCTAACCATTTTAACTCTTTGGCCATTAATTAGATATATCTGATTAGGGCATAATTATACATTATTATCAACATATTAGGGATCCTGGGTGACCACCTGTTCACTAGTATGATGTGTATGTAGTACAAGTTAGTATGATGGAATGTGATATAGTGTGATGTATTGTGATGTAGTGTGATGGATTGTGATATAGTGTGATGTAGTTGATGTGTATTGTCGTACAATGTAGTATGATGGAATGTGATATAGTGGTGATGTAGTTGTGATGTAGTAGTGTGATGGATTGTGAGTGTGATGTAGTATGATGGTATGTAGTAAAATGTGTATGATGAATGTGATATAGTGTGATGTATGTGATGTAGGTGATGGATTGTGATATAGTGTGATGTAGTATGATGTTAATGTAGTGTCAATGTGTATGATGGAATGGATATAGTGTGATGTAGTGTGATGTTGTGGTGTGTGTAGTATGATGTAGTATAAGTAGTATAAATGTATTATAATGGATTGTGATGTAGTATAATATTTAAAGTAGTATTGTATTGTATGTTGTAGTGTAATGGATGTGATTGTAGTGTGATAGATTGTGATATAGTGTGATGTTTTGTGTATAGTATGAAGTATTTACAATGTATTGTGGTGGATTGTGATGTTGGTGGTGATAAGTATGATTTGTGTGTGTGTTTACTATGATGTAGTAAGATGAATTGTGGATCTAGTATGAAGTATTATGGTGTGTGTGATGGATGTGATTGTAGTGTGATGTATTATGATATTGTGTGGTGTAGAAAGAAGTTGTTAACTATATTGTGATGATTGGGATGTAGTGTGATGCAGTGTGATGTTGTATGATAAAGCGTGATGTAGTTAGGATAAAGTGTTGTGCAGTGTGATGAGTATAGGTGATTATATAATGTAATTGAGTATTTTCTCCTTTACAGGTTGGCCAGTATCAGTGTTACACTATAGTCATGTTACTATCACCTCGATCACTATTACCCTTTAGATAATGTTCAATAACAAGGTGGAGTAAAGTGATCTCCATGTAAGGGATTTATCCATCTATGGAAAGGGTCAATGTTATTCTCACATCTTTTACATCCTATTATCCACAGGGGAGCACAGAAAGGCCACATTAAGATAAAAAGAAAGTCACACTGTGTCACTATTAAAAGGTTATAACTAACCATGTGATCACCCCTTAACCCTGCTACCAGAATAACCTATTGGGGCTAATAGGAATGTCCACAATGCACTGTTTATAAGATAACTACACACTTTAACAATAATGTATAGAGAACATTTTCTTTTTGACAAGCCCTTGAGGTGACTATTGGTGCTATTTGTTGTTCCTATAGATAATTATAGAAAAATCACACAGAAAAAGAACAAGAAGAAGTGAGTAGAATTGGGACCTTATCCAGACATGGGATAAACTAACAATGAGACACTATGTCCCCTTGGTAGAGATACTCCTAATGTATTCAGGCTTTAGCTAAAACATAACTAGATACCTAGTTGTCCATTTAAATGAATGGTAATGTGTCATTTCTTTTTATAAAAATATGATTAAATGTCACAGTAACGTCCTCCATCTCCTCCAGCAGTGACCAACACTAGCACCCATAAGGATGGTCACTTTCTCAACTTGGTCTTTACTAAAACCCTTCTTTCTCACATTTTTTTAGTAAAACCTCCCACTCTCGGAACACAATCAATAACTTTCTCTACCACCTTCTCTCCCTCTCTCTTATACTCATCTAGTGTCCTTGTTCCCAACACCGAGTAATTGACCTTCCTTCTTATCCTCTTCTCTCAACTCTACCCTCGCTACCCTCATTTCCGATTCTAACCCTGAATCACTAACAAATTCCTCTAACGCAGTCTTATCCACTACCATTGACTTCTTCACACCCTACAAACACCACAAGGGTCGCTGCACTAAACCCTTGTCCTTGGCTCGATTCGGAAACCAAATTGTACGTTATTTGTACGCGTGCTGCTGAGCAGCTGTGGAAAAGTCTTGTGGTCTGGACGACTTTTACCACAATCAGTATGTTGTTGTGTCTTATTAAGCTCTTCAGGTGCTAAACACCCCTACTTTAGAATGCTCAGAAAAAATAAATAAAAAACACTTCAAAGGGTGGAAATCATGCCAAAACCTCATGGAATAGGTTTTCAAATGTCAATCTCCCAAATGTCTGAATCAAACGGTATGCCATATGTTGGTTACACGTAGATGTGGAAGCGAAAAGCACAAAGTGAGACAATGCACGATGGCTTAGAAACACCGACAATATTCAGCCACTCAGAATTGACAGTCTGCAGTTTTCCCCACAAAACACCCCCCACAAACCATATATTCCAGAAATCTACACAATTTCAGCTACTGAACGCTGTCATTTGTTCATTCATATCATCAATGGTGTGGCGCAGTTTTCGTAGAAGGTCGCACTTTTCGCAGATTTTCTAAAAGAATTTAAAAAAAAGGTAGAAAATCATGGCAACAACGACATAGGATAGAGATGTCCGAACTTCGCAAAATCCGGTCCGCTCAAGGATCCGTGGAATTTTCGAAAAAATTCGAATATCCGCGAGCGGACCCATCAAAACCTTAAAATTAAAGTTTGGCAAAATCCGCATTAAAATTGGTCTAAATAGCCTTGGTAATGTACACTAAATCACTCAGGACCTGGGTAATGTCCTTAGAAAACACGTATCAATGCCTAAAATACCTAAAAATTACAGTCCGCTAGCGTGAATTTTAAATGCGCCCGAGTCTTCGTCATCTTCAAAAATACGGGATCTTCGAAAATATGAGGACTTTCGAAAATACGAGGATTCTTTGGAAATACGGACCCGAACATGTGGCTTGCTCCGTCCAAAAATGCAAAAAATTGCAAAATTTGAAATTTACGAGGATTTCTGTATTTTTCCCGTTATTTTGAAAATACAAGAAATCCTCGTAATTTTGAAAATGTGGTTCGGAAAAGTTCGGAAGGCGGAAAAACCGGATATCCGCCGTCTGCGAATGGGGTAATTCGCCGCAGATCCGGTGTTCGGATCCGCGAACTGGGCCATCACTTTAAAGGGTAACTGTGGTCTCAAATTCTTCCAAACTAGTAATAATTATATAAAAATCCTTCCATCGCACCTTCAAAATAAAACCTAAATCACATCTCTAGATAAAATTTAGAGAAGTTATTGCTGGAAAGGTTCAGCAATGTAACTTCCTGGTTGAACACTTCCTGTTTTAGCCATGTGAGTCAGCTTGTAGTCATGTGACCAGCCTGTCTGCATTAATAGGTTCCCCTTCTCAACTGTAATTTTTTCCTCAGGAACTTCCTGATTTCCCAGCAATAAGTCTTAAGTGGCATGCTTCTCCCCCATGGTGTGGTGTCCATCAACTACTGGAAGCAGGAAGTTGAACATTCACCCAAATGAAATGCTTTCATTTACCCTAACTTGTTTTGACACCACCAGTTGCCCTTTAAGATGTAAAAAAAAAGTTACCAAATATCAATCCCCAAAATGTTCTGAATCAATCGGTATGCCATATGCATGGTTACACACGCAAACATGGAATCGATTAGCCACAAAGTGAGCCAATTCATAGGGGCCCAATTACAGCAACTTTTCAGATCCGTTAGACTAACTGTGGGCTATGTAAATGTTTTTCATACACCCTCCATAAGCAAGATTGATATCAGACCTCATTGATAGACATATATTGCAAACACACAGATTGCTGTGTGAAGAAAGGTCCTAACACTGGGTGATATGTCTGTATTGTATATTGGGTTTCTGATTCAAATACTAAAAAAACCACAACCGCACCAGTGTTAACTCATCTGTTGTTCAATGTAAACACCCCTCTATATTAGAATTTCTCCCCAAATTCCATAGATTTAGAATCTAGACACCTTCAGCTATGCAACGGTGTCATTCTTTTATGCAGTTCTATGTAGAATTTTGCACTTTTACCTGATTTTGTGGAAAAATATACAAAAATACACCTTCGAAGTTAAAAATCATGGCAAATTCTAATGTTATGTAAAAATATCAATCTCCCAAATGTAACAGGTAACCAGAGGTGGAGGTGCAACTCTTTCCCAATCAGTGGGCGAAGACGCCTCAAATGGTTTTCCCCCCAACCAAAGGTATCACAGGAAATAAAGAAACTGAGGCTCCACTCTAAATAAATTCTAGGTTTATTGTGAACCACACATCACACAAAACACAACATTTGGGGGTTGTAAGGTGCCCCTTCTTCCTCTCACATCAGCCCATCGCTCCCCCATCCCAGCTTGCTGCTGACGCTCCAGGAATTGCAGCTACTCCATTGGGTTAGTGTCGCTTAACTTTGAACACTCCTGGAGCTGGGGAGACTCTGTAGCTGCAGGGTTATGCTTGGTACTGGGGATACAGTCCTTGATGGTATTCCATGCTGGGCAGTAACAATATCATTTGAGTCCAGGTCATAGTGAGTGATTCCTGCTGTAGGCTCATCAAGCGTTTCCTGTGCTTGGAAATCTGCCTCATTAATTCACGAATCAGCTCTCCCTCCTTTTCCGATAGGAATCAAGTGTCTGCTTTGGAAAACAACGATTAAGTCATCCAGACTCATGTTTCTATAATTCACGGATTCAGACATTTTGCCAAGTAGAAAAAGTAGAGAAAAAGATTTTGGGGAAGGGCCTGTGTGTTTACCTGTTCAGTATATATTCTAATGCACCGGCTTTTAACCACAGAACTTGGGTTAATTAGTTAACACTGTATTATTAGAGATTCTGAGTATAACACCAAATATCCAAACGCTGCCAACCAATTGTCACAAACCCCCAGTCCCGAGACGCCCAACCACCTATCCGTTACCGGAAAACGCACCCAAGCAACCGACAGCGAATGAAACAGAACGGACAGGAGGGTTTGTGAAAGCAATATAGCACACAATTAATATTACTTAATATCTATATACTTGCTGCCACCACCTTCCTAAAAATAGGGGAAGGACCTACTAAAATAAACTATGGGGTTATCCAAACCCCCTAACTTATAATGAGCCTGAAGAAAATGGTTAACCATCCCTATTACTCTATACAGTTATATATATATACCTAAACAATACTCTTCTATAGTAGAGTAACTTCAGAGACACAGGTATTTTGGGATATACTCAGAATAAGACAATTAGCCTATAAAGGATTTTGTATCATTTATTAAAGTAACAAAAGAGTACATAACAAAATATACAGAAAAACTAAATTCACTTACTGAACCTAAACATGGTAACACAGTGAGGGTAGAATGGGGTAAAAGAAGGAATATTAGAGATAAATGGCATCTCATAGTCTGTGGCGAGTCTGGAATCTTGTAAATCTGAATATGGAAAAAGTGAGAAAGTCCAAATGATAGTTCCTGAAGAAAGCCAATGTATGGTCTGTCCGGCTGGCTAGATGTTCCTTAGATGTTATGACAAACTCCTTTCCATTGTTGTGTATCTCCTTATCTACCCTGACAAGGGTGGTACCCAAGCTTTCTTAGCCAATCACCTACGGGCTCAGGATATGTCTAAAACTTTATTACCCTCAGTATGGGCCACTCAAAAACTAACAATGCTGTCAGTTCCCATTCCTTGGATAATATACATCTTACATTTTTTATACCCTTATATAAATCACCCTCATGAATTTACCAAACTAACAAGACCAAACATGACAATGTACCATATTTATATTGTTTTATAACGGTTTGTGGGTTTTGGGATACCCTAAGGCCTAGAGTGATGGTCCCACGGGATTCTCTTGTCTACCAGATCCATTTTGATGGTACAGTTATGGTAGTTGCTTCACCAGCCAAGTTATGTCGATTATTGAAAACCTGGTGTGATAATCTCCCATTTAGAGTTGACACAATGGTCAAACACTCATAGTGGACACAAGGGTCAAATTTTTCACCTTATCATAGAACCTGCTGGTGATTCGATATGTAAGGAGGGAAGTGTACATACGTTCTGTGGCAGTTTGGTACTTTTATCACAGAAACCAATCCCAATGGAAGACCTTTGTCACACCTACCTCCCCAGCATGGGACTAGATATGTGACCAGCAGTTACAGTGGTGACTGGATCCAACCCTCACTATGCTGCTTTCCATTTATCCCATATGTTCAGTCCCAAGCCAGGGTGTAACTATAGATCTACCTGCTGGATATTGTGTATATCTTAGTAAAGGTGAGTATCTAGCAGGTAGATCTATAGTTGGACCCAAGGCTTGGGATATCAGTGTAGTGAGTTTTCTATCCTGTACAGTCACTGAAGGTCACTAAAACGTCCAGACGAATAATTCAGCCCATGGGATGTGTGTTTTGTATGTGTGGATTAGATGACCAGACGTCCAATCTGTCCAAAGTCTTTATAGTGTATGGCTAGTTTCTTTAGGTGATTCGTGGACAACAGCAGTGGTGAGTTTTGTAGTTAAAGTCCCACTTAACTGATTGAATACCAGTTACTATGTCTTTAACCCTCTTTTAATTCTAGCTAATAGCTTCCATTATAGTCACACAGGGGATAAAACTGATATAGAATCTCTATTGGGATAATAATCTCCCTAATTGTGTTACAGTAATAATAATTAGATAATATCCTGTGTCTCATACAAATATTTATTTCTATTACTCCACAGGAACACATCCTTGAATGGGATCAGAGACAATGTAATTAAACTCACTGGGGTTATTTGTCAGGGGATCATTCTGTCCGGGGGTCATTCTGTTAGGGGCTCTTTCTGGCAGGGGGTCTTTCTGTCAGGGGTCATTCGTCAGGGGGTCATTCGTTAGGGGGTTTCTGTCAGGGGTTCATATGTCAGGGGGTCTTTCTTTCAGAAGGTATTCTGTCAGGGGGTCATTCTTTTAGGGGGTCTTTCTATCAAGGGCTCATTCTGTAAAGGGGTCTTCTGTCATGGGGTCATTCTGTCAGGGGGGTCTTTCTGTCAATGGGGTCATTCTCTCAGGGGGTCATTCTATCGGGGTCTTTCTGTCAGGGGGTATTATGTAGGGAGTCTTTCTGTCAGGGGGTCCCTCTGTCAGGGGTCATTCTGTCAGGGGGTCTTTCTGTCAGGGCGTCATTCTTTCAGGAAGTCATTCTGTCAGGGTCATTCTTTCAAGGGGTCATTCTGTCAGTGGGGTCATTCTCTCAGTGGGTCATTTGTCAAGGGGTAATAATGTCGGGGGGGGTTCTGCCAGGGGGTCATTCTGTTAGGGGATCATTCTTTGTGCTTCTGCTCTCTCATAGAAATGATATTTGGAGATAGAAAGTACCAATCCTACCTTCCTGCCCCAGTTCCAGTATCCAGACAGAACTATGTGGGGGGCAGATCACAATTCCAGCATCAGAACAGAACTATGTGGGTGCAAGATCCCGTTCTAACATCCAGAACAGAACTATGTGGGTGCAGATTGCCAATTTGGTACCCATAAATCCCGGGTTTGTAGACCCTTATTCCTGTGGCCATACTGGCCATAATTGTACAACCTGCCTTCCGGTAATCAGATCCCCTTTCCAGGATACAGAACGGAGCTTTGAGGGGGAAAACAGCATTCCAACAACCTAAACAAAATAAAGGGTGAAACCACACTCTTAGCAGTTAAAATGGAATTACCAATGGGGAACCTATATTAAATGGAATTATCAAGGGGATCCTAATATGGAATACCAATGGGGATCCTATATTAATGGAATTATCAATGGGGAACTACTATTAAATGGAATTATCAATAGGACTATATAAATGGATATTTCAATAGGGAACCTATATTAAATGGAATTATCAATGGGGAACCATATTAAATGGAATTATCAATAGGGATCCTATATAATGGAATTATCAATAGGGAACCTATATTAAATGGAATTATCAATGGGGAACCTATATTAAATGGATTATCATAGGGATCCTATATTAAATGGAATGATCAATGGGGGTCTTATATTAAATGGAATTATCAATGGGGATCCTAATTAAATGGAATTATCAATGGGGAACTATATTAAATGGAATTATCAATAGGGATCCTATTTAAATGGAATATCAATAGGGAACCTATATTAAATGGAATTATCAATGGGGAACCTATAAATGGAATTATCAATAGGGATCCTATATTAAATGGAATTACCAATGGGGAACCTATATTAAATGGAATATCAATGGGGCCTATATTAAATGGAATTACCAATGGGGATCCTATATAAATGGAATTATCAATGGGGATCCTATATAAATGGAATTATCAATAGGGATCCTATATTAATGGAATTATCAATAGGGAACCTATATTAAATGGAATATCAATGGGAACCTATTTAAATGGAATTATCAATAGGGATCCTATATTAAATGGAATTATCAATAGGGAACCTATATTAAATGGAATTATCAATGGGGAACCTATATTAAATGGAATTATCAATAGGATCCTATATTAAATGGAATGATCAATGGGGGTTATTATATTAAATGGAATTATCAATGGGGATCCTATATTAAATGGATTTCAATGGGGAACCTATATTAAATGGAATTATCAATAGGGAATCCTATATTAAATGGAATTATCAATGGGAACCTATATTAAATGGAATTATCAATGGGAACTATATTAATGGAATATCAATAGGGATCATAATTAAATGGAATTATCAATAGGGAACCTATATTAAATGGAATTATCAATGAGGGATCCTATATTAAATGGAATTATCAATGGGGATCCTATATTAAATGGAATTATCAATAGGGATCCATATTAAATGGAATTATCAATAGGAACCTATATTAAATGGAATTATCAATGGGGATCCTATATTAAATGGAATATCAATGGTGGATCCTATATAATGAATATCAATGGATCCTTATTAAATGGAATTATCAATGGGGAACCTAATAAATGGATTATCATGGGATCCTATTAAATGGAATTTCAATAGGGATCCTATATAAATGGAATATCAATAGGGATCCTATATTAAATGGATATTTCAATGGGGATCCTATATTAAATGGAATTATCAATGGGGATCCTATATTAAATGGAATTATCAATGGGGTCCTATATTAAATGGAATTATCAATAGGGGGAAAACCTATATTAAAGGAATTATCAATAGGGATCCTATATTAAAGGAATTATCAATGGGGATCCTTTATATTAAATGGGATTATCAATGGGGAATCTATATTAAATGGAATTATCAATGGAATCAATGGGGAACCTTATATGGAATTATCAATGGGGAACCTATATTAAAGGAATTATCCAGTAGGGATCCTATATTAAATGGAATTATCAATAGGTCCTATATTAAATGGAATTATCAATGGGGATCTATATAAATGGAATTATCAATAGGGATCCTATATTAAATGGAATTATCAATGGGGATTCTATATAAATGGAATTATCATAGGGATCCTATATTAAATGGAATTATCAATAGGGATCCTATATTAAATGGAATTATCAATGGGATCCTATATTAAATGGAATATTCAATAGGGATCCTATATTAAATGGAATATCAAAGGGGATTCTAATTAAATGGAATTATCAATGGGGATCCTATATTAAATGGAATTATCAATGGGGGACCTATTAAATAGAATATCAATGGGGATCTTATATAAATGGAATTATCAATAGGGATCCTATATTAATAGAATTATCAATAGGGATCTAATTAAATGGAATTACAATGGGGATCCTATATTAAATGGAATTACCAATGGGGATCCTATATTAAATGGAATATAATCAATGGGAAACCTATATTAATTGGAATAATCCAATGGGAATCCTATATTAAATGGAATTATCAATGGGGATCCTATATTAATTGGAACCATCAATAGGAATCTTATATTAAATGGAATTATCAATGGGGATCCTATATTAAATGGAATCATCAATGGGGATCCTATATTAAATGGAATTATCAATGGGAACCTTATTAAATGGAATTACCAATGGGAATCCTATATTAAATGGAATCATCATGGGGATCCTATATTAATGGAATTGTTAAAAAAAACAGAAGAGACCCTATGGTTGGAGTCTCGAATTGTCAGAAAATCACTATACATCTATATCCCAAGACAGATACCAAGAGGCACCCCAGACCCCTCCCAACTAAGAACAAAAAAGACCAATTGCCGCGGTCAGGACTCAGCCTTTGTGACCTGATCATTAAGGATAAAGCCGTGAAGATTGATGTTAACATACTGGCGAAGGAACGTGACGGTTCAAGAGAGGTGTAAGGAGGCCATTTATGTGAAAATAAAGAAACCAAGCCCTAAAGAGAGTGGGAGGGGTCGCACCATCTGTCTGCCTGACAATCGAGTTTAACACCTTACCTGCGTTCCATAACACCTCTAGCCACTATCCAACACACCCTTAACACCTGGCTGGATATGCTAATTGGGATTCTCCAGTGTACATAATTGCCACAGATTCTTGTAAAGTCATTCTGAATTGAGAAAGCCAGTCTTGACTAGCCGAAACGTCTCAAGAACTAACTTCAAGTCCAGTTGATCTAATTGAATACAACAGATATTCGCAGACTGGTCAGTGGTCAGTGCACCTGTA
>JAACNH010000108.1:159192-438766 GCA_019447015.1 Hymenochirus boettgeri
CCTATATTAAATGGAATCATCAATGGGGATCCTATATTAAATGGAATTTTCAATGAGTATCCTATATTAAATGGAATTATCAATGGGGGTCCTATATTAAATAGAACTAGAAAGGGAAAGTTCAAGTATAAACTTTGAATTTGGCTTGAAGGGCTGCATTTTGGAAGGGAATATGTGTGTTTGCTGCAGATCTTAAAACTCAATAATGGGAATGATGAGTTTGTAGTGAACGCTTGTTTGGGACAAAAAAAACTTTTATGTGTACCCAGCCCAAAGTGGTGCTAATTTTGATCCAATCAATCAGAAATCTAACATCTGATTGGTTAGCGGCATTTTCAATGATAATGATTTTTGATCAAAATGTATTTTTTTTTTACTTTATTTACCCTTTAAGTATGTCTGCCACAGTAATGGATAAGTAGATCAGTAGGTTTGTGTACCTGTGTCAGGTTGGGGGTTAAAAAAACTTTTTTGATAATTGGTCAAAAAACATTTTTGACTTTAGTTACCCTTTAGGTATGGCTGCAACAGTAATGGAGGGGTAGGTCAGTAAATGTATGTACCTGTGCCACGTGGGGGTTAAAAAAAAACCAAACTTTTTTGATGATTGGTCAAAATGTGTTTTATTTACTTTAGTTACCTTTTAAGTATGGATCCAACAGTAATGGAGAGGTAGGTCAGTAGGTGTATGTGCCTGTGCCACGTGGGGGTTAAAAAAAAAAACCTTTTTTGATTATTGATCAAAATTATTTTTTTTACATTAGTTACCCTTTAAGTATGGCTGCCACAGTAATGGATAAGTAGATCAGTAGGTGTGTGTACCTGTGTTGGGTTGGGGGTTAAAAAAACAAACTTTGTTCATGATTAGTCAAATTTGTATTTTGATTATAGTTACCCTTTAAATATGGTTGCCATGAAAATGGAAGGGTAGGTCAGTAAGCATGTGTACCTGGATCAGGTTGGGGGTTAAAAAAACATTTTTTTTTTACTTTAGTTACCCTTTAGGTATGGCTGCCACAGTAATGGATTAGTAGATCAGTAGGTGTGTGTACCTGGGTCGGGTTGGGTTTAAAAAAACAAACTTTTTAGATGATTGGTCAAAATTATTTTTTTTTAATTTAGTTACCCTTAAAATATGGCTGCCACAGTAATGGAGGGATAGGTCAGTAAGTGTATGTACCTGTACCACGTGGGGTATTAAAAAAATAAACTTTTTTGATGATTGGTCAAAATTTATTTTTTTGACTTTAGTTACCCTTTAAGTATGGCTGCCACAGTAATGGATAAGTAGATCAGTAGGTGTGTGTACCTGTGTCGGGTTGGGGGTTAAAAAAATAAACTTTTTTGATGATTGGTCAAAATTTTTTTTTACTTTAGTTACCCTTTAGGTATGGCTGCCACAGTAATGTATAAGTAGATCGGTAGGTGTATGTACCTGTGTCCAGTTGGGGGTTTAAAAAACTAACTTTTTTGATGATTGGTCAATTTTTTTTTTTACTTTAGTTACCCTTTAAGTATGGCTGCCACAGTAATGGAGGGGTAGATCAGTAGCTGTGTATACCTGTATCATGTTGGGGGTTAAAAAAACAAAGTTTTTTGATTATTGATCAAAATTTGCTTTTTTGACTTTAGTTACCCTTTAATGTATGGCTTCCACAGTAATGGATAAGTACATCAGTAGGTGTGGGTACATGGGTCTGGTTGAGGGGTATGTCTTTTTTGTGTTTACAACCATAAAACTATCTTTTATTGAGGATAAATCTAAATTTGTTTTTTTTACTTTAGTTACCCTTTAAATATGGCTGCAACTGTAATGGATAAGTAGATCAGTAGGTGTGTGTACCTGGGTCTGGTTGAGGGGGTATGTCTTTTTTTGTGTTTACAACCATAAAACTATCTTTTATTGAGGATAAATCTAAATTAGTTTTTTTGACTTTAGTTACCCTTTAATTATGGCTGCCACAGTAATGGATAAGTAGATCAGTAGGTGTGTGTACCGGTTCTGGTTGGGGGGTATGTCTTTTTTGTGTTTACAACCATAAAACTATCTTTTATTGAGGTAAATCTAAATTTGTTTTTTTTACTTTAGTTACCCTTTAAATATGGCTGCAACTGTATGGATAAGTAGATCAGTAGGTGTGTGTACCTGGGTCTGGTAGAGGGGGTATGTCTTTTTTGTGTTTACAACCATAAAACTATCTTTTTTTGAGGATAAATCTAAATTAGTTTTTTTGACTTTAGTTACCCTTTAAATATGGCTGATAAGTAGATCAGTAGGTGTGTGTACCTGGGTCTGGTTGAGGGGTATGTCTTTTTGTTTACAACCATAAAACTATCTTTTTTTGAGGATAAATCTAAATTAGTTTTTTTGACTTTAGTTACCCTTTAAATATGGCTTCCATGGGAATGGAAAGGTAGGTTAGTAGGTGGGTGTACCTGGGTCTGTGTGGGGGGTTGGGGTATCACCATTTGTATTTATGACCATGAAAAAAACTGTTTTGAAATATCCACATTTGAGGATTGTTACCATTATAGTCTATGGGAAAAAATGTCCAGAAATTCACCGATAACGCCGTAACGCTTCCGCGGATTCCTTAGCTAGAAGAAAGCACACTTCTCCTATATGTCCCGCACGTCTGTACCGAATTTCATGTCTCTAGCTCAAAAACTGTGGGAGGAGATACGGTCCAAAAAAGCGGAAGAATAAAACGGAAGAAAAAAAAAAGAAAAAGAAGAAGAAGAAATAGAAAGAACAGGAATTTGGCTTTTTCAAGCCAAATTAATAATGATAATAATTTATAATAGTGAGATCAGTATCATTGTAGGAAGATTTATAGATTGTAAAACTTCTCTATTGTCTCTATGTTGGGTGGTTTAATTTCTTTGGCTAAATGTAAGTGATATAAATGAGAGTAGAATGTGCTAAACTGATTCGCTATAGATTGTGGGTTGATGGTCTTTTTGGTTTTGGCTGCTCTTTGGTTTAATCTATTAGCTAAGCTTTCCCTCCCTATGCAATAAAGTGAAGCTTTTAGCCTTCTCGTAGTATTATACGTTTAAAGAATGTCGTTTTTCTCTAGTTTCTTTTAATTCTTTAGTGGTTTGTTGTGAAGGATTTTGCTTGTTTTTCTCTTCTAGGGTTTGTATTTTCTATAGCAGGTAAAGTTTCTTTTATCTTCTGCCTTTATTTAGTTAGGACGCTTGTTGTGTGGACACACCGCTAATTACTGCCTTGTGAGCATTATAGATGGCGAAGGCGTTCATTTCAGGGGTTCATTTAAAGTGAAGTATTCCTTTATTGCTGATTGGTACAACGAAAATCGAAATATTATACAAGTCCAATTTATTACAAACTTTAATAACGATTGGTATTGGCTTAAGAAAATACTGACAAAATATCGGCCCATTTTGCAAACAGATGAAACATTAAATAAATTTAGCCCCAAATACCCAGTAATTGTCCCCAAAAGGCCTTAACCATTGGACAAACCCTAAAGGTGGCCCTACATCTGTGCCTCTCTCGCGATCGCATGTCGGTCGAATATAAGATGGGGAGAGGTGGTTCCGGCAGGAACGTTGCATGAGCGCTTGGTCGGGTAAGTAATATCGCACAGATGTATGGCCACCTTTACTCATAGTTGTTTCAAAACAAAATCTAAGTCATTGACCAACTGGTTTAACCCAGAACCCCTTAGGGGAAGCCATAAATGTGGAACATGCTAAATTTGTCCATTCATGTATAAAAAATCACATTCACAGTCAAGCAATTATTTATTAATTGCAAATCAGTGGGGGTAATCTATGTAATTATATGCCCTTGCCAAAAAATCTATGTTGGCAAAACCAAAAGCCTTAATTCTCTCCCTACCCTATTTAATGTATTAGTGACGTCTGTCTATAGACGCTTCACACTGCAAAACCAGAGGCCTGCACTGCACTGATGGCTCAGTAAAGCCCAAACCAGTCTGGAGTTGGCTCTCTGGTTTAGCATTTAGCTTGTGGAATGCTGTAAAAGTCTTTTTAAAGGCAATGGGGGAGATTCAATATGGCCCTTTTCTGTCTAAAACCCGCGTTAACCCGAAAAAATTTCAGGATAACGTGGGTTTTGGACGGATTTTAGAGCACAGCGCCATTTCCAAATGTTTTTAATAATGGCGCTGTGCTAACGATCCAAAACCCATAGCGCTAAACTTAACGCTGCCGCTTGTGGAGCATTAAAGTCTCGCTCCTTACCTTAGCCCGATCCCGCGATGCAATAACTGGCGTAATCTCGTAGCAGCGATATTGAATCTCCCCGATAGTGCTCCTAAGAGCTTCCATGTATAAACCTTATAGTACAAAATAGTATAGTATAGTATAGTATAGTATAGTATAGTATAGTATAGTATAGTACAGTACAGTATAGTATAGTATAGTATAGTACAGTACAGTATAGTATAGTACAGTATAGTATAGTACAGTACAGTATAGTATAGTACAGTATAGTATATTATAGTACAGTACAGTACAGTATAGTACAGTATAGTATAGTACAGTACAGTATAGTATAGTATAGTACAGTATATTATAGAATAGTATAGTATAGTACAGTACAGTATAGTACAGTACAGTATAGTACAGTATAGTATAGTACAGTATAGTACAGTACAGTATAGTATAGTATAGTACAGTACAGTATAGTATAGTATAGTACAGTATAGCACAGTATAGTATAGTACAGTATAGTATAGTACAGTATAGTACAGTATAGTACAGTATAGTACAGTACAGTATAGTATAGTACAGTACAGTATAGTATAGTACAGTATAGTACAGTATAGTACAGTATAGTATAGTATAGTACAGTATAGTACAGTACAGTATAGTATAGTACAGTACAGTATAGTACAGTATAGTACAGTACAGTACAGTATAGTATAGCACAGTATAGTACAGTACAGTATAGTATAGTATAGTATAGTACAGTACAGTATAGTACAATATAGTACAGTACAGTACAGTATAGTACAGTATAGTATAGTACAGTACAGTACAGTACAGTCTAGTATAGTATAGTACAGTATAGTACAGTATAGTACAGTATAGTATAGTACAGTATAGTACAGTACAGTATAGTACAGTATAGTATAGTAGAGTATAGTACAGTACAGTACAGTACAGTACAGTATAGTACAGTATAGTACAGTATAGTATAGTTTAGTATAGTACAGTACAGTATAGTATAGTATAGTACAGTATAGTACAGTACAGTATAGTATAGTATAGTACAGTATAGTATAGTACAATATAGTATAGTACAGTACAGTACAGTACAGTATAGTATAGTATAGTACAGTATAGTATAGTATAGTATAGTATAGTATAGTATAGTACAGTACAGTATAGTACAGTACAGTATAGTACAGTATAGTATAGTACAGTACAGTATAGTATAGTATAGTACAGTATAGTATAGTACAGTATAGTACAGTACAGTATAGTATAGTACAGTATAGTACAGTACAGTATAGTATAGTATAGTACAGTACAGTATAGTATAGTACAGTATAGTACAGTAAAGTACAGTATAGTATAGTATAGTACAGTACAGTATAGTAAAGTATAGTACAGTATAGTATAGTATAGTATCAGTATAGATTAGTATAGTACAGTATAGTACAGTATAGTACAGTGTAGTACAGTATAGTATAGTACAGTATAGTACAGTACAGTACAGTATAGTATAGTACAGTACAGCACAGTATAGTATAGTACAGTATAGTACAGTATAGTATAGAACAGTTTAGTATAGTACATTACAGTACAGTATAGTATAGTATAGTACAGTATAGTACAGTACAGTATAGTATAGTACAGTACAGTATAGTACAATATAGTACAGTACAGTATAGTATAGTATAGTATAGTACAGTACAGTACAGTATAGTCTAGTATAGTATAGTATAGTATAGTCTAGTACAGTATAGTACAGTACAGTATAGTATAGTATAGTACAGTATAGTACAGTATAGTATAGTACAGTATAGTACAGTATAGTATAGTACAGTATAGTATAGTACAGTATAGTACATTACAGTACAGTATAGTATAGTATAGTACAGTATAGTACAGTACAGTATAGTATAGTATAGTACAGTACAGTATAGTACAATATAGTACAGTACAGTACAGTATAGTATAGTATAGTACAGTACAGTACAGTACAGTACAGTATAGTCTAGTATAGTATAGTATAGTACAGTATAGTCTAGTACAGTATAGTACAGTACAGTATAGTATAGTATAGTACAGTACAGTATAGTACAATATAGTACAGTACAGTACAGTATAGCACAGTATAGTATAGTACAGTATAGTATAGTACAGTACAGTATAGTATAGTACAATATAGTACAGTATAGTACAGTACAGTATAGTATAGTACAGTACAGTATAGTATAGTACAGTATAGTACAGTATAGTACAGTACAGTACAGTATAGTATAGTACAGTACAGTATAGTATAGTACAGTATAGTACAGTATAGTATAGTACAGTATAGTACAGTACAGTACAGTATAGTACAGTACAGTACAGTATAGTACAGTACAGTATAGTACAGTATAGTACAGTATAGTATAGTACAGTATAGTATAGTACAGTATAGTACAGTATAGTATAGTATAGTACAGTACAGTAAAGAATAGTATAGTACAGTATAGTATAGTACAGTACAGTATAGTATAGTATAGTATAGTACAGTACAGTATAGTATAGTACAGTACAGTATAGCACAGTATAGCACAGTATAGTATAGTACAGTATAGTATAGTACAGTATAGTATAGTACAATATAGTACAGTATAGTACAGTACAGTATAGTATAGTACAGTACAGTATAGTAAAATGGAATTACCAATGGGGACCTATATTAAATGTAATTATCAATGGGGATCCTATTAAAATGGAATTATCAATAGGGATCCTATATTAAATGGATTATCAATAGGGAACCTATATTAAATGGAATTATCAATGGGGAACCTATTAAAGGAATTATCAATAGGGATCCTAATTAAATGGAATTATCAATAGGGAACCTATATTAAATGGAATTATCAATGGGGAACCTATATTAAATGGAATTATCAATAGGGATCCTATATTAAATGGAATGATCAATGGGGGTCTTTTATATTAAATGGAATTATCAATGGGGATCCTATATTAAATGGATTATCAAGGGGAACCTCTATTAAATGGAATTATAATAGGGATCCTATATTAAATGGAATTATCAATAGGGAACCTATATTAAATGGAATTATCAATGGGGAACTATATTAAAGGAATTATCAATAGGGATCCTATATTAAATGGATATCCAATAGTGGAAAACCTATATTAAATGGAATTATCAATGAGGATCCTATATTAAATGGAATTATCAATGGGGATCCTATATTAAATGGAATTATCAATAGGGATCCTATTAAAAGGAATTATCAATAGGGAACCTATATTAAATGGAATTATCAAGGGGATCCTATATTAAATGGAATTATCATGGGGATCCTATATTAATGGAATTATCAATGGGGATCCTATATTAAATGGAATTATCAATGGGGAACCTATATTAAAGGAATATCAATGGGGAATCCTATATTAAAGGAATTATCAATAGGGATCCTATATTAAATGGAATTATCAATAGGGATCCTATATAAATGGAATTATCAATGGGGATCCTATATAAATGGAATTATCAATGGGGATCCTATATAATGGAATTATCAATGGGGATCCTATATTAAATGGAATTATCAAGGGAAACCTATATAAATGGAATTATCAATAGGGATCCTATATTAAATGGAATTATCAATGGGGATCCTATATTAAATGGAATTATCAATGGGGATACTATATAAATGGAATATCAATTGGAATTATCAATGGGGAACTATTAATTAAAGGAATATCAATGGGACCTATTTAAATGGAATTATCAGTAGGGATCCTATATTAAATGGAATTATCATAGGGATCCTATATAAATGGAATACAATGGGATCTATATTAAAGGAATTATCAATAGGGATCTATATTAAATGGAATATCAATGGGGATCTATATAAATGGAATTATCAGAGGGATCCTATATAAATGAATTATCAATAGGGATCCTATTAAATGGAATTATCAATGGGATCCTATATTAAATGGAATTATCAATAGGGATCCTATATTAATGGAATTATCAATGGGTTCTATATTAATGGATTATCAATGGGGATCCTATATTAAATGGAATTATCAATGGGGACCTATATTAAATAGAATTATCAATGGGGATCTTTATTAAATGGAATTATCAATAGGGATCCTTATTAAATAGAATTATCAATAGGGATCTATATTAAATGGAATTACCAATGGGGATCCTATATTAAATGGAATACCAATGGGATCCTATATTAAATGGATAATCAATGGGAAACTAATAATTGGAATAATCAATGGGAATCCTATATTAAATGGAATAATCAATGGGAATCCTATATAAATGGAATTATCAATGGGGATCCTATATTAATTGGAACCATCAATAGGAATCTTATATTAAATGGAATTATCAATGGGGATCCTATATTAAATGGAACATCAATGGGGATCCTATTTAAATGGAATCATCAATGGGGATCCTATATAATGAATCATCAATGGGGATCCTATATTAAATGGAATCATCAATGGGATCCTATATTAAATGGAATTATCAATGGGGAACCTATATTAAATGGAATTACCAATGGAATCCTATATTAAATGATCATCAATGGGGATCCTATATTAAATGGAATTATCAATGGGGACCTATATTAATGGAATTACCAATGGGAATCCTATATTAAATGGATATCAATGTGGACCTATATTAAATGGAATCATCAATGGGGATCCTATATAAATGGAATCATCAATGGGGATCCATATTAATGGAATTTTCAATGAGTATCCTATATTAAATGGAATTATCAATGGGGGTCCTATATTAAATAGAATAGAAAGGGAAAGTTCAAGTATAAACTTTGAATTTGGCTTGAAGGGCTGCCTTTGGAAGGGAATATGTGTGTTTGCTTCAGATCTTAAAACTCAATAATGGGAATGATGAGTTTGTAGTGAACGCTTGTTTGGGACAAAAAAAACTTAGTGTACCCAGCCCAAAGTGGTGCTAATTTTGATCCAATCAATCAGAAATCTAACATCTGATTGGTTAGCGGCATTTTCAATGATAATGATTTTTGATCAAAATGTATTTTTTTTTACTTTATTTACCCTTTAAGTATGTCTGCCACCGTAATGGATAAGTAGATCAGTAGGTTTGTGTACCGGGTCAGGTTGGGGGTTAAAAAAACTTTTTTGATAATTGGTCAAAAAACATTTTTGACTTTAGTTACCCTTTAGGTATGGCTGCAACAGTAATGGAGGGGTAGGTCAGTAAATGTTGTACCTGTGCCACGTGGGGGTTAAAAAAAAACCAAACTTTTTTGATGATTGGTCAAAATGTGTTTATTTTACTTTAGTTACCTTTTAAGTATGGATCCAACAGTAATGGAGAGGTAGGTCAGTAGGTGTATGTGCCTGTGCCACGTGGGGGTTAAAAAAAAAAACCTTTTTGATTATTGATCAAAATTTTTTTTTTACATTAGTTACCCTTTAAGTATGGCTGCCACAGTAATGGATAAGTAGATCAGTAGGTGTGTGTACCTGTGTTGGGTTGGGGGTTAAAAAAAAAAATTTGTTCATGATTAGTCAAATTTGTATTTGATTATAGTTACCCTTTAAATATGGTTGCATGAAAATGGAAGGGTAGGTCAGTAAGCATGTGTACCTGGATCAGGTTGGGGGTAAAAAAACATTTTTTTTTTACTTTAGTTACCCTTTAGGTATGGCTGCCACAGTAATGGATTAGTAGATCAGTAGGTGTGTGTACCTGGGTCGGGTGGGTTTAAAAAAACAAACTTTTTAGATGATTGGTCAAAATTATTTTTTTTAATTAGTTACCCTTAAAATATGGCTGCCACAGAATGGAGGGATAGGTCAGTAAGTGTATGTACCTGTACCACGTGGGGTATTAAAAAATAAAACTTTTTTGATGATTGGTCAAAATTTATTTTTTGACTTTAGTTACCCTTTAAGTATGGCTGCCACAGTAATGGATAAGTAGATCAGTAGGTGTGTGTACCTGTGTCGGGTTGGGGGTTAAAAAAATAAACTTTTTGATGATTGGTCAAAATTTTTTTTTACTTTAGTTACCCTTTAGGTATGGCTGCCACAGTAATGTTAAGTAGATCGGTAGGTGTATGTACCTGTGTCCAGTTGGGGGTTTAAAAAACTAACTTTTTTGATGATTGGTCAATTTTTTTTTTTACTTAGTTACCCTTTAAGTATGGCTGCCACAGTAATGGAGGGGTAGATCAGTAGCTGTGTATACCTGTTCATGTTGGGGGTTAAAAAAACAAAGTTTTTGATTATTGATCAAAATTTGCTTTTTTTGACTTAGTTACCCTATGTATGGCTTCCACAGTAATGGATAAGTACTCAGTAGGTGTGGGTACATGGGTCTGGTTGAGGGTATGTCTTTTTTGTGTTTACAACCATAAAACTATCTTTTATTGAGGATAAATCTAAATTTGTTTTTTTTTACTTTAGTTACCCTTTAAATATGGCTGAACTGTAATGGATAAGTAGATCAGTAGGTGTGTGTACTGGGTTGGTTGAGGGGGTATGTCTTTTTTGTGTTACAACCATAAAACATCTTTTATTGAGGATAAATCTAAATTAGTTTTTTTGACTTAGTTACCCTTTAATTATGGCTGCCACAGTAATGGATAAGTAGATCAGTAGGTGTGTGTACCTGGGTCTGGTTGGGGGGTAGGTCTTTTTTGTGTTTACAACCATAAAACTATCTTTTATTGAGGTAAATCTAAATTTGTTTTTTTACTTTAGTTACCCTTTAAATATGGCTGCACTGTATGGATAAGTAGATCAGTAGGGTGGTGTACCGGGTCTGGTAGAGGGGGTATGTCTTTTTTGTGTTTACAACCATAAAAAACTATCTTTTTTGAGGATAAATCTAAATTAGTTTTTTTGACTTTAGTACCCTTTAAATATGGCTGCCACAGTAATGGATAAGTAGATCAGTAGGTGTGTGTACCTGGGTCTGGTTGAGGGGGTATGTCTTTTTGTGTTTACAACCATAAAACTATCTTTTTTTGGGATAAATCTAAATTAGGTTTTTGACTTTAGTTACCCTTTAAATATGGCTTCCATGGGATGGAAAGGTAGGTATTAGGTGGGGTGTACCTGGGTCTGTGTGGGGGTTGGGGTATCACCATTTGTATTATGACCATGAAAAAAACTGTTTTGAAATATCCACATTTGAGGATTGTTACCATTATAGTCTATGGGAAAAAATGTCCAGAAATTCACCGATAACGCCGTAACGCTTCCGCGGATTCCTTGCTAGAAGAAAGCACACTTCTCCTATGTCCCGCACGTCTGTACCGAATTTCATGTCTCTAGCTCAAAAACTGTGGGGGGAGATACGGTCCAAAAAAGCGGAAGATAAACGGGAAAAGAAAAAGGAAGAGATGAAGAACAGGAATTTGGCTTTTTCAAGCAAATTATAATGATAATAATTTATAATAGTGAGATCAGTATCATTGTAGGAAGATTTATAGATTGTAAAACTTCTCTATTGTCTCTATGTTGGGTGGTTTAATTTCTTGGCTAAATGTAAGTGATAAAATGAGAGTAGAAGTGCTAAACTGATTCGCTATAGATTGTGGGTTGATGGTCTTTTTGGTTTTGGCTGCTCTTTGGTTTAATCTATTAGCTAAGCTTTCCCTCCCTATGCAATAAAGTGAAGCTTTTAGCCTCTCGTAGTATTATACGTTAAAGAATGTCTTTTCTCTAGTTTCTTTTAATTTTTAGTGGTTTGTTGTGAAGGATTTTGCTTGTTTTTCTCTTCTAGGGTTTGTATTTTCTATAGCAGGTAAGTTTCTTTATCTTCTGCCTTTATTTGTTAGAGCTTGTTGTGTGGAACCACAGCCTAAATTACTGCCTTGTGAGCATATAGATGGCGAAGGCGTTCATTTCAGGGGTTCATTTAAAGTGAAGTATTCCTTTATTGCTGATTGGTACAACGAAATCGAAAATTATACAAGTCCAATTATTACAAACTTAATAACGATTGGTATTGGCTTAAAAAATACTGACAAAATATCGGCCCATTTTGCAAACAGATGAAACATTAAATAAATTTAGCCCAAATACCCAGTATTGTCCCCAAAAGGCCTTAACCATTGGACAAACCCTAAAGGTGGCCCTACATCTGTGCCTCTTCGCGATCGCATGTCGGTCGAATATAAGATGGGAGAGGTGGTTCCGGCAGGAACGTTGCATGAGCGCTTGGTCGGGTAAGTAATATCGCACAGATGTATGGCCACCTTTACTCATAGTTGTTTCAAACAAAATCTAAGTCATTGACCAACTGGTTAACCCAGAACCCCTTAGGGGAAGCCATAAATGTGGAACATGCTAAATTGTCATTCATGTATAAAAAATCAATTCACAGTCAAGCAATTATTTATTAATTGCAAATCAGTGGGGGTAATCTATGTAATTATATGCCCTTGCCAAAAAATCTATGTTGGCAAAACCAAAAGCCTTAATTCTCTCCCTACCCTATTTAATGTATTAGTGACGTCTGTCTTTAGACCGTTCACACTGCAAACCAGAGGCCGCACTGCACTGATGGCTCAGTAAAGCCCAAACCAGTCTGGAGTTGGCTCTCTGGTTTAGCATTTAGCTTGTGGAATGCTGTAAAAGTCTTTAAAGGCAATGGGGGAGATTCAATAGGCCCTTTTCTGTCTAAAACCGCGTTAACCCGAAAAAAATTCAGGATAACGTGGGTTTTGGACGGATTTTAGAGCACAGCGCCATTTCCAAATGTTTTTAATAATGGCGCTGTGCTAACGATCCAAACACCAATGCGCTAAACTTAACGCTGCGCTTGTGGAGCATTAAAGTCTCGCTCCTTACCTTAGCCCGATCCCGCGATGCAAATAACTGGCGTAATTCGTAGCAGCGATATTGAATCTCCCCGATAGTGCTCCTAAGAGCTTCCATGTATAAACCTTATAGTACAAAATAGTATAGTATAGTAATAGTATAGTATAGTTAGATAGTATAGTATAGTTATAGTACAGTAAGTATAGTATAGTATTAGTATAGTACAGTACAGTATAGTATAGTACAGTATAGTATAGTTACAGTACGTATAAGTATAGTCAGTATAGTATATTATAGTTAGTACAGTACAGTAAGTAAGTACGTTATAGTTATATAGTACAGTACAGTATAGTTAGTATAGTACAGTATATTATAGAATAGTATAGTATAGTACAGTACAGTATAGTACAGTACAGTATAATTAGTTTAGTACAGTTTATAGTATAGTGTTACAGTCTAGTACAGTACAGTATAGTATATTTTTGTATAGTAAAGTACAGTATAGTACTAGTATAGTACAGTATAGCACGTATAGTATTAGTACAGTGTATCAGAGTATACAGTATTAGTACAGTATAGTACAGTATAGTATAGTACAGTATAGACAGTTACAGTATTATTAGTATAGTACAGTCAGTTACAAGTAGTACAGATAGTTTATAGTTTAGTTACAGTATAGTACAGTATAGTACAGTTATATAGTAGTATAGTTACAGTATAGTACGTACAGTATTAGGATAGTACAGTAACGTATAGTACAGTATAGTACAGTACAGTACAGTTATAATGTATAGCACCAGTATAAGTACAGTACAGTATAGTATAGTATAGTATAGTATAGTACAGTATAGTACAATTATAAGTACAGTACAGTACAGTATAGTACAGTTAGTGATAGTACTAGTACGTACAGTACAGTTCTAGTATAGTATAGTACAGTATAGTATTAACAGTATATTATAGTACAGTATAGTATAGTACAGTATAGTACAGTGACAGTATAGTACAGTATAGTATAGTAGAGTATAGTACAGTACAGTAAAGTACAGTACCAGTATAGTACAGTAGTATAGTACAGTATAGTATAGTTTAGTCTAGTTACAGTACAGTATAGTTATAGGATAGTACAGTATAGTTTACAGTTACAGTATAGTATAGTATAGATACAGGATAGTATAGTACAATATAGTATAGTACAGTAACAGTACAGTTACAGTATAGTATAGTATAGTACACGTATAGTATAGTATAGTATAGTATAGTATAGTAGTAGTACAGTACAGTATAGTACAGTACAGTATAGTACAGTATAGTAGTATAGTCAGTGTACAGTATAGTATAGTAGTTATACAGTACAGTATAGTAATAGTACAGTATAGTACATAGTACAGTATAGTATAGAGTACAGTATAGTGACAGTACAGATAGTATAGTATAGTATAGTACAGTACAGTATAGTATAGTACAGTAGATAGTACAGTATAAGTACAGTAGTACAGTATAAGTTAGTTACAGTACAGTATAGTAAAGTATAGAAGTATAGTATAGTATAGTATCAGTATAGATTAGTATAGTTACAGTATAGTACAGATAGTAACAGTAGTAGTACAGTATTATAGTATAGTCAAGTTATTAGTACAGTACAGTACAGTATAGTTTTATTAGTACAGTACAGCACAGTATGTATTAGTACATGTATAGTAACAGTATAGTATTAGAACAGTTATAGTATAGTATATTATATAGTATAGTATTAGTATAGTATACAGTAGTTACAGTATAGTACAGTTTGACAGTATAGTTATAGTACAGTACAGTATAGTAGTACAATGTATAGTACATGTACAGTTATAGTAGAGTATTAGTATTTATAGTACAGTACAGTACAGTATAGTACTATATTAGTATAGTATAGTATAGTATTATAAGTACAGTACAGTATAGTACAGTACAGTTAGTTAGTATAGTTATGTAGTACAGTATGTATAGTACAGTATTAGTATAGTACAGTTTATGATTAGTACAGTATAGTATAGTACAGTATAGTATAGTACAGTATTACTAGTTACATATTACAGTACAGTATTAGTATATAGTATAGTAACAGTATAGGACAGTACAGTATAGTATAGTATTAGTATAGTACAGTACAGTATAGTACATACGTATAGTACAGTAGTACAGTACAGTTATAGTATAGTATAGTACAGTACAGTACAGTACAGTACAGTATAGTACTAGTATAGTATTAGTATAGTACAGTATAGTCTAGTACAGTATAGATACAGTTACAGTATAGTATAGTATAGTACAGGTACAGTATAGTTACAATATAGTACAGTACAGAAAGTATGTTTATTAGACGTTAGTATCGTACAGTATAGTATAGTACAGTAAGTTACTAGTACTATAGTACAATATAGTACAGTACCGTATAGTACAGTTACAGTATAGTATAGTTAGTACAGTATAGTATAGTAACAGTATAGTACAGTATAGTACAGTACAGTACCAGTATAGTATATAGTACAGTACTAGTATAGTTATAGTACAGTGTATAGTACAGTATATAGAGTATAGTACAGTACCATATAGTACAGTACAGTACAAGTATGTAGTCAGTACAGGACGCTAGATACTAGTACAGTAACGTACAGTATAGTCGTACAGTATAGTAGAGTACAGTTATATAGTATAGTACAGTATTAGTACAGTATAGATAGAAGTATAGTACAAGTAAAGAATAGATAGTACATATTAGTATAGGTACAGTATAGTACAGTATAGTATAGTAAGTACAGTATGTATAGTACACGTACAGTATAGTAGTACAGTATAGTATATCAGTACAGTATAGTATAGACAGTATAGTACACAGTACAGTATATAAGTATAGTACAGTACAGTATGTACAGTATATAGTATAGTATAGTATACAGTACACAGTACAGTATAGTACAGTATAGTATAGTATAGTACAGTACAGTACAGTGTAGTATAGTATAGTAGTACAGGAATATAGTACAGTATAGTATAGTTACAGTATAGTACAGTACAGTAGTACAGTATAGTATAGTACAGTTACAGTACAGTACAGTACAGTACCAGTATAGATAGTACAGTATAGTTACAGTATGATAGTATAGTACAGTACTAGTATAGTACAGTATAGTACAGTACAGTATAGTATAGTATAGTACAGTATAGTTAGTATAGTACAATATAGTATAGTACAGTACAGTACAGTACAGTATAGTATAGTACAGTATAGTATAGTATAGTATAGTACAGTACAGTATAGTACAGGTATAGTATAGGACAGTTACAGTATAGTGCTTGTGAGGTTCTATTCATCCAGGTCATGGTATATCTGTTGTATTCAATTAGATAACTGGACTAAGTCCAGTTGATTAATTGAATACAACAGATAGTACAGTATAGTATAGTATAGTTAGATAGAAAGTACAGTATAGTATAGTACAGTATAGTACAGTTATAGTATTAGTACAGTATAGTACAGTATAGTACAGTACAGTATAGTATAGGATAGTATAGTATAGTACAGTACGTATAGTATAGTACAGATAGTACTGTATAGTACAGTATAGTATAGTATAGTACAGTATAGTAAAGTATAGGACAGTATAGTTAGTATAAGTATCAGTATAGTATAGTATAGTACAGTTAGTACAGTATAGTACAGTATAGTACAGTGTAGTACAGTATAGTATAGTACAGTATAGTACAGTACAGTTACAGTATAGTATCAGTATCGTACGTATAGTACAGTATAGTACAGTATAGTATAGTACAGTATAGTACTATAGTACAGTATAGTACAGTACAGTACAGTATAGTATAGTATAGTACAGTATAGTACAGTACAGTATAGTATAGTATTAAGGACAGTACAGTACAGGTATAGTACAATATAGTACAGTACAGTACAGTATAGTACAGTATATAGTATAGTATAGTACAGTACAGTATAGTACAGTACAGTTAGTCTAGTATAGTATAGTATAGTACAGTTAGTAGTACAGTATAGTGCAGTACAGTATGTATAGTACAGTACAGTATAGTACAATATAGTACAGTACAGTACAGTATAGCACAGTATAGTATAGTACAGTATAGTATAGTACAGTATAGTACAGTACAGTACAGTATAGTATAGTACAATATAGTACAGTATAGTACAGTATAGTATAGTACAGTATAGTTACAGTATAGTACAGTACAGTACAGTATAGTATAGTACAGTATAGTAACAGGTATAGTATAGTACAGTATAGTACAGTACAGTACAGTACAGTATAGTACAGTACAAGTACAGATCGTATAGTACGTACAGTATAGTACATAAGTCTAGATAGTACAGTTACAGTACAGTATAGTATGTATGTACAGTACAGTATAGAATAGTATAGTACAGTATAGTACAGTACAGTATAGTATAGTATAGTACAGTATAGTATAGTACAATATAGTACAGTACAGTACAGTATAGTATAGTATAGTACAGTACCGTATAGTATAGTAAGTATACAGTACAGTAGTAAGACAGTATAGTATAGTAAATAAAAGTACAGTTAGTAAGTAGTACATATAGTACAGTAAAGTATAGTTAGATGTACAGTATAGTACAGTACAGTATAGTATAGTACAGGATAGTCTAGTATAGTACAGTATAGTACAGTACAGTATAGTATAGTATAGTACAGTATAGTACAGTACAGTATAGTACAGTTACAGCATAGTATAGTACAGTAAGTATAGTATAGTATAGTACAGTATAGTAAGTACAGTATAGTATAGTATAGTACAGTAAGTATAGTATAGTACAGTATAGAAACAGTACAGTATAGTACAGTACAGTTTAGTATAGTACAGTACAGTATAGTATAGTACAGTATAGTATAGGTTAATATAGAATATCTACCAAATTAACTAAAATATAGTGAGATATTTTTAGAAACTACACACCCGCAGGTTTTATGAGTGAGGTAAGTTTCGATCAAAATGCAGTACCTGGGCGCAGCTCTTGTCCAATTGTAAGTTATTTTCTCACATTTTCCTTTTTTCCCACAAGTTGTAAAATCAGAGACAAAACTCAAATTTCAGCTAAAAACAGCAGAGGAAAGTTCAAACGCATCTCAAATATGAAAGCCAACCCTCCTGAAAAAACGGTATGCCACATTCATGGTGTGTACCCAGAGATATGGCTACCAACTCTAACCTAGAGCGTGACCAATGCCAAATGTCAGTAGCAGCAAAAAAAAAAAATATCCAGCTATCATTTGAACAGTCTGCAGTTTTTCCCGCAAACCCCCCCCAAATCAGAATTACCCCACCACACAACTATATATTCTGAAATCTACACACCTTTAGCTATGTAACACTGTAGTTATTCATTCATACCATCAATGGTGTGGGCCCAGTTCATTGTAGAAGGTCACACTTTTCTGAAAAAATAACAAAAAAACAACTTCAAAGGTGGAAATCATGCCAAAACTCATGGAATGTAAAAAACAGTTACTAATATCAATCTCCCAAATATCCGAATCAAACGGTATGCCATATGTGTGGTTACACACGCGGACGTGGAAGCGAAAAGCCACAAAGTGAGACAATGCATGATGGCTCAGAAACAGCAAAACATTAGTCAACTCTGAATTTGAATTGTCTCTCGAATTTTTTCCCCACAAAACACCAACCACAACTATATATTCCTGAAATCTACACACCTTCAGCTATGTAACACTGTACATCCATCAATGGTGTGGGCACAGTTCTTCGTAGAGAATTCACACATTTGGCAGATTTTCAGAAAAAATCAACAATAATCAACTTTTGAAGGTTGAAATCATGCCAAAAAATCAATGAAATGTAAAAAAATGTTACCAAATATCAATCTCCCAAGTCCTGAATCAAACGGTATGCCCTATGCGTGGTTACACATGCAGACGTGGAAGCAAAAAGCACACAGGTGAGACAATGCATGTTGCTCAAAAACAGGAAAAATATTCAGTCAACTTGAATTTGAACAGTCTGCAGTTTTTCCCTCAAAACACCCCTAACTTAGAAAAACCCCCACAAACTATATTCCTGAAATCTACACACCTTCAGCTATGTAACGCTGTGTTTGTTCATTCATACCATCAATGTTGTGGCGCAGTTCTTTGTAGAAATTTGCACATTTCTGAAAAATTAACAAAAAAACAAACTTCAAATGGTAGAAATCATGCCAAAAAAAAGTTACCAAATATCAATCTCCCAAATGTTCTGAATCAAACGGTATGCCATATGTGTGGGCGTGAAGAGAATGGCCCGAAGTGAGACAATCCACGATGGCTCAGAAACAGCCAACTCTGAATTTGAACAGTCTGCAGTTTTTGCCACAAAACACATTATCTACGTAATTCTGTAGTTTGTTCATTCATACAATGGTGTGGGTGCAGTTCTTCGTAGAAGTTCGCTGTATTAGCAGATTTTCAAAAAAATTGTAAAAAAACACAGCTCAAAGGTAGAAATCATGCCAAAATCCCTAGTAATGTAAAAAAAAGTTACCAAATATCAATCTCCCAAATGTCCTGAATTAAAGGTATGCCTATGTATGGTTACACCACAGACATGGAATCAACTAGACTACAAAGTGAGCCAATGAACAGTGGCCCAATTACAGCAAATTTTCAGATTTGTCAGACTAAACACCCCTCTATATTAGAAATACCTCCCAAAACTATATATTCTTGGAATATACCCACCTTCAGTACACAATGGTGTGTTCTTTATGCATACCAATGGAGTGGGCACAGTTTGTGGTAGAATTTTTTTTTACCAGATTTTCAGGAAAAATTTATAAAAATGCAATTCAAAGTTAAGTATCATGGCAAATTTCCATGTCATGTAAAAAAACTGTCAATATCAATCTTCCAAATGCCCTGAATCAAAGGTATGCCATATGCGTGTGCACACAGAGACATAGCCACCAACTAACTCAAATGGGAAGCATGCATAAGTGTATTAAAAGGAAAAAATTGAGGTGCTCTGTAATTAAACAGCCCCAAACTTGGAAATGCCCCCACAAATAAACCCCCATAAATATCAATTTCCCTCATGTCTTGAATCAAATGGTAACCCATGCTTTAGAGATTTGTTAAATAAAATACAATAAGATGATTCAAAGGTTGAAATCCTATATAAACCCACTTGACAAAAAAAAAAACCCACTTAAATCTCCCACATATTTTGAATCAAATAGTATGCCATATGCGTGGGTGCAGACAGAAACTGGCCACCAACTAACTCAAAAGGGACACATTCACAAGTGCAATTACAAGAAAAAAAATAAAGTACTCTGTAATTTGAACAGCTTACTCTTTCAAAGGAAACAGCCTCAAAACTAAAAATGCCCCCATTTATAAATATCAATCTCCCACTGTCCTAAATCAAAGATTATGCCTATGCATGGGTGCACACAGAGACATGGCCACCAATTAACTTAAATGGGGCGCATGTACAAGTGGAATTACAAGAAAAAATCAAAGTGTCTGTAATTTGAACAGCCTACACTTTTCAAAAAAACAGCCCAAAACTTGGAAAAAACCCCGCACAAAACTATATATTTTGGAATTACACACCTTCAGCTACATACCAGTGCCATGGTTTCATACATACATGAATAATTTCAGACCATGTAATTATAGAATTCTTAGTGCTTTTAGGAAAGTTTGGGAAAAAATAATAGATGATTCAAAAGTTGAAATCCTACCTAAACCCACTTGGCAGTAAAAAACCCACTAAATGGCAATCTCCCACATGTCCTGAATCAAACGGTATGCATATGGGTGGGTGCACACAGAGACATGGCCACCAACTAGCTCAATGGGACACATGTACAAATGCAATTACAAGAAATGCCACAACCCACCCCTCACGCACCACACTCCCCCTTTTAGTGGTATTTTAGTAAAAATGACACGTTTTTGCACATTTTACTGATCCTAAAAATTGATTTGGCTTTTTTTGGACCTCTGCAAACTTTCCTAATAAATAGGCTAGTTTCCCTTGAAATCAGAGAAATAATTATCTGCGTTTACTTTGCCGATACGACTGGAGACATTGGCAGCTTGAAGATGACAATTTGATATTCATCAGATCATCTTAGGGAATGATAACGAACTTGGAATACGGGCAGAAATGCCCATTTTCCAATTTGAAATCTGATCAGAAAATCACTTTGCAGAATTTTTTTTCCCAAAGATCAATAATCAGTAAGTAGCAATACTTTGGAACTCTGAGTTCCATTCACCAATAGCATAGTTTACTATACCAGGTACTGCAATGTGATCCAAAGAAAATCGCAGTTCAGTATCTCCTCTGGTCCATAATGAAGGCTAGGGGAAGACTTAGGGGAGGCCCCATGAGAGAAGGGAAGTCCTCCATCTTTGTGGGACCATCTCCTATACGATCCGGCAGGTAATTAACTGTTTTTTGGAGGGCAAAACCGATCCAGAGGAGTAGGGATACACTGGAATGTGCCCTCCACTCCTGGTTGCAGGACTCACCTGTGACTTCACCTGCTAGGCAGAAGCAATATGTCAAGTCTGTCAGCAATCAGGCCAACAAAATGGATGTCAGCACGTGAAATGTGGTAAACAGGGCATTATGATGTCAGCACTGTTACAAATGTGATCAAACAGGGATTATGATGTCAGCACTGTTACAAATGTGGTCAAACAGGGCATTATGTGTCAGCACTGTTACAAATGTGATCAAACAGGGCATTATGATGTCAGCACTGTTACAAATGTGGTCAAACAGGGCATTATGATGTCAGCACTGTTACAAATGTGGTCAAACAGGGCATATGATGTCAGCACTGTTACAAATGTGGTCAAACAGGGCATTATGATGTCAGCACTGTTCAAATGTGGTCAAACAGGGCATTATGATGTCAGCACTGTTACAAATGTGGTCAAACAGGGCATTATGATGTCAGCACTGTTACAAATGTGGTCAAACAGGGCATTATGATGTCAGCACTGTTACAAATGTGGTCAAACAGGGCATTATGATTCAGCACTGTTACAATGTGGTCAACAGGGATTATGATGTCAGACTGTTACAATGTGGTCAAAAGGGCATTATGCACGAGGCTGCGATGTCTCAACCTTCACAAGCAAAAGGGAGAGGGTTGCTGTTGAGGGACAGACAGTGACCTCTAGAAGACCCGTTCCGCCCACGGCTGCTGTACCCTTAGATAACAGTAGTGAGCCTAAAAGGACAAGTGAAAAGTCTATACATGTACATTCTCAAAACCTGTGTGAACGTATTCAGCAACTGGAACTACAACAAAACAACGGGATAATACAAGCATAAAACAAGCCCAAATTGTGCAACTTCAACAAAAAGTAAACGAAAACAATTAAATCTGATTGGAAAAAGATGTCTGATTTACTGCGCATTGGATGGTATTCCTATTAGAGCATTATGGGATACTGGTGCCCAGGCGAGTATCATCAATGAAGATGGAGACAGCAGTACCTTCCCCAGTCAAATGTCAGAGCACTGGAAGAGTTATTAGGATGTGAGACATTTCATGGAAGAGCAGCAAAAGACGGAAATTCCTTTCATTGGTTGGATAGAAGTGACCTTTCAGTTGAATACACAGAACGGCCCAAAGTTTGAACGTAGTGCCTTTATCTTATCTCCAGTGACTCGAATGTGGCTGAAGAACCATCATTGGGTACAATGTAATTGAGGAGGTTATTACAACACAGTAGCTTCTACAGTTTTGGTAGATACGTTGGCAACAGCATCTCTGTTTCAGAAAAAAAAGAGAGACTGTTATAAAACTAGTGCAAGTGGATGATTCAGAGACATTCGGTAAAACAGCGAGGACGGGGTACGTCAAGGGAAAAATACCAGAACTACCTGAGGGTTTATTCTAGCTGAAACCATTGTGACTGTTCCTCCGGCAAACTTTACCAGGTGATAATACCAATCCTAAACAATACCAAACTTCACAACTCAGTCCAAAAACAGTACTAGGTCACATTGAACAAGTCAAAGCTATATACCCGCAAACCTAAAACCTGCACAAATCATTCTTTGAGCACAGATATCCAAGAAATACAAGACTGGAGCAACTGGAGAGAAATGATTTCCCTTCTGCTGAACAGTGGGTCATCCAGCCCTCTAAACCACCTTGATGCAGAAGAACAGAAGATAGTAAGGCAGATGTTGAGAGAGGAATGTCACGTATTCTCTAAAGAGATACAGATACTGGATGCATTCCCTCACTTCAACTAAAAATAAAACTAAAGACACCACTCCTGTTACTAAGACTTACATTACAGTACCAAAGCCACTTCACAAGGAGGTGAAAGAATACCTACAAGATTTGCTAAAACAGGATGGATCAGAAAATCCAGATCCTCATATCATCACCTATAGTATGTGTCCGTAAAAAGATGGGAACCCAAGACTCTGCTGTGACTACAGGGAGTTAAATCAAAAGTCTATCCCAGACCGCCATCCAATACCTGCATCCAAGACATACTAAATTATTAATAGGTAGCACTTGGTTTTCTGTGCTTGACCAAGGCAAAGCTTACCACCAAGGATTATGGAGGAGTCAAGCTATATTAACAGCTTTTATAAACACCATGGGGACTTTATGAATGGGTTCGTATACCCTTTGGTCTTAGCTCTGCCCCTGCGGATTTCAGAGGAGTATGGAAGAATGTCTGGAAGGGTTAAGAGATGATATCTGCCAACCATATCTGGATGACAACTTGGTCCACAGTACGACTTTCAGTGAGCATGTAGCACAGGAAAAATTGTACTTCAGCGTTATCAACAGCATGGAGTGAAAAACACACCAGAAATGTGAGCTGTTCAAGAAACATGTCCGATTTCTAGGTAAGATATTTCTGAAAAGGCTAACACATGGATCCAGCAGATATCGCTCCAGTAATAGCCTTGAAAGACAGGAAGCCATCCACTGTTGGAGAACTAAGGAAGATGCTTGGATTCCTATCCATTATCGAACATATATACAAGATTTGTGCCAGAATAGCTTCTCCATTGTATAACTTGTTGTCAACTGAACAACAATCAGAAGCCAAAGAAAGTTACCAGACGGCAAATGACATCCAAAGGTCAACTGACTTCCTCACAACCCATAAATGGACAGACTATCATCAGAAGGACTAGAACATTTAGTTAATCTATTAGTCAAGCCTCCGTGATGGGTTACCCCGATTTCAATAGCCATTCATACTACACTGTGATGCTACCCAAGAGGGATTAGGTGCTGTTCTATACCAGAGACAGGATGGAAAACTAAAAGTCATCGCCCATCATTTGTCGTCTACACAGATAATAATCCCTTAACCTATGTTTGAACAACAGCAAAACTAAACGCCACTGGTCATAGATGGATATCAGAACTTGCCGACTTCAATTTTAGTATCAGTATCGACCATGCAAATCTAATGCAGATGCAGATGGGCTATCCCGGATGCCACTAGAACCAGAGGTCTACATGGGTCAGTGCTCTCAAGAAGTAAACTTGGAAACGTCCAGTAGTGCTGTGAAATCAGTACAATCACAACAGGGAGACCGCATTCCATGGTGGTGTCCCCTGACAGTAAAACTACAACATCTGAAGCAGACAGATTCTGACAAAACCAATAGCCAACTTCCAAAAGAGGTAATCAGAAAGCACAGAGGAAGATGCAATAATTGGAAGAGTCCTGCACTAAAAAGGCAGAGTCTATATCCTGGAAAGAAAGAGAGACAAACAGAGCCAGGGAATGTGACAAACTTGTTCAGAGAATGGCCAAAATTATACCTTTCTTTGGATGGTATTTTGTATCGAAAGAGTGCAGGCCATTCCCAGTTAGTGTTGCCTGAGAATCTACCGGAAAACTGTATACAGGGAACGCACTGTGAACTTGGTTCGTGAACGCTTCTTTTGGCCACATGCAAAAAGATATTGAGCATTTGTTACCAGAAAATGCAACTGTCTAATGAAGAAACGTCCCAATAAACCAACAAGAGCAGCATTAAATAGCATTGCTACACGTATCCATTTGAGCTGTATCTATTGACTTTTTACATCTCGAAAGGTGCAAAGGCGGCTATGAATATTCTTGTGTTAATGGTCATTTTACAAGATTTGCCCAGGCCTATGTCACTACGAATAAGTCAGGAAAAACCCGCTGCAGAAAAAATTTCCAATGATTTCGCACTCAAATTTGGGTTTCCCACAAAGATACATCACGATATGGGCAGGAATTTGAAAATCAGCTTTTTAATTGATTGGGAAAATATTGCAGAATTCAAAACTCCCACACTACACCGTACCATCCAGAAGGCAATGGACAAGTTGAACGCTTCAACCGCACACTACTGTCAATGTTGCGAACTTTGTCCGAAAAATAAAACTTGACTGGAAGAATTCCCTGTCAAAGTTGTACACGCTTATAACTGTACCAAGAATGAAGACAAGGCTACTCCCCTTTCTTCCTATTGTATGGACGCCCCCCTAGATTACCAATTGAATAATGTTCGACACCCAAGTATCTGACACGTACAGAACGTACACAGACTATGTATCAACATGGAAAGCAAGAATGGCAGAAGCTTACAAAGTAGCTTCAACCATAGCAAATAAATCAGCAAGCAGAGGCAAAGAATATTATGATAGGAAACGCTATGGTGCAGAACTTGTTCCAGGAAGCCGGGTTCTGGTAAGGAACTTAATTGAAAAAGGTGGACCTGGAAAACTACGATCTTACTGGGAAAATAAAATTTACATTGTTAACAAACGGAAATATAAGGACAGTCCAGTGTATGAGGTAAAACCTGAGTCAGGATGTGGTAGGTCAAGGATTTTACACCGTAATCTCTTATATCATGTGATTATCTCCCAGTTCAACAACCATACACAGAATTGCAAGAAAAACCAAAGCCACCAGAACGGAGACTAGCAAAGCCAAAATCCACCCATGAGACTGAAACTCAGGGCCGCCATAGACTTTCCTGGGCCCCATACGGGTACATTTCTAGGCCCCCCATAGCACTAACCAACTCAGACAGTCTATACCTCCCATATTTTAAACACAAAAGAGGGACCCATGGGGAGAAGAGGAAGCGGCAAATGCGGATTTTTTTACCCCACAATCACTTTAAGACCACTCCTACTTTGTTAAGGTTACACCCCATTTAGGACCATTATTCCCGTTTTACATTGTTGCCTGCAAAATTATATGTCAACTAGACATTAAGCCCGTTAAATTAACAGGCGCGAGACATGCTCTACCTCCCCGACGCACACACAGACCGGTAATATAAATGTACCATGTCCCGCACACACACTTAAGATGCCTCATGCCCAATGGGCACAGACTGGTAAATAAACATACCCATATATACTCGAGTATAAACCGACCCAGTATATAACCGAGGCCCACCTTTTTTACCTCTAAAAAGGCGTAAAAGTGATTGACTCGAGTATAAACCAAGGGTAGAAAATAGGACTACAACTGCCTTCTGATTCTGTATTGTTTTAAGGCTTTAGTGCCCTTTAAATGGACAGCAGAATTCCCATACAGTAGTCACATACAGTGATAGCCAAATCCAGTATGGTTATACTGAATGGGACTACTGTATGGGAATATGGGAATGCTGCTGTCCATTTAAAGGCAACTAAAGCCTCAAAACAATACAGAATCAGAAGGCAGCAATAGATATCATCCTCCTTCTGATTCTGTATTGTTTTTAGGCTTTAGTTGCCCTTTAAATGAACATCAGAAGTCCTATACAGTAATAACCATACTGGATTTGGCTATTACTGTATGGGAATTCTTATGTCCATTTAAAATGCAACTAAAGCCTCATTCCTTGGCACTCCAGATGTTTGGAAAACTACACCTCCCAGCATGCTTTAGTTGCTGGGAGTTATAGTTTCAAACAATCTGCAGTGGCAAGGAATAGCCACTGCAGGAATTACTCTACTTCCCCCCCTTCGGTTCCCACAGTTGCCTTCTGCTACCTGCTCCACAGTTCCCCTGCAGCGGGCTCTGGATCCTCTTCTCTGCTCCGGCGGCCACAGTCTCCACTTTCCTCTGCTGGCTGAGGTCACTACTCAGCGCCGGGAAGTGACATCAGCCAGCAGAGGATGCGGAGCGCGCTTCCGCCGGAGCAGGAAGTGTTTGACTCGAGTGTAAACCAAGACTCTTTTTAGGCTATTTTTTTAACCTGAAAATCTCGGTTTATACTTGAGTATATACGGTACCTTAAGCCAAGCCCACACAGACTGGATCCCATATAGACCCCATATTTATTCTACATCAGTGTTGCTTAAAACGTATTTTATTGATATATTCACCCTTTCTTCATGCTCAAATTCTTACACCTACCCACTTGTACACTGTCTGGAAAAAGGCTGCCACATATTACCACACAGCATGGCAGCTCCACACTCTGTCCTGCCTAAATCCATCTATCTCAGATTGCAGCTCCACACACCATCTCTATCCTGTCAATCCTGATAATAGAGATGGTGTGCTGCAATCATGCAATGTGACAGACACAGAGATAGAAATTTGGATATGGGCAGGATAGGGATGGTGTGAAGTTGCCATACTGCTACGTGACACAATCTTATCCTGCTTATATCCATATCTCTATCTCAGTGTGGAGCTGCCATGCTGCTATGTGAACAGAGATAGAAATTTGGATATAGGCAGGATAGAGATGGTGTGAAGTTGCCATACTGCTACGTGACACAATCTCTATCCTGCTTATATCCATATCTCCATCTCAGTGTGGAGCTGCCATACTGCTATGTGACACAGAGATAGAAATTAAATATTGGAAGGATAGGGATGTGTGAAGTTGCCATACTGCTATGTGACACAATCTCTATCGCTGCTTTTATCCATATCTCCATCTCAGTGTGGAGCTGCCATACTGCTATGTGACACAGAGATAGAAATTTGGATATGGGCAGGATAGGGATGGTGTAAGTTGCCATACTGCATATAAGACACAATCTCTATCCTGCTATATCCATATCTCCATCTCAGTGTGGAGCTGCCATACTGCTATGTGACAGAGATGGAGATATGTATATAGGCAGGATAGAGATGCTGTGGAACTGCCATGCTGCCCCCATGGGGTAGGTAATATAGCCAGTAGCCCTATTAGGCTATTACCTACCCCATGTGCAGTGCATGCCTTAGTAGCAGAATGCAAACAAGGCATGCTGGAGTTGTAGTTTCTTAACATGAGAAATTACAAGGTTTCCCATCACTGCTATTTAGGTTCTGGCCCCAGCAGCCCCATAGAGGAAGTTTATCAGTCCCTGTACACAGCAGTGAGACAGAGGGTAACAATGCCCCCCATGGACTCTCACAGGTAGAAATGGGATCAGTATAACTTACAGTTACTCCCTCCGCTCTTATGGAGATCACAGAACAGAAGATACAAGTTCAGGGAGGGGCAGGAGGGGGTGGAGCCACATAGACAGAAACGCCCTGTTTGTCTTCTCTATCTAGGAATGGAGTTGCAGAAAAAAAATTTTTTTTTCTTCCTTTCACTCTCTGGGCCCCTTTCAAGTCCGGCCCCATACAGGAGTACCCCCTGTACCCCCCTGATGGCGGCCCTGCTGAAACTGAGTTCCGATGAGGAGGCATATCAATGGCATCGCATGTATCCACAAAATAACAATGACTCCCTCATAGCACAGAACTCTGAACTAAATCCTGAAGCCGAAAGATTTGAACCAGCAAATCCAGCACAAACGTTGGAGACTCCAGAAACTATACCTGTAGAGCAACCTCTCCTCAATCAGAGAATACACCAGAATTACCTACAGAGTCAGAGTTATTAGATATGTCTTCAGAAGATGAGACCCCTGAACCTCAGCCAATAAGAACTGTTCGACAAAAACGAAAACCAACTATACTGACCTAGATACAATGGGACAGCCACGTTTATTACCAAGAGATTTACAGTAAAGCAAGTGCTATAGATGCAAGTCAGCTACCAGAATGGTACCTTCCAACTGAGTTCTTACAGAAGACTGAAGTGACGGGGGAAAAAGAACTGCTTTACATTTACATAATCGTGGTTTATTGTGTATTTATGATGCCAGTTTTTATGATAAGATGTTTGAATATTCATATTGAATAAGTCCTTCCCTTATAGTATAATGATGTACTACTGACAAGTAGGCCATAATAAATATAAAAAAAAAGTCTTAAGACCACAAAAGTAACTAAAGGTGAATTTCTAGATGTTCGCTTATATAACTATTATTTTATGTGTATGGTGGTTCTACAAAATGTAACCAGTATTCATGCTGTGATCTCTAGATGTCATAGCTAATACTAAAAAACCCACAACCGCACCAGTGTTAACTCATCTGTTGGGCAACATATCCCACCCAAGAATAGGGACATAGTGCCAGACATAGGGGTAGAAGATTCCATAACGTGACCTGAGAGCTGGGGTGGCACTAACAAGCTGATTGTTTTTTTATCTCTCTGGTTTGTGAGTATTTATTGATATCTGTGCCATGCTATGTCACCTCTGTTGTGCTAACAAGCCTAACTAATATGTTCTGTTATTAAATATGATGCTTTTTTTAATTTAAGAACCACTGGTGCCCATTTATTGCATTGTACCTTAATACACATTACAGAACACTAGAGATGGGATCCGGTTCGACACAAGCCCAGATCTGACACGGAACCCCTCGGTTCCGAAATCCGAAATATCCGCCTAAATCCGGACAGATCCGCCGGATTTCAGGACTTCGGAATATTTGAATGTACGGGGCTATTTTCAATGATTTTAGAAAATAGCTTAGAACATTTGAAAATCTTCGAAAATATGGTCGGTAACTCGAAAATGGTCTCCGATCATACTTTTGATCATTTTTAACGTTAGAGGCTGTTTTGAAAAATAACGTAAGTAACCTCGTACATAGAAAAATTATCGAAAATTCGTTCCGGTTTGGATTTTCAGGATTTTCCCGCGATCCAGAAATCAGAAAACGGAACGAAACTAGTAAGTTTCGGCCATCTCTACATAACACATTATCACATGTATAATGCGTGGGTGGATTCAAATCTCAGGGAGCCTAGACACAAAGCCCTGGCGTCCTTAACCCCACCTACAGTATAGTATAGTACAGTACAGTATAGTATAGTACAGTATAGTACAGTACAGTACAGTATAGTATAGTATAGTATAAGTATAGTATAGTATAGTATAGTACAGTATAGTATAGTACAGTATATAGGTATATATACAGACCAAGCAAGCATCAGAACAGCACAGAGTGAAGCCTGCAGTGCCCCTAGTGGTGGATAGATATATATATACAGACCAAGCAAGCATCAGAACAGCACTGAGCGAAGCCTGCATTACCCCTAGTGGTGGATAGATATATATATACAGACCAAGCAAGCATCAGAACAGCACAGAGTGAAGCCTTGTATATCTATCATCGTCCACCACTAGGGGTAATGCGGCTTCCGCTCTAGTGCTGTTCCTGATGCTTGCTTGTTTCTGTATATATATATCTATCCCCATTCGGGCAACTGCAACGTTTCCTCGTCTGTTCTGATGCTTTGGGTCTGTATTAATTATACCCAGGGCCTGCAGGCTCACCGTGTGTCCTACGCGGTCTATACCTATCCACTAGGGGTAATGCAGGCTTCACTCTGTTGCTGTTTCAGAGCTGCTTAGCTGTTCTGTATATATCATCTAGCCACCACTGGGGGTAATGCAGCTCACTCTGTGCTGTCTGTGCTTGCTTGTTCTGTATATATATCTATCCACCACCTAGGGGATATGCGCTTCACTCTGTGCTGTTCTGATGCTTGCGTTGTTCTGTATATATATCTATCCCACCACTTGGGTAATGCAGGCTTCACTCGGTGCTGTTCTGATGCTTGCTTGTTCTGTATATATCCTATCCACCACTAGGGCACTGCAGGCTTCACTCTTGCTGTTCTGAATGCTTGGCTTGGTCTGTATATATACTATCCACCACTAGGGTAATGCAGGCTTCACTCTGTGCTGTTCTGATGCTTGCTTGTTCTGTTATTATATCTATCCCCCACTTGGGGTACTGCAGGCTTCACTCTGTGCTTGTCTGATGCTTGCTTGGTCCTGTATTATATCTATCCACCCACTTGGGTAATGCAGAGGCTTCGGCTCTGTGGCTGTTCTGATGCTGCTTGTTCTGTATATACCCTATCCACCACTAGGGTAATGCGCAGGCTTCCGCTCGTGCTGTTCTGATGCTTGCTTGGTCGTTATATACCTATACACCACTAGGGGTAAGCAGGCTTCACTCTGGTGCTTTCTGATCGCTTGCTTGGACTGTATTACATCTATTCCACCACTAGGGGTAATGCAAGGCTTCACTCTTTGTCTGTTCTGATGCTTGCTTGTTCTGTTATATATGACCTATCCACCACTAGGGTAATGCAGGCTTCACTTCTTGTGCTGTTTTCTGATTCTTGCTTGTTCTGTAGATATAACTATCCACCACTAGGGGTATGCAGGCTTACACTTCATAATATCTCAACCTATCTCATAAAGCACTATCCAACACCAGCCCTCCATATATCTCACACCCTACCTTAACACTATCTACACAGCCCCTCCATATATCTCACCCTATCCTATAAACACTATCCAACACAGCCCCTCCATATATCTCACCCTATCCTATAAAGCACATCCAACACATGCCCCTCCATAATCCTTACCCTATCCTATAAGCGCTATCCACCACAGCCCCTCCATATATCTCACCCTTATCCTATAAAGCACTATCACAACCAGCCCTCCATAAGTATCTCACCCTTCCTATAAAGCACTATCCAAACACATGCCCCTCCATATATCTCACTCACCCTACCCTATAAAGTCACTATCAACACAGCCCCTCCATATATCTCACCCTATCCTATAAGCACTATCCAACACAGCCCTCCATATATCTCACCCTATCCTATAAAGCCTATCCAACACAGCCCCTCCATATATCTCACCTATCCTATAAAGCACTATCCCCAACACAGCCCTCCATCATATATCACCCTATCCCTATAAGCACTATCCAACACAGCCCCTCCATATATCTCACCCATCCATAAAGCACTATCCAAACCAGCCCTCCGTAGTCTCAACCTTCCTATAAAGCACTATCCACACAGCCTCCCTATATCTCACCCTATCCTTAAAGCACTAATCCAACCCAGCCCCTCCATATATCTCACCCTATCCTATAAAGCACTATCCAACACAGCCTCCATATATCTACCCTATCCTATAAAGCACTATCCCACCAGCCCCTCCTATATCTCCACCCTATCCTATAAAGCACTATCCACACAGCCCCTCCATATATCTCTCCCACTAAAACACTTCCAACACAGCCCCTCCATATATCTCACCCTTCTCTATAAAAGCACTATCCAACACAGCCCTCCATATTCTCCTACTATCCATAAGCCTATCACCACAGCCCTCCATATATCCACCCTATCCTAAAAGCACTATCCACACAGCCCCCCATATACTCACCCTTTCCTATAAGCACTTCCAACACAGCCCTCCATATTCCACCCTATCCTTAAAGCACTACCCAACACAAGCCCTCCATATATCTCACCCTATCCTATAAAGCACTATCCACCGCCCTCCATATATCTCACCCTATCCTATAAAGCACTATCCAACACACCCCCTCCAATATACTCACCCTATCCAAATAAAGCACTATCCAACAGCCCTCCATAATCTCCCATCCTAAAAGCACTATCCACCACAGCCCCTCCTATCTCTCACCTTACCTAAAAGCACTATCCAACACACGCCCTCCGTATCTCACCCTATCATAGCACTATCCACCAGCCCCTCCATATTCCACTATCCTATAAGCAATATCCAACAACGCCCTCCATATATCTCACCCTACTACCTAAAAGCACTATCCACACAGCCCTCCATATATCTCACCCTATCCTATAAAGCACTATCCAACACAGCCCCCTCCCTATACTCACCCTATCCATAAAGCACTATCCACACAGCCCCTCCATATATCTCACCCTATCCTCTAAAGTCACTATCGACACATACCCTCCATATATCTCACCCTATCCTTCAACACTATCCAATACACAACAGCCCTCCATATATCTCCGAAGAACAAGCAAGCATCAGAACAGCACAGAGTGAAGCCTGCATTACCCCTAGTGGTGGATAGATATATATACAGACCAAGCAAGCATCAGAACAGCACCGAGTGAAGCCTGCAGTGCCCCTAGTACTGGATAGGTATATATACAGACCAAGCAAGCATCAGAACAGCACCGAGTGAAGCCTGCAGTGCCCCTAGTGGTGGATAGACATAAGTGAGTGGTTGAATTTTAATTTTAATATATGGAAGTTTCATTTTAAACTAGATTTTTACAGAGATCTTTATCTTAACCTATTTATTTTTTATTTTTTACTTCTTGTTTTAACCCTTCCCCTACCCATACCCCCAAGCGCAAGCAAGATAATTTTAAATATTTTGCTTGTGAAGGTTCTCATTCATCCAGGTCATGGTATATCTGTTGTATTCAATTAGATCAACTGGACTTGAAATGTAGTTCTTGATATGCTTATTGGGATTTTCCAGGGTACATAATTGCCACAGATTCTTGTACAAGTCATTCTGAATTGAGAAAGCCAGTCGGATGACTATCGAAACGTCTTCAAGAACTACATTTCAAGTCCAGTTGATCTAATTGAATACAACAGATATTTTAAATATTTTATTAGCAAAAATATTCAGCCAACTCTGAATTTGAACAGTCTGCAGTTTTTCCCCACAAAACACCCCCCACAAACCATATATTTCTTGAATCTACATACATTTATCTACGTAATTCTGTAGTTTGTTCATTCATACCATCAATGGTGTGGGCGCAGTTCTTCGTAGAAGTTCGCAGTTTTAGCAGATTTTCTAAAAAATTAGAAAAAAAACAATCTCAAAGGCAGAAATCCTGCCAAAATCCCAAGTAGTATAAAAAAAAGTTACCAAATATCAATCTCCCAAATGTCCTGAATCAAACGGTATGCCCTATGTATGGTTACACACGCAGACATGGAATCAACTAGCTACAAAGTGAGCCAATGAACAGTGGCCCAATTACAGCAACTTTTCAGATTTGTCAGACTAAACACCCCTCTATATTAGAAATACCTCCCAAAACTATAAATTCTTGGAATCTACACACCTTCAGCTACACAATGGTGTGATTCTTTTATGCATACCAATGGAGTGGGTGCAGTTTTGTGTAGAATTTTGCTTTTTTTACCAGATTTTCAGGAAAAATTTATAAAAATTATAACAAAAGTTAAGAATCATGGCAAATTTCCATGTCATGTTAAAAAAAACTTGTCAATTATCAATCTTCCAAATGCCCTGAATCAAATGGTATGCCATATGCGTATGTGCACACAGAGACATAGCCACCAACTAACTCAAATGGGAAGCATGCATAAATGCAATTACAAGAAAAAAATTGAGGTGCTCTGTAATTTCAAACAGCCCCAAAACTTGGAAATGCCCCCATAAATAACCCCCCCCACTAAATATCAATTTTCCTCATGTCTTGAATCAAACGGTAACTCTGTGCTTTTAGAAGATTTTGTAAATAAAATACAATAAGATGATTCAAAGGTTGAAATCCTATATAAACCCACTGGACAAGCAAAAAAAACCCCACTAAATCTCCCACATATTTTGAATCAAATAGTATGCCATATGCGTGGGTGTAGACAGAAACTTGGCCACCGACTAATTCACAAGTGCAATTACAAGAAAAAATCAAAGTACTCTGTAATTTGAACAGCTTACTCTTTTTCAAAGGAAACAGCCTCAAAATTAAAATCCCCCCATTTATAAATATCAATCTACCACATGTCCTAAATCAAAGATTATGCCATATGCGTGGGTGCACATAGAGACATGGCCACCAACTAACTTAAATGGGACGCATGTACAAGTGCAATTACAAGAAAAAATCAAAGTGCCCTGTAATTTGAACAGTCTATACTTTTTCAAAGGAAACAGCCCCGAAACTTGGAAATACCCCACACAAACTATATATTTTGGAATCTACATAACTTTAGCTACATACCAGTGCCATGGTTTCATACATACATGAAGAATTTCAGACCATGTCATTCATAGAACTCTTACAGGGAGATTCATTAAAAGTTCTTATTGTTAAAAATGGTGCTAATTTTGCCCCAACCAATCAGATCTTTTTTAACATTTGTAAGCTAACATCTGATTGGCTGGGGCAAAATTAGCACCATTTTTAACGATAAGAACTTTTATTGAATCTCACTGTTAGTGCTTTTAGGAGAGTTTTGTGAAAAAATAATAGATGATTCAAAGGTTGAAATCCTACCTAAACCCACTTGACAAGTAAAAAACCCACTAAATGGCAATCTCCCACATGTCCTGAATCAAACGGTATTCCATATGGGTGGGTGCACAAAGAGACATAGCCACCAACTAGCTCAAATGGGACGCATGTACAAGTGCAATTACAAAAAATGCCACAACCCACCCCTCACGCACACACACTCCCCCTTTTAGTGGTAATTTTGCGTTATTGTAGCTTTATTGTAAAAAAAGGGGTGTGTATCAAATTTTATTAATGTGTTTTTCACTTTTCTTTAATCATTCCCAAAGATATTCATCAGATCATCTTAGGGAATGATAATGAACTTGGAATATGGGCAGAAATGCCCATTTTCCAAGTTGAAATCCAATCAGAAAAATCACTTCGCAGAAATTTGTTTCCCCAAAGATCAATAATCAGTAAGTAGCAAATACTTTGGAACTCTGAGTTCCATTCACCAATAGCATAGTTTACTATACCAGGTACTGCAATGTGATCCAAAAGCGAATCGCAGTTCAGTATCTCCTCTGGTCCACTAATGAAGGCTAGGGGAAGACTTAGGGGAGGCCCCAGTGGAAGAGGAAGTCCTCTGATATCTCCGGGGTGCCTTACATACACATTACATAACACTAGAGATGGGATCCGAGTTCGACACAAACCCAGATCTGACACGGAACCCCTCGGTTCCGAAATTCGAAATATCTGTCTGAATTCGGACAGATCCTCCGGATTTCGGGACTTTGGAATATTTGAATGTATTTGGCTATTTTCGATGATTTTTTAAAATAGCCTTGAATGTTCGAAAATATGGTCCGAGACCATATTTAAGTTTCCGATCGTATTTTCAAAAATCGAACGTTCGTGGCTTTTTTCGATAATTTTAGAAAATAGCTTTGAACATTTGAAAATCTTCGAAAATATGGTGGGAAACTCGAAAATGGTCTCCGATCATACTTTTGATCATTTTTTAATGTTAGAGGCTGTTTTGAAAAATAATCAAAAGTAACCTCGTACATTCGAAAATTATCAAAAATTCGTTCCGGTTTCGGATTTTCGGGATTTTCTCGCGATCCGGAAATCTGAAAACGGAACGAAACTAGTAAGTTTCGGCCATCTCTACATAACACATTATCACATGTATAACGCGTGGGTGGATTCAAATCTCAGGAGCCTAGACACAAAGCCTGGCGTCCTTAACCCCACCCCTGAGCACAGACCACTCCCCCAGACCACTTTATTGAGAAATAGACTTTATTATGTTGAAGTTTGGGAATTCAATAAACACGAACTGTGTAAATATTAACTGTACCACAGGGGGGTCGGAGCTGCAAATTAAAGAGGAAACAGTAACCAAGTGATTAAAACCACAGGAGTCCCTACGCACATGTCTACTGTGTCTAATGGTAAATCCAGCCCGACATTACATAAGGAATAATATTACATAATAACCAATGTATGCACTAATACATGTTACATGGTAAGTAATGGCTGACAGACTACAGCTATAACAGTCACTAGTAAATGAATGAAATAACTCTCAATGCTGTATCGGGGTTTGAAGAACTCGTTGATAAGACCAGTCTGGGGTGGAGTCTTCCGGCAAGATGGAGTCGCCTTTCATTAAACAGCTGGATTACCAAACATTAAAGGGAATGTCCACCAGGACTTTAACTTTCTTTTTCCAGTTTAACTGAAGAACAGGTAAATGCGCTATGTCCTACCTCCTGTCCTTCAGTAAAACTTACAGGAGAACAGGAGAAACTTACCTGTGTATCGCTCCAGCGCCGGCTTCATTGACAGTCTCTGCCGCGTCCACGCTCCTATGCACTGTGTGTTCACGCTCACACAATGCAAAGGACTGTGGATCCATCGGGGAATGTCAGTGCAGTCGGAGGCTGTCAGCAGTGCGGTAAGTTTCTCCCACTCTCCTGTAAGTTTTACTGAAGGACAGGAGGTAGGACATAGCGCATTTACCTAGATCCGCTGCAGAACTGGATTATGGCCTAGTGTTAGACATTGATAGTACAATCTCAGTGTTAGATAAAGGATAGATTACATAGAGTGGTTATTAATGGAATATTATCTAGTTGAACCAGTGTTGTTAGTGATGTTCCTCAGGGGCATGTCCTTGGTCCGGTACTCTTTATGTTCCTCAGGGGCATGTCCTTGGTCCGGTACTCTTTATCCTATTTATAAATGGCCTAGTGTTAGACATTGATAGTACAATCTCTGTGTTTGATAAAGGATAGATTATAAAGAGTGGTTATTAATGGAACATTTTCTAGTTGGACCAGTATTGTTAGAGATGTTCCTCAGGGGTGTGTCATGGGTCCGGTACACTTTATCCTATTTATAAATGACCTAGTGTTAGACATTGATAGTACAATCTCTATGTTTGATAAAGCATAGATTATAAAGAGTGGTTATTAATGGAAAATTTTCTAGTTGGACCAGTATTGTTAGTGATGTTCCTCAGGGGCATGTCCTTGGTCCGGTACTCTTTAGGGGGACATAGCGCATTTACCTCCTGTTCTTCAGTTAAACTGGAAAAAAGAAGTTAAAATCCTGGTTGACATTCCCTTTAATGTCCTTGGCGCCCCCCTAGTGACATATGTACAGTATGTACAGCCGCTTTCGAAGCAGAACCTTGCACCCAAATGATGGCACGACACCTTGTAATAAATCATAAACGTCTTTCTAAGCTGTGTAACGTCTTGTTAAGAGATTTCCAATCTTCTAGATGAAAAGTCTGTTCTCTATTAAGTCTATTAGCCTCACACCAGACACACGTCATGCCCATAATGTAGCCATATGTATGTATTCTGTATATGGGATTTCTATTCTGGTCTGTCTAATGTCCTTGCTGCTAGAATGAAATTGTCCCTGACCACATTTTATAAATAAAGTTATTGATACACTGACCTATCTATAGGACGCTATAAAAAGGACGGTATTTCCCTCTGTTTCTTTAAATACAATAAGGTAGAACAGAGGGTTCATAGTATGTAATATAAGTGTATCCAGTGTGTGGGAGGGTTTCTTTCATGTTAATTTCCCCTTAATACATCACATATTGTCATAAATTGTAGTTAAAGGGATTTATTTTCCTGTATAAGAAAAATGAAATTCAAAATATTCCAAATTATGTATCAGGTCACATGATCATGGGCACCATTAGATTGTAAGTCTTTGGATCAGAACCTCAACCTGTTTATTATTATTTGTGCATGGGCCCAGCCCTGTGATCTCCCACTTATGTTATTCCAGCAATGTTTATTACAGGTGACAGGATAGGGGATTGTGATGTCATTGGGTGAAGGACCTAGTCACATGTTTATAATAATCCAATAGGAAATGTTCTTTTCACTCTAAATAGTTTTATTATTTGGCGCAGATTGAACACAACACACACACATTGTTATGGTGATGGTTATTGGGTCTTTACGGTGAAGATGAACATGACATCATTAACCAGATTTCCGTCTACAACACACCGGGGTTAAGGTACATATTCCTAGATATTCTTCATGAACTGAGCACATAAATCCACATTGGCCACCATTTTTCTTACAGTCGTCGCTCGCCTCCCCAAAATACGCGTCTAGAAGGGAAAATTCATTCAATGAAATAGAAACATCACATTAAACAATAAAACGTCCCACTGTCTTTACCTTACACAGTTATTATATATCTAAACTTATAAACCCTCCATGTTAATGATGTAACAAATCTATCAGGAGAACACTTTTTTAATGTTTGTATTATTTAAGTCTTTCCAACTTAAAGGAAAAGTAAACTTATTTTTTTTATTCCTAATTTTCCCCAGAACACCTATACATTGTAAGGTAATTCTCTAGCAAGTTGCATTTATTTGCATGGGGGAGTATATTCTTTAAAGGGTAAATGTGGTCTCCATGTAAGTGTCCCTATTTTAAAGAGCTCGCTTACTTATCTGGGTTCTTAAGTTATAGGCTGGGAAATTTAGGATTAAAAAGGAAGTGTGTGTGACAGTCACATGATGTGCAGTTTAACAAGCCCCCAAACCCCCAAAATATATGTTCTGGAGCTATTTAAAGACCTGAAGCCATTCTCTGTACATTCTTCTCAAGCTTGTGACTAGCTATAAAATGGTTAAAAGTTTTGGGGGGGACTTATGGTGGAGAAGCTAAGCTCTGTTACAGCAGTAGCGTAGCATACAACTGGGCATGCTCAGTGCCTTAGGTAGGGGGCTGGGGCTGACCATGGTGCTAATGATGTGTTTGCTGGAGATAACTATTTTTCAACTGCTGTAACTTTGTATTGACTGTAACTAGAAATATGATCTTGGAGTCATTTTAAAACATAGTAATTTGCTCTTTAAATAAAGGCACTTGTATGGGCAACACACTTACCCTTTATTAGAACTCCCTCCTGTTTCCCATTAGAAATGGCCTAACTCACTGAAATTTGATCCACTTCCAGATTCATGGATTTTGAAAAAAACTGAAAATCCCAAGTGGACCCATTGAATTAATCAGAGTAAAAAAAAAAAACCCCCAGAAAGTTTCTGCCTAAAATGAAGGTATAATATCAATGGTAACTCACTGATTGGCTCTGGGACCTGGAAAATGTCTGGAGAACACGTATATATTCCAGAACAAAAAAATAAACTTTCCTCACAATTGCACTGTTTTTCTAGCTTCTGCATTTATTTTTTAGCCGTGTTCAAAAAGTTTAAATAGAAAATTTCTTAATTTCAGAATTTCAAATTTTTGAGGTTTTTGAAAATTTTATGAAAATGACAACTTATTTTAAATTGTCTCTTGGATCTGGGAAAGGTCTAGGAAACAGACAATCAGATTCCTTCTTAAAGAATCAGATTGTAACCAATAATGATTGGAAAATAATCTTTGTTATTTAATATACCAATTAGATTCTTTTTAAAATAATCTGTATCCAATCAGAATTGGTTGCAATCAGTTTCTTTCAGAAATAATCTGATTGGTAAACTAAAATATCAGATTTATAATATGATTATAACCAATTCTGACTGGAAAAGAATCTGATTGGTTAGTGTATCAATCAGATTATTTCTGAAAGAATCTGATTGTTATCCAATCAGATGTTACAAACAGATTTTTTTTTAGAAAGATCTGATTGGTATGCTTTCTAAAAAATCTGATTGTAACTATCAGAATTGGTTAAAATCAAATTCTTTCAGAAAAAAGGTCCCAGAACCATTTACATAAGTTACTGCATCTCAGAGATCCGCTGCAGAACTGGATTATGGCCTAGTGTTTAGACATTGATAGTACAATCTCAGTGTTAGATAAAGGATAGATTACATAGAGTGGTTATTAATGGAATATTATCTAGTTGAACCAGTGTTGTTAGTGATGTTCCTCAGGGGCATGTCCTTGGTCCGGTACTCTTTATCCTATTTATAAATGGCCTAGTGTTAGACATTGATAGTACAATCTCTGTGTTTGATAAAGGATAGATTATAAAGAGTGGTTATTAAGGAACATTTTCTAGTGGACCAGTATTGTTAGAGATGTTCCTCAGGGGTGTGTCATGGGTCCGGTACACTTTATCCTATTATAAATGACCTAGTGTTAGACATTGATAGTACAATCTCTATGTTTGATAAAGCATAGATTAAAAGAGTGGTTATTAATGGAAAATTTTAGTTGGACCAGTATTGTTAGTGATGTTCCTCAGGGGCATGTCCTTGGTCCGGTACTCTTTATCCTATTTTTAAATGACCTAGTGTTAGACATTGATAGTACAATCGCTGTGTTTGATAAAGGATAGATTACATAGAGTGGTTATTAATGGAACATTTTCTAGTTGAACCAGTGTTGGTAGTGATGTTCCTCAGGGTGGTGTCCTGGGTCCGGTACTCTTTATCCTATTTATAAATGGTCCTAGTGTGTAGACATTGATAGTTACAATCTCTGTGTTTGATAAAGGATAGATTATAAAGAGTGGTTAAAATGTACATTTTCTAGTTGGACCAGTGTTGTTAGTGATGGTCCTCAGGGGTGTGTTCCTGGGTCCAGTACTCTTTATCCTATTTATAAATGACCTAGTGTTAGACATTGATAGTACAATCGCTGTGTTTGATAAAGGATAGATTACATAGAGTGGTTATTAATGGAACATTTTCTAGTTGGACCAGTGTTGTTAGTGATATTCCTCAGGGGTGTGTCCTGGGTCTGGTAGACTTTATGCTATTTATAAATGACCTAGCATTAGACATTGATAGTACAATCTCTGTATTTGATAAAGGATAGATTATATAGAATGGTTATTAAGGGTATGTCCACCCCCCAAACTAAATTGTTATATGTTGTAGGAAATTTTGTAAACCTCACGAGTTTGAGGTTTATAGCAATTTCCTACAGCATATAAATATTAGTTCGGGAATGGACATACCCTTAATGGAATATTTTCTAGTTAGCTCAGTGTTGTAAGTGAATTCCTCAGGGTGTCTTGGGTCCCAGTATATTTATCCTATTAATAAATGCCCTAGTGTTGATTCATGATAATACTGTCTCTGTGTTAGATAAAGGATAGATTATAAAGGTGGTTATAATAAAGATTAATTATTGCCTAAATTCCCCATCCATTCATGACCTATCACAGCCATGTGAAATTTACACTTAAAACCTTTTATCTACATGCTTGGGTTTTAATGCACATGGAGAGCTGCCATACTGTTTGCTCCTATGGGCGTTAAGAAAGTGAGAGACAATATATGTATTTCACCAGTGGTACAGTGTAGACCAACCAAACTGTGTCTCACTTACCAACTCTCATGGCAGCCAAGGAAAGAAGAGAACTAGGAAGAAAATAATATTAATCCGCATGGCAGCTCCTGTAATTCAGTTGGGCGCTTTGCGAGGTTCTGAGTGAGAAAATAAAAGACAAAACAGTTAAAAAAAGTCCAATGTGTAACCCTCCTGCAGGTGTGTGGAACCATCAGATATAGAGAGAACAGATTGTGTCTTCCTGCCATACACAATAAACATGTCAATTTATTGATAACATAGAACAACCCCCAAAATGGTAGAGTTGTCCACTACCACCCTGGGGACAGTTCACTATTGGTGGTTTGTCACCACCCAACCCAATGGACAGGGCACTATTGATAAGTTTGTCCCATCACCAGCCCCGGAGACATTTGGGTAGTGATACAGTATTTGGTAGGTTTGCAAAAAGCCCTGGGTACTTTCTGGGGATCCTCACAGTAAGTCTGGTGATCCAATCAGAATTCCTATCAATTTACTGATCTTATTTAATTTCATCTGAATATCCTATAAACATGGACCATAAGTGGACAGAATTGATAACATACAGGGGACATGGAAACCTTCCTATGTGTCAGACTTATAATGGGATAAAGATAAGGGATTCTACCTTCTAACTTTCCATGTTTGGGACAGACCCAACTAGGATTTCTTGAAAGATACACAATCCCATACCTCCCATTAAAGGGTTAATGTTACCTGCAAACATTGCATAGGTTTCAGATATTTAAAGCTGTTTGTTAACAATGATAAATGAGAATCTGGTCCACTATTAATCTTTCTACTTACAGAACCAGTCTTGAAGCTGCACTTGCCTTGATCTTCTACGGGTCTTTGGTTGATGTTCCCATACAAAGATCAATTTATACCATTTTCAGTTGTTGTTGACAATGTCTGTAGCCAATCAGAGCCAAGTAGGATGTGCTAAACATCACAATTGAAGAAATTCACTAGATCCAGTATGTGCCCAAGGGGGAAATATACAGTAGTAAGGGTAATAAATACTATACATGATGGATACAGTGCCAGACAGTGGACTAATTAAACATCACCATATTAAATAACCTGCAGTGTTTAATGTGGTTAGTGCAGAAGGGACGATTTATTGAGAGGCATAATATCAAATACAGAATTCTGCAATGTGGTTGGGACAGTTAGTTACAGTCTTGGTCATGTTGCTTCTTCTACTAGAATTGTCCATTAATTAAAGGTGGACCAGAACTTGGATCCCAACCCGGTTCAGAGGTAGATTTCCGAGAGGTGCAGATCATGGACTTTACAGATTTTCAAGAATTCCGCTTTACGGAAATTTTATTTAAAAAAGGAACATTTGAGGATTTTTTAAATGTTTCCATTTTTCTCAAATTTTTAAAAACAATTCAGCCACATGTCCCAAATTTTAACAAATGGCAGGTGATTTTATCAGTGCCAACCCCCTGTTATCCAGGCAATGAGAATTCTGGGGTTCCAATTTATGAAACAATCAGAATGCCAAATCAGGAAGCACATGATGTGTAATGTAGTATAATGTATGATGGAATGTGATGTAGTGTGAGGTGATGATGAATGGAAGTAGGTGTGATGTAGTATGATGGATGGAATGTAGTGGGATTCTAGTATGATGGAATGTGATGTAGTGTGATGTAGTATGATGGAATGGAATGTATGTGTGATGTAGTATGATGGAATGGATGTAGTGTGATGTGGTTGATGGAATGTGATGTAGTGTGAGTTAGTTTAGTATAATGGATTGAATGTAGTGTGATGTCGTATGATGGAATGTGATGTAGTGTTGGTTGGTTAGTATGATGGAAGGAATGTAGTTGTGATGTATGTGTGATGGATTGGTGATATAGTGTGTATGCAGTATGATGGAATGGATGTAGTGTGACTTTAGTATGATGGAATGTGATGTAAGTGTAGGTCGTATGAGGAATGGATTTGTAGTGTGGTTTGCTGTTGTAGTTATGATGGAATGAATGGAGATTGTAGGTGATGTAGTATGATGGAATGTGAGTAGCAGGGTGAGGGTATGTAGTATTTATGATGGAATGGAATGTAGTGTGATGGAAGTATGATGGAAGGAATGTGTGTGAGGTCTAGTATGATGGAATGGCATGTAGTGTGATGTAGTATATGGGAATGGAAGTGTGAGTAGATAATGGGGAAGGTAGGTGATTGTAGTAGATGGAATGGATGTATTCGTATATGGTAGTGAGTGTGTGATGTTAGTATGATGGAATGGAAATGTAGTGATGAGTAGTATGATGGAATGGAATGAGTTTGTGATGTGGTTATGATGGAATGTGAGGTGTAGTGTGATGTATAAATGGAATTGAATGTAGTGTGATGTAGTATGATGGGAATGTGAATGTAGGTGATGTAGATGATGGAATGGAAATGGTGTGGCTGTCGTGATGGATGTGAATATGTGATAGTAGTATGATGGAATGGAATGTGTGTATATGTAGTATGATGAATGGAGTAGTGTGATGTTAGTATGGATGGAATGTGATTGTATGTGGTATGTGTATGATTGAAATGGAATAGTAGTTGTGATGTGGTATGATGAAGGGAATTTGTGAGTCGTATGTAATGAGTAGTGATGATTGAGGAAGGGAATGTAGTGTGAGTTAGTATGATGGAATATGGTGTGTGATGTAGTGATGAATGGAATGTGTGTGTGTAGTATGATGGAATGGAATGTAGTGTGAATGTCGTTGGATGTGGAATGTTAGGTGATTAATGTATGATGGAATGGTATGTATGGTGTGTATGTGGTAGGATAATGGAATGGAGTGATGTTGTAATGAATTAAGTAGTGTGTGTAGTATGATGGAATGGATGTGAGTAGTGTAGAATGTGTATGATATGTTGTAATGGAATGTAGTGTGATGAGTATGATAGTATGGAATGTAAGTGTGATTGTAGTTTATGGAGAATGGAATGTAGTGTGATTGTGTATGATGGAATGGATGTAAGGTGTGTGTGATGTAGTATGATGGAATGGAATGTAGTGTGATTTTGTAGTATGATGGTAATGTAGTGTGATTGATATGATGGAATGGAATATAGTGTGATGTAGTAGTGATGGAAGAATGTAGTTGTGATGTAGTATGATTAGAATGGAATGTAGTGTTTGATGTAGTATGATGGAATGGAATGTAGGGTGTTAGATTGATGGAATGGAATGTACGGATGTATTTGTAGTATGATGCGAATGTGATTGTAGTTGTGATGTAGTATGATGTGAATGGTGATGTAGTGTGATGTAGTATGATGGGAATGGGAATGTAGTGTGATGTAGTATGATGGAATGGAATGTAGTGTGTGATTGTAGTATGATGGAAGGAATGGTAGTGTTGTAGTGAGGATGTAGTATGATGGAATGGAATGGAAGTTGATGTAGTTGAGTGTAAGTATGACTGGAATGGATTTAGTGTGATGTGTATGATGGAATGGAATGTAGTGTGATTGTATGATAGAATGGAATGTAGTGTGATTGTATGATGGAATGTGATGTAGGGTGATGTAGATGATGTAATGGATGTAGTGGATTTGTAGTTGATGAAATGGAATGTTAGTGTGATGTATTGTAGTATGATGGAAATGTGATGTAGTGGATGTAGTATGATGGAAGAATGAGTGTGATGTAGTATGATGGAAAGGAATGTAGTGTGATGTAGTATGATGGAATGTGATGTAGTGTGATATAGTATGATGGAATGGAATGGAATGTGATGTAGTATGATGGAATGTGATGTAATGTGATGTAGTATGATGGAATGTAATGTGATGTATTATGATGGAATGGAAATGTAGGTGTGATGAGTATGAGGATGGAATGTAGTGTGATGTAGTATATGGAATGTGATGTTTGTAGTATGATGTGGAATGGAATGTAGTGTGATGTAGTATGATGGAATGGATGTGTGATGTAGTATGATGGTGATGAATGTGTATGTAGTATGGATGGAATGGAATAGTGTGATTGTGTATGATGGAATGGAATGTAGTGTGATGCAGTATGATGAAGGATGTATGTATGTAGTTAGTGATAGTATGATGGAATGGAATGTAGTGTGAATTGTAGTATGATGGAATGGAATGTAGTGATGATAAGTATGATGGAATGTGATGTGAGTGTTGAGTAAGTATGATGGAATGGAATGTAGTGTGATGGTATGATGGAATGGAATGTGTGATGGTAGTTTATGATGGAATGGAATGTGTGATGTAGATGGAATTGAATGTAGTGTTGTATTATGATGGAATGGAATGTGTGTGATGTAGTATGGGGAATGTGATGTAAGTGATGATGTAGTATGATGGAATGGAATGTGTGTGATGTTAGTATGATGGAATGGAATGTAGTGTGGATGTAGTATGATGGAATGGAGTAGTGTGATGTTCGATGATGATGTAATGTGAATGTCGTATGATGTTTGATGGGGAGAGAGGGGAGAGAAAGAAGGAAGATGAGGGAATGAGAGGAATGGAGAGAGGTAGAGATGGAAGGAGTGGATGTAGAGGAGAGAGAGTGGTGGAGAAGAGATGGAAGTGGGAGGTCGGGAGAGAATGAGATAGGATGAGTAGAGAGAGGGATGGAAGATAGGGATAGAAGGGGAAAGGGAAATAGGGGAATGGAGTATGGGATGGAGGGGAAGGAAGAATGTGAGGGATGAGTGGGAGAAGTGGATGTAGTAGGGATGGGGAGGTAAGTAGAGAGAGTGGGAGAGGATGGTAAAGAATGTTAGGGGTAAGAAGGAAGAGGTAGGGGATTAAGAGGTGATGGGGAGTGTGGAATGGGAAATGAAATAGAGGATATGAGAGTGGGTAAGGTGGGAGGATATGGATGGAGAAGTGGTGTGAGTAGTAAGATGGAATAGGAGTAAGGAATGATAGGTGAAAGGTATGAAAGAAGAAGGGAATATGTAGGGGGGTGAGTAGTAGGATGGATAGGAGGGGGGAAAAAGTGATAGGTGAATTGGGAATGGAGAGGATGGAGAAAGGGAAGAGTGGGGAAGGTGGAGAAGAGAGGGCAGTGAGATAGAGAAGAGGAATGGGAGATTTTGTTAATGTTTGTTGTGTTGATGTAGGTTTTATGTGATGTTATATGAATGTAGTGTGACTGTGATGTAGTATGATGGAATGGAATGTAGGATGATGAGTATGATGGTAATGGAATGTAGTGTGATTGTAGTATGACGGAAGTGATGGTAGTATGGATGGAATGTAATGTGATTTGTGTATGATGGAATTGAAGGTAGTTGATGTAGTTGATTGTAGTATGATGGAATGTGATGTAGTGTGATGTAGTATGATGTAATGGAATGTAGTATGATGTAGTATGATGGAATGGAATGTAGTGTGATGTAGTATGATGGAATGTGATGTAGTGTGATGTAGTATGATGTAATGGAATGTAGTGTGATGTAGTATGATGGAATGGAATGTAGTGTTCACTCCAGCCTTGTACTCCATATTCCTTGTATCAGATTTCCCCAGAATACCCTAGTTCCCAGATCTCCTCCGTTTAAACTTTGGTTCTAAAACAATAGCTTTAGAGCCTGGTAGTCCTACACCTCTAGAGATTATAGTCCAATACCTCTAGAGCCTTGTAGTCCTAACCATTTTAACTCTTTGGCCATTAATTAGATATATCTGATTAGGGCTAAATTATACATTATTATCAACATATTAGGGATCCTGGGTGACCACCTGTCACTAGTATGATGTGTAATGTAGTACAATGAGTATGATGGAATGTGATATAGTGTGATGTATTGGATGTAGTGTGATGGATTTTGTGATATAGTGTGATGTAGTATGATGTGTATTGTGACAATGAGATGATGGAATGGATATAGTGTAGTTGTGATGTAGTGATGATGTTGATATAGGTGATGTAGTGTAGTATGATGTGTATTGTAGTAAATGTGTATGATGGATGTGATATAGTGTGATGTATGTGATGTAGTGTGATGGATTGTGATATAGTGTGATGTAGTATGATGTGTAATGTTAGTACAAGTGTGATGATGGAATGTGATTATAGTGTGATGTAGTGAGGTGATGTGTGTGTGTAGTCTGATGTAGTATTAAGTAGTATAATGTATTATAATGGATTGTGATGTAGTATAATATTTAAAGTAGTATTGTATTGTATGTTGTAGTGTAATGGATGTGATGTAGTGTGATAGATTGTGATATAGTGTGATGTGTGTGGTATAGTATGAAGTATTACAATGTATTGTGGTGGATTGTGATGTTGTGTGATTATAGTGATTTGTGTGGTTTGTTACTATGATGTAGTAAGATGAATTGTGATCTAGTATGAAGTATTATGGTGTAGTGTGATGGATTGTGATTGTAGTGTGATGTATTATGATATTGTGTGGTGTAGAAAGAAGTTGTACAATATAGTGATGGATTGTGATGTAGTGTGATGCAGTGTGATGTTGTATGATTAAAGCGTGATGTAGGTAGGATAAAGTGGTTGCAGTGCAGTGTGATTAGTATAGGTGATTATATAAGTAATGTGAGTATATTTCTCCTTTACAGGTTGGCGTATCAGTGTTACACTATAGTCATGTTACTATCACCTCGATCACTATTACCCTTTAGATAATGTTCAATAACAAGGTGGAGAGTAAAGTGATCTCCATGTGAGGGATTTATCCCATCTATGGAAAGGGTCAATGTATTTCACATCTTTACTTATCATTATTACCACAGGGGAGCACAGAAAGGCCACATTAAGATAAAAAGAAAGTCACACTGTGTCACTATTAAAGGTATAACTAACCATGTGATCACCCCTTAACCCTGCTACCAGAATAAACTATTGGGGCTAATAGGAATGTCACATGCACTGTTTATAAGATAAATCACACACTTTAACAATAATGTATAGAGAACATTTTCTTTTTGACAAGCCCTTGAGTGTGACTATTGGTGCATTTGTGTTCCTTATAGATAATTATAGAAACATCACACAGAAAAAGAAAAGAAGAAGTGAGTAGAATTTGGGACCTTATCCAGACATGGGATAAACTAACAATGAGACATATAGTCCCCTTGGTAGAGATACTCCTAATGTATTCATGGCTTTAGCTAAAACATAGATAGATACCTAGTTGTCCATTTTAAATTGAATGGTAATGTGTCATTCTTTTTAAAAAATATGATTTTAAATGTCACAGTACACTCCTCCATCTCCCTCAGCAGTGACCAACACAGCACCCATAAGGATGGTCACTTTCTCAACTTGGTCTTTACTAAAACCCTCTTTCTCACATTTTGTTAGTAAACTCCTCCACTCCGGAACACAATACTAATACTTTCTCTACCACCTTCTTCCCCTCTCCTCTTATACTCTATCTAGTGTCCTTGTTTCCAACACCCGAGTAATTGACTTCCTTCTCTATCCTCTTCTCTCTCAACTCTACCCTCGCTCCCTCATTTCGATTCTAACCCTGACTCACTAACAAATTCCTCTAAAGCAGTCTTATCCACTACCATTGACTTCTTCACCCCTACAAAACCCACAGGGTCGCTGCATCACAACCCTTGTCCTTGGCTCAGTTCGGAAACCAAATTGTTAGTTATGTACGCGTGCTGCTGAGCAGCTGTGGAAAAGTCTTGTGGTCTGGACGACTTTTACCACAATCAGTTTATGTTGTTGTGTCTTATTACAGCCTCTTCAGGTGCTAACACACCCCTACTTTAGAATGCTCAGAAAAAATAAATAAAAAACAACTTCAAAGGGTGGAAATCATGCCAAAAACCTCATGGAATAGGTTTTCAAATGTCAATCTCCCAAATGTCCTGAATCAAACGGATATGCCATATGTGTGGTTACACTCGTAGATGTGGAAGCGAAAAGCCACAAAGTGAGACAAGAACGATGGCTTAGAAAACACGACAATATTCAGCCAACTCAGAATTTGAACAGTCTGCAGTTTTCCCCACAAAACACCCCCCACAAACATATATTCCAGAAATCTCACACAATTTCAGCTACTGAACGCTGTCATTTGTTCATTCATATCATCAATGGTGTGGCGCAGTTCTTCGTAGAAGGTCGCACTTTTCGCAGATTTTCTAAAAGAATTTAACAAAAAAAGGTAGAAATCATGGCAAAACGCATTAAAGGATAGAGATGTCCGAACTTCGCAAAATCCGGTCCGTCAAGGATCCGTGTGAATTTTCGAAAAAATTCGAATATCCGCGAGGGGACCATCAAAACCTATTAAATTAAAGTTTGGCAAAATCCGCATTAAAATTGGTCTAAATAGCCTGTGGTAATGTACAATAAACTCAGGGACCTGGGTAATGTCCTTAGAAACACGTCAATGCCTAAAATACCTAAAAATTACAGTGCCGCTAGCGTGAATTTAAATGCGCCCGAGTCTTCGTCATTCTTCAAAAATACGAGGATTCTTGAAAATATGAGGACTCTTCGAAAATACGAGGATTCTTTGGAAATACGGACCGAACATGTGGCTTGCTCCGTCCAAAAATGCAAAAAATCTGCAAAATTTGAAATTTACGAGGATTTTCGTATTTTCCCCGTATTTTTGAAAATACAAGAAATCCTCGTAATTTTGAAAATGTGGTTCGGAAAAGTTCGGAAGGCGGAAAAACCGGATATCCGCGTCTGCGAATGGGGTAAATTCGCGCGGATCCGTGTTCGGATCGCGAACTGGGCCATCACTTCAAAGGGTAACTGTGGTCTCAAAATTCTTCCAAACTAGTAATAATTATATAAAAATCCTTCCATCGCACCTTCAAAATAAAACCTAAATCACATCTCTAGATAAAATTTATGAGAAGTTATTGCTGAAAGGTTCAGCAATGAACTTCCTGGTGTGAACACTTCTGTTTTTAGCCATGTGACAGCTTGTAGTCATGTGACCAGCCTGTCTGCATTAATAGGTTCCCCTTCTCAACTGTAAATTTTTTCCTCAGGAACTTCCTGATTTCCCAGCAATAAGGCTTAAGTGAGCATGCTTCTCCCCATGGTGTGGTGTCACTCAACTACTGGAAGCAGGAAGTTGAACATTCACCCAAATGAAATGCTTTCATTTACCCTAACTGTTTTGACACCACAGTTGCCTTTAAGATGTAAAAAAAAGTTACCAAATATCAATCCCCAAAATGTTCTGAATCAATCGGATGCCATATGCATGGTACACACGCAAACATGGAATCGATTAGCCACAAAGTGAGCCAATTCATGTGGCCCAATTACAGCAACTTTTAGATCCTGTTAGACTAACTGTGGGCTATGTAAATGTATTTTCCATACACCCTCCATAAGCAAGATTGATATCAGACTCATTGATAGACCTATATGCAAACACCAGATTGCTGTGTGAAGAAAGGTCCTAACCACTGGGTGATATGTCTGATATTTGATATTGCAGGTGTCTGAATTCAAATACTAAAAAACCCACAACCGCACCAGTGTTAACTCCTCTGTTGTTCAATGTAAACACCCCTCTATATTGAATTCTCCCAAATTCCATAGATTTTAGAATCTAGACACACTTCAGCTATGCAACGGTGTCATTTTTTATGCAGTTCTATGTAGAATTTTGCACTTTTACCTGATTTTGTGGAAAAATTACAAAAATACACTTCGAAGTTAAAAATCATGCGAAATTCTAATGTTATGTAAAATACAATCTCCCAAATGTAACAGGTAACCAGAGGTGGAGGTGCAACTTTCCAATCAGTGGGGAACGACGCCTCAAATGGTTTTCCCCCAAAACCAAAGGTATCACAGGAAATAAAAGAACTGAGGCTCCCACTCTAAATAAATTAGGTTTATGTGAACCACACATCACACAAAACACAACTATTTGGGGGTTGTAAGGTGCCCCCTTCTTCCTCTCACATCCAGCCCATCGCTCCCCCACCCAGCTTGCTGCTGACGCTCAGGAATTGCAGCTACTCCATTGGGTTAGTGTCGCTTAACCTTTGCAACACTGCCTGGAGTGGGGAGACTCTGTAGCTGCAGGGTTATGCTTGGTACTGGGGATACAGTCCTTGATGGTATTCCATGCTGGGCAGTAACAATATCATTTGAGTCAGGTTAGTGAGTGATTCCTGCTGTAGGCTCATCAAGCGTTTCCTGTGCTTGGAAATCGCGCTCCATTAATTCACGAATCAGCTCTCCCTCCTTTTCCGATAGGAATCAATGTGTCTGCTTGGAAAACAACGATTAAGTCATCCAGACTCATGTTTCTATAATTACGGATTCAGACATTTTGCCAAGTAGAAAAAGTAGAGAAAAAGAATTTTGGGGAAGGGCCCTGTGTGTTTACCTGTTCAGTATATATTAATGCACCGGCTTTTAACCACAGAACTTGGGTTAATTAGTTAAACACTGTATTATTAGAGATTCTGAGTATAAACACCAAATATCCCAAACGCTGCCAACCAATTGTCACAAACCCCCAGTCCCGAGACGCCCCAACCACTATCCGTTACCGGAAAACGCACTCCAAGCAACCGACAGCGAATGAAAACAGAACGGAGCAGGAGGGTTTAGTGAAAGCAATATAGACACCAATTAATATTACTTAATATTATATACTTGCTGCACACCACCTTCCTAAAAATAGGGGAAGGACCTACTAAATATAACTATGGGGTTATCCACACCCCCTAACTTATAATGAGCCTGCAAGAAAATGGTTAACCATCCCTATTACTCTATACAGTTATATATATATACCTAAACATACTTATTCTTAGTAGAGAACTTCAGAGACACAGGTTCATTTTGGGATATACTCAGAATAAGACACATTAGCCTATAAAGGATTTTGTATCATTATTAAAAGTAACAAAAGAGTACATAACAAAATATACAGAAAAACTAAATTCACTTACTGAACCTAAACATGGTAACACAGTGAGGGGAGAATGGGGTAAAAGAAGGAAACTTAGAGATAAATGGCATCTCATAGTCTGTGAGCAGAGTCTGGAATCTTGTAAATCTGAATATGGAAAAAGTGAGAAAGTCCAAAGATAGGTCCTGAAGAAAGCCAATGTATGGTCTGTCCGGCTGGCTAGATGTTCCTTAAGATGTTATGACAAACTCCTTTCCATTGTTGTTGTATCTCCTTATCACCCTGACACAGGGTGTACCCAAGCTTTCTTAGCCAATCACCTACGGGCTCAGGTAATGTCTAAAACTTTATTACCCTCAGTATGGGGCACCTCAAAAACTAACAATGCTGTCAGTTCCCATTCCTTGGATAATATACATCTTACATTTTATACACCTATTAAATCACCCTCATGAATTTACCAAACTAACAAGACCAAATGACAATATGTACCATATTTATATTTGATACGGTTTAAGTGGGTTTTTGGGATACCCTAAGGCCTAGAGTGATAGGTCCCACGGGATTCTCTTGTCTACCAGAATCCATTTGGATGTACAGTTATGGTAGTTGCTTCACCAGCCAAGTTATGTCGATATTGAAACTGGTGTGATAACTCCCATTTAGAGTTGACACAATGGTCAAACACTCATAGTGGACACAAGGGTCAAATTTTTCACCTTATCATAGAACCTGCTGGATTTACGATATGTAAGGAGGGAACGTGTACATACGTTCTGTGGCAGTTTGGTACTTTTATCCACAGAAACCAATCCCAATGGAAGACTCTTTGTCACACCTACCTCCCCAGCATGGGACTAGATATGTGACGCAGTTACAGTGGTGACTGGATCCAACCCTCACTATGCTGCTTTCCATTTATCCCATATGTTCAGTCCCAAGCCAGGGTGTAACTATAGATCTACCTGCTGGATATTGTGATAATCTTAGTAAAGGTGAGTATCTAGCAGGTAGATCTATAGTTGGCACCAAGGCTTGGGATACAGTGTAGTGAGTTTTCTATCCTGTACAGTCACTGAAGGTCACTAAAACGTCCAGACGAATAAATTCAGCCCATGGGATGTGTGTTTGTTATGTGTGGATTAGATGACCAGACGTCAAATCTGTCCAAAGTCTTTATAGTGTATGGCTAGTTTCTTTAGGTGATTCGTGGACAACAGCAGTGGTGAGTTTTGTAGTTAAAGTCCCACTTAATGATTGAATACCAGTTAACTATGTCTTTAACCCTCTTTTAATTCTAGCTAATAGCTTCCATTATAGTCACACAGGGGATAAAACTGTATAGAATCTTATTGGGATAATAAATCTCCCTAATTGTGTTACAGTAATAATAAATAGATAATATCCTGTGTCTTATACAAATATTTATTTCTATTACTCCACAGGAACAATCCTTGAATGGGATCAGAGACAATGTAATTAAACCACTGGGGTATTCGTGCGGGATCATTCTGTCCGGGGGTCATTTGTTAGGGGCTCTTTCTGTCAGGGGGTCTTTCTGTCAGGGGGTCATTCTGTCAGGGGGTCATTCTGTTAGGGGGTCTTTCTGTCAGGGGTTCATTATGTCAGGGGGTCTTTCTTTCAGAAGGTCATTCGTCAGGGGGTCATTTTCTTTAGGGGGTCTTTCTATCAAGGGCTCATTCTGAAAGGGGTCTTTCTGTCATGGGGTCATTCTGTCAGGGGGGTCTTTCTGTCAAGGGGTCATTCTCTCAGGGGGTCATTCTATCGGGGTCTTTCGTCAGGGGGTCATTAGTCAGGGAGTCTTTCTGTCAGGGGGTCCCTCTGTCAGGGGTCATTCTGTCAGGGGGTCTTTCTGTCAGGGCGTCATTCTTTAGGAAGTCATTCTGTCAGGGTCATTCTTCAAGGGGTCATTCGTCAGTGGGGGTCATTCTATCAGTGGGTCTTTGTCAAGGGGTAATAATGTGGGGGGGGTTCTGCCAGGGGGTCATTCTGTTAGGGGATCATTTCTTGTGCTTTGCTCCTCATAGAAATGATATTTGGAGATAGAAAGTACCAATCCACTCTTCCTGCCCCAGTTCCAGGTATCCAGAACAGAACTATGTGGGTGCAGATCACAATTCCAGCATCCAGAACAGAACTATGTGGGGTGCAGATCCCAGTTCTAACATCCAGAAACAGAACTATGTGGGTGCAGATTGCCAATTTGGTACCCATAACACCCTGGGTTGTAGACCCTATTCCTGGCCATTACTGAGCCATAATTGTACAACCTGCCTTCCGGTAACGATCCCCTTTCCAGGATACAGAACGGAGCTTTGAGGGGGAAAACAGCCATTCCAACAACCTAAACAAAAAATAAGGGTGAAACCCACACTCCTGCTAGTTAAAATGGAATTACCAATGGGGAACCTATATTAAATGGAATTATCAATGGGGATCCTATATAAATGGAATTACCAATGGGGATCCTATATTAATGGAATATCAAGGGGAACCTAATTAATGGAATATAAATAGGGATCCTATATAAATGGAATATCAATAGGGAACCTATATTAAATGGAATTATCAATGGGGAACCTATATTAAATGGAATTATCAATAGGGATCCTATATAAATGGAATTATCAATAGGGAACCATATTAAATGGAATTATCAATGGGGAACCTATATTAAATGGAATTATCAAGGGGATCCTATATTAAATGGAAGATCAAGGGGTCTATATTAAATGGAATTATCAATGGGGATCCAATTAAATGGAATTATCAATGGGGAACTATATTAAAGGAATTATCAATGGGATCCTAATAAAATGGATTATCAATAGGGAACCTATATTAAATGGAATTATCAATGGGGAACCTATATTAAATGGAATTATCAATAGGGATCCTATATTAAATGGAATTACAATGGGGAACCTATATTAAATGGAATTATCAATGGGATCCTATATTAAATGGAATTACCAATGGGGATCCTATATTAAATGGAATTTCAATGGGGATCCTATATTAGAAATGGAATTATCAATAGGGATCCTATATTAAATGGAATTATCAATAGGGAACCTTATAAATGGAATTATCAATGGGGAACCTATATTAAATGGATATCAATAGGGATCCTATATTAAATGGAATTATCAATAGGGAACCTATATTAATGGAATTATCAATGGGGAACCTATATTAAATGGAATCAATAGGGATCCTATATTAAATGGAATGATCAATGGGGGTCTTTATTAAATGGAATTATCAATGGGGATCCTATATAAATGGAATTATCAATGGGGAACCTATATTAAATGGAATTATCAATAGGGATCCTATATTAATGGAATTATCAATAGGGAACCTATATTAAATGGAATTATCAATGGGAACCTATATAAATGGAATTACAATAGGGATCCTTTATTAAATGGAATTATCATAGGGAACCTATATTAAATGGAATTATCAATGAGGATCCTATATTAAATGGAATTATCAATGGGGATCCTATATTAAAGGGAATATCAATAGGGATCCTATATTAAATGGAATATCAATAGGGAACCTATATTAAATGGAATTATCAATGGGGATCCTATATTAATGGAATATCAGGTGATCCTATATTAAATTGAATTATCAATGGGGATCCTATATTAAATGGATATATCAATGGGGAACCTCTATATTAAATGGAATTATCAAGTGGGATCCTCTATTAAATGGATTATCAATAGGGATCCTATATTAAATGGAATTATCAATGGGGATCCTATATTAAATGGAATTATCAATGGGGATCCTATATTAAATGGAATTATCAATGGGGATCCTATATTAAATGGAATTATCAATGGGGAACCTATATTAAATGGAATTATCAATAGGGATCCTATATTAAATGGAATTATCAATGGGGATCCTATATTAAATGGAATTATCAATGGGGATACTATATTAAATGGAATTATCAATTGGAATTATCAATGGGGAACCTATATTAAATGGAATTATCAATGGGGAACCTATATTAAATGGAATTATCAGTAGGGATCCTATATTAAATGGAATTATCAATAGGGATCCTATATTAAATGGAATTATCAATGGGGATCCTATATTAAATGGAATTATCAATAGGGATCCTATATTAAATGGAATTATCAATGGGGATTCTATATTAAATGGAATTATCAGTAGGGATCCTATATTAAATGGAATTATCAATAGGGATCCTATATTAAATGGAATTATCAATGCGGATCCTATATTAAATGGAATTATCAATAGGGATCCTATATTAAATGGAATTATCAATGGGGATTCTATATTAAATGGAATTATCAATGGGGATCCTATATTAAATGGAATTATCAATGGGGGACCTATATTAAATAGAATTATCAATGGGGATCTTATATTAAATGGAATTATCAATAGGGATCCTATATTAAATAGAATTATCAATAGGGATTCTATATTAAATGGAATTACCAATGGGGATCCTATATTAAATGGAATTACCAATGGGGATCCTATATTAAATGGAATAATCAATGGGAAACCTATATTAATTGGAATAATCAATGGGAATCCTATATTAAATGGAATAATCAATGGGAATCCTATATTAAATGGAATTATCAATGGGGATCCTATATTAATTGGAACCATCAATAGGAATCTTATATTAAATGGAATTATCAATGGGGATCCTATATTAAATGGAATCTCAATGGGGATCCTATATTAAATGGAATCATCAATGGGGATCCTATATTAAATGGAATCATCAATGGGGATCCTATATTAAATGGAAATCATCAATGGGGATCCTATATTAAATGGAATTATCAATGGGAACCTTATTAAATGGAATTACCAATGGGAATCCTATATTAAATGGAATCATCATGGGGATCCTATATTAATGGAATTTATTTTCTGTTGTAGGAAATTATTGTAAACCTCACGAGTTTGAGGTTTATAGCAATTTCCTACAGCATATAAAATATAGTTCTGGGAATGGGACAACCCTTGTAATGGAATATTTTCTAGTTAGCTCAGTGTTGTAAGTGATATTCCTCAGGGGGTGTCTTGGGGTCCAGTAGTATTTATCCTATTAATAAATGCCCTAGTGTTCGATATCGATTAATACTGTCTCTGTGTTAGATAAGGATAGATTATAAAGAGTGGTTATTAATAAAGATTAATTATTGCCTAAATTCCCCATCCATTCATGACCTATCACACAGCATGTGAAATTTCACTTTAAAACCTTTTTATCTACATGCGTTGGGTTTTAATGCACATGGAGAGCTGCCATACTGTTTGCTTCCTATGGGCAGTGTAAGAAAGTGAGAGACAATATATGTATTTCACCAGGGTACAGTGATTAGAACAACCAAACTGTGCTCACTTACCAAACTCTCATGGCAGCCAAGGAAAAAGAAGAGAACTAGGAAGAAAATAAATTAATCCGCATGGCAGCTCCTGTAATTCAGTTGGGCGCTTTTGCGAGGTTTGAGTGAGAAAAATAAAAGACACAAAACAGTTAAAAAAAAGTCCAATGTGTAACCCTCCTGCAGGTGTGTGGAACCATCAGATATAGAGAGAACAGATTGTGTCTTCCTGCCATACACATATAAAATGTCAATTTATTGATTGATAAAATAGAACAACCCCCAAAAATGGGAGATTTGTACCACTACAGCCTGGGGACAGTTCCCTATTGGTGGTTGTCTACCACCAACCCAATGGACAGGGCACTATTGATAAGTTTTCCCATCAACCACCCCGGAGACATTTGGGTAGTGATACAGTATTTGGTAGGTTTGCCAAAAAGCCCTGGGTACTTTCTGGGGATCCTCACAGTAAGTCTGGTGATCCAATCAGAATCCTTCAATTTACTGATCATTTATTTCATCGCTGTAAATGATCCTATAAACATGGACCATAAGTGAGGACAGAATGATAACAATACAGGGGGACATGGAAACCTTCCTATGTGTCGGACTTATAATGGGATAAAGATAAAGGGATTACCTTCTAACTTTCCTGTATTGGGGACAGACCCAACTAGGATTTCTTGAAAGATACACAATCCCATACCTCCATTAAAGGGTTAATGGACCTGCAAACATTGCAATAGGTTCAGATATTTTAAAGCTTGTTGTTACAATGATAAATGAGAATCTGGTCCACTATTAATCTTTCTAATTACAGAACCAGTCTGAAGCTGCACTTGCCTTGATCTTCTACAGGGTCTTTGGTTGATGTTCCCATACAAAAAGATCAATTTATACCATTTTCAGTTGTGTTGACAATGTCTGTAGCCAATCAGAGCCAAGTAGGATGTGCTAAACATCACAATTGAAGCATTCACTAGATCCAGTATGTGCCCAAGGGGGAAATATACAGTAGTAAGGGTAATAAATACGATACATGATGGATACAGTGCCAGACAGTGGACTATATAAACAATCCCATATTAAATACCTGCTCGTTTAATGTTGGTTAGTGCAGAGGGAGATATTTATTAGAGGCAATAAGTATCAAATACAGAATTCTGCAATGTGTTGGGACAGTTAGTTACAGTCTTGGTCATGTTGCTTCTTCTACAGAATTGTCATTAATTAAAAGGTGGACCGAATTGGATATCCCAACCGGTTCAGAGGTAGATTTCCGAGAGGTGCAGATCATGGACTTTACAGATTTTCAGAATTCCGCTTTACGGAAATGTTATTTAAAAAAAGACATTGAGGATTTTTTAAATGTTTCCATTTTTCTCAAATTTTTAAAAACAATTCAGCCACATGTCCCAAATTTTAACAAATGGCAGGTGATTTTATCAGTGCCAACCCCCTGTTATCCAGGCAATGAGAATTCTGGGGTTCCAATTTATGAAACAATCAGAATGCCAAATCAGGAAGCACATGATGTGTAATGTAGTATAATGTATGATGGAATGTGATGTAGTGTGATGTAGTATGATGGAATGGAATGTAGTGTGATGTAGTATGATGGAATGGAATGTAGTGTGATTTATAGTATGATGGAATGTGATGTAGTGTGATGTAGTATGATGGAATGGAATGTGTAGTGTGAGGTAGTATGATGGAATGGAATGTGTGTGATGTGGTATGATGGAATGTGATGTAGTGTGATGTAGTATAATGGAATTGAATGTAGTGTGATGTAGTATGATGGAATGTGGATGTAGTGTGGTGTAGTATGATGGAATGGAATGTAGTGTGAGTGTAGTGTGTAGTGGATGGATTGTGATATGTGTGATGCAGTATGATGGAATGGAATGTAGTGTGATTTAGTATGATGGAATGTGATGTAGTGTGATGTAGTATGATGGAATGTGATGTAGTGTGGTGTAGTATGATGGAATGGAATGTAGTGTGATGTAGTATGATGGAATGTGATGTTCGGTGTGAGTGTGTATATGTGGAATGGAATGTAGTGTGATGTAGATGGAAATGGAGTAGTGTGATTGTGATGATGGAATGGAATGTAGTGTGATGTAGTATGATGGAATGGAATGTAGTGTGATGTAGTATAATGGAATGGAATGTAGTGTGATGTATATGATGGAATGGAATGTAGTGTGATGTAGTATGATGGATGTAGTATGATTGTAATGGAATGTAGTATGATGTAGTATGATGGAATGGAATGGAGTGTGATGTAGTATGATGGAATGTGATGTAGTGTGAGTAGTATGATGGGAATGGAATGTAGTGTGATGTAGTATGATGGAATGGAATGTAGTGTGTATTGTGTATGATGGATGGAATGTATGATGTAGTATGGGATGTAGTATGGAGTAATGATGAAGTAGTATGATGTAGTATTGGAATGAATAGTGTGATGTAGTATTAGAGTGGAATGGGATGTTGTTGTGATGTGTATGATGGAAATGGAATGTAGTGTGATGGTGGTATGATGGAATGGGGAATGTAGTATGATGAGTGTAGTATGATGTAATGGATGTAGTGTGTGATGTAGTATGATGGAATGGATGATGTTAGTGTGATGATTGTAGTATGATGGAATATGGATGAGTGTGATGTAGTATGAGTTGTAATGGAATGTAGTGTGATGTATAGTATGATGGAATGGAATGTGTGTGATGAGATGAGTTGTAATGTAGTATATTATGATGATGGAATGGATTGTGTGATGTAGTATGATGAATGAATGTAGTGTGTGGTAGTATGATGGAATGTGATGTGGTGTGATGTAGTTATGATTGTAATGGAAAATGTAAGTTGATATTGTATGTATGATTAGTATGATAATGGAATGTAGTGTGATGTTTATGATGGATGTAAATGTAGTTGTGATGTAGTTATGTGGATGGATGTAGTGTGATGTAGTATGAGGAATGGAATGTAGTGGTGATGAGTATTAGTATGATGGGTAATGTATGATGGAATGGAATTTAGATTTAGTGTTGATTGTGTATGTATGTGGAATGGAAGTAGTGTGATTAGTATGATAGAATGGAATGTAGTGGTGATTGTTAGTATGATTGGAATGGAATGTAGTGTGATTTTTTAGTATGGGAAGGGGATGTAGTGTGATGTAGTATATGGAATGGAATGTGTGTGTGATGTAGTATGATGGTAATGGAATGTAGAGTGTGATGGTAATGATGTAATGGAATGTAGTGTGATGTATGATGGAATGGAATGTAGTGTGATGTAGTATGATGGAATGGAATGTAGTGTGATGTAGTATGATGGAATGGAATGTAGTGTGATGTAGTAGATGTGTAATGTATGATGGAATGGAATTTTAGTGTGATGTAGTATGATGGAATGGAAATGTAGTGTGATTAGTATGATAGAATGGAATGAGTGTGATGTAGTATGATGGAATGTGATGTAGTGTGATGTAGTATGATGTAATGGAATGTAGTGTGATGTAGTATGATGTAATGGAATGTAGTGTGATGTAGTATGATGGAATGTGATGTAGTGTGATGTAGTATGATGGAATGGAATGTAGTGTGATGTAGTATGATGGAAGGATGTTAGTGTGATGTAGTATGATGGAATGTGATGTGTGGATATAGTATGATGGAATGGAATGGAATGTGATGTAGTATGATGGAATGTGATGTAATGTGATGTAGTATGATGGAATGTAATGTGATGTAATATGATGGAATGGAATGTAGTGTGATGCAGTATGATGGAATGGAATGTAGTGTGATTGTAGTATCATGGAATGTGTGTGTATGATGGAATGGAATGTGAGTGTGATGTAGTAGATGGAATGGATGTAGTGTGATGTTAGTATGATGGAATGTGATGTAATGTGATTGTAGTTGAGGAATGGATGTGATGTTTGTAGATGGAATGGAATGTAGTGTTGAGGCAGTATGATGGAATGGGAATGTAGGTGTGATGTAGTATTATGATGGATGTGATGATGTAGTATGATGGAATGGAATGTAGTGTGATGTAGTAGATGGAATGGAATGTAGTGTGATTGAGTTATGATGGAAATGTGATAGTGTGTGATGTAGTATGATGGAATGGAATGTAGTGTGAGTAGTATTGATGGGAATGGAAGTGTGATGTAGTATGATGGAAGGTGATGTTGTGTAGTATGAAGGAATTGAATAGTGTGATGTAGTATGATGGAATGGAATGTAGTGTGATAGTATGATGGAATGGAATGTAGTGTGATGTAGTATGATGGTAATGGAATGTAGTGTGATGTAGTATGATGGAATGGAATGTAGTGTGATGTAGTATGATGGAATGGGTTGTAATGTGATGTAGTATGAGGAATGTAATGTGATGTCGTATGATGGAATTGAATGTAGTGTGATGTGTATGATGGAAGGAATGTAGTATGATGTAGTATGATGGTAATGGAATGTAGTGTGAGTAGTATGACGGAATGTGATTGTAGTATGATGGAATGTAATGTGGATGTAGTATGATGGGAATTGAATGTAGTTTGATTGTAGTATGATGGAATGTGATTAGTGTGATGTAGTATGATGTAATGGAATGTAGTGTGATGTAGTATGATGGAATGGAATGTAGTGTGATGTAGTATGATGGAATGTGATGTAGTGGATGTAGTTGTTAGTATGATGAATGGAATGTAGTGTGATGTAGTATGATGGAATGGAATGTGTGTTCACTCCAGCCTTGTACTCCATATTCCTTGTATCAGATTTCCCCAGAATACCCTAGTTCCCAGATCTCCTCCGTTTAAACTTTGGTTCTAAACAATAGCTTTAGAGCCTGGTAGTCCTACACCTCTAGAGCCTTATAGTCCAATACCTCTAGAGCCTTGTAGTCCTAACCATTTTAACTCTTTGGCCATTAATTAGATATATCTGATTAGGGCATAAATTATACATTATTATCAATATATAGGGATCTGGGTGACCACCTGTCACTAGTATGATGTGTAATGTAGTACAATGTAGTATGATGGAATGTGATATAGTGTGATGTATTGTGATGTAGTGTGATGGATTGTGATATAGTGTGATTGTAGTATGATGTGTATTGTGACAATGTAGTATGATGGAATGTGATATAGTGTGATGTATTGTGATGTAGTGTGATGGATTGTGATATAGTGTGATGTAGTATGATGTGTAATGTAGTACAATGTAGTATGATGGAATGTGATATAGTGTGATGTATTGTGATGTAGTGTGATGGATTGTGATATAGTGTGATGTAGTGATGATGTGTAATGTAGTACAATGTAGTATGATGGAATGTGATATAGTGTGATGTAGTGTGATGTTGTGTGGTGTAGTATGATGTAGTATTAAGTAGTATAATGTATTATAATGGATTGTGATGTAGTATAATATTTAAAGTAGTATTGTATGTTATGTTGTAGTGTAATGGATTGTGATGTAGTGTGATAGATTGTGGATATAGTGTGATGTTGGGTGGTATAGTATGAAGTATTACAATGTATTGTGGTGGATTGTGATGTTGTGTGATTATAGTAGATTTTGTGTGGTGTTACTATGATGTAGTAAGATGAATTGTGATCTAGTATGAAGTATTATGGTGTAGTGTGATGTGATGGATTGTGATTAGTGTGATGTATTATGATATTGTGTGGTGTAGAAGAAGTTGTACATATATTGTGATGGATGGTGATGTAGTGTGATGCAGTGTGATGTTGTATGATAAAGCGTGATGTAGTAGGTAAAGTGTTGTGCAGGTGTGAGTGTATAGGTGATTATATAAGTAATGTGAGTATATTTCTCCTTTACAGGTTGGCAGTATCAGTGTTACACTATAGTCATGTTACTATCACCTCGATCACTATTACCCTTTAGATAATGTTCATAACAAGGTGGGTAAAGTGATCTCCATGTAAGGATTTATCCCATCTATGGAAAGGGTCAATGTTATTCTCACATCTTTACTTATCCTTATTATCCACAGGGGAGCACAGAAAGGCCACATTAAGATAAAAAGAAAGTCCACATGTGTCACTATTAAAAGGTTAAATAACCATGTGATCACCCTTAACCCTGCTACCAGAATAACCTATGGGGCTAATAGGAATGTCCACAATGCACTGTTTATAAAGATAACTACACACTTTAACAATAATGTATAGAGAACATTTTCTTTTTGACAAGCCCTTGAGTGTGACTATTGGTGCTATTTTGTGTTCCTATAGATAATTAGAAACACACAGAAAGAACAAAAGAGAAGTGAGTAGAATTGGGACCTTATCCAGACATGGGATATAAACTAACAATGAGACACATAGTCCCCCTTGGTAGAGATACTCCTAATGTATTCATGGCTTTAGCTAAAACATAATCTAGATACCTAGTTGTCCATTTAAATGAATGGTAATGTGTCATTTCTTTTAAAAAATATGATTAAGTCACAGTAACCTCCCCCATCTCCCTCAGCAGTGACCAACACTAGCACCCATAAGGATGGTCATTCTCAACTTGGTCTTTACTAAAACCCTCTTTCTACCATTTTGTAGTAACCTCCCACTCTCGGAACACAATCTAATAACTTTCTCTACCACCTTCTCTCCCCTCTCCTCTTATACTCTATCTAGTGTCCTTGTTCCAACACCCGAGTAATTGACCTTCCTTCTCTATCCCTCTCTCAACTCTACCCTCGCTACCCTCATTTCCGATTCTAACCCTGACTCACTAACAAATTCCTCTAACGCAGTCTTATCCCACTACCTTGACTTCTTCACCCCTACAAACCCACAAGGTCGCTGCACTAACCCTTGTCCTTGGCTCAGTTCGGAAACCAAATTGTTACGTTTTGTACGCGTGCTGCTGAGCAGCTGTGGAAAAGTCTTGTGGTCTGGACGACTTTTACCACAATCAGTTTATGTTGTTGTGTCTTATTACAGCTCTTTCAGGTGCTAAACACCCCTACTTTAGAATGCTCAGAAAAAATAAATAAAAAACAACTTCAAAGGGTGGAAATCATGCCAAACCTCATGGAATAGGTTTTCAAATGTCAATCTCCCAAAGTCCTGAATCAAACGGATATGCCATAGTGTGGTTACACTCGTAGATGTGGAAGCGAAAAGCACAAAGTGAGACAATGCACGATGCATGAGCTTAGAAAACCGACAATATTCAGCCAACTCAGAATTTGAACAGTCTGCAGTTTTCCCCACAAAACACCCCCCACAAACCTATATTCCAGAAATCTAACACATTTCAGCTACTGAAAGCTGTCATTTGTTCATTCATATCATCAATGGTGTGGCGCAGTTCTTCGTAGAAGGTCGCACTTTTCGCAGATTTTCTAAAAGAATTTAACAAAAAGTAGTAGAAATCATGGCAAAACGCATTAAAGGATAGAGATGTCCGAACTTCGCAAATCCGGTCCGCTCAAGGATCCGTGAATTTTCGAAAAAATTCGATATATCCGCGAGCGGACCCATCAAAACCTATTAAATTAAAGTTTGGCAAAATCCGCATTAAAATTGGTCAAATAGCCTTGGTAATGTACACTAAATCACTCAGGGACCTGGGTAATGTCCTTAGAAACACGTATCAATGCCTAAAATACCTAAAAATTACAGTCCGCTAGCGTGAATTTTAAATGCGCCCGAGTCTTCGTCATTCTTCAAAAATACGAGGATTCTTCGAAAATATGAGGACTCTTCGAAAATACGAGGATTCTTTGGAAATACGGACCCGAACATGTGGCTTGCTCCGTCCAAAAATGCAAAAAATCTGCAAAATTTGAAATTTACGAGGATTTCTCGTATTTTCCCCGTATTTTTGAAAATACAAGAAATCCTCGTAATTTTGAAAATGTGGTTCGGAAAAGTTGGAAGGCGGAAAACCGGATATCGCCGTCTGCGAATGGGGTAAATTCGCGCGCAGATCCGGTGTTCGGATCGCGAACTGGGCATCACTTCTAAAGGGTAAACTGTGGTCTCAAATTCTTCCAAACTAGTAATAATTATATAAAAATCCTTCCATCGCACCTTCAAATAAAACCTAAATCACATCTCTAGATAAAATTTATGAGAAGTATTGCTGGAAAGGTTCAGCAATGTAACTTCCTGGTTGAACACTTCCTGTTTTTAGCCATGTGATCAGCTTGTAGTCATGTGACCAGCCTGTCTGCATTAATAGGTTCCCCTTTCAACTGTAAATTTTTTCCTCAGGAATTCCTGATTTCCCAGCAATAAGTCTTAGTGAGCATGCTTTCCCCCATGGTGTGGTGTCACTCAACCTACTGGAAGCAGGAAGTTTGAACATTCACCCAAATGAAATGCTTTCATTTACCCTAACTTGTTTTGACACCACAGTTGCCCTTTAAGATGTAAAAAAAAGTTACCAAATATCAATCCCAAATGTTCTGAATCAATCGGTAGTCATATGATGGTTACACACGCAAAAAGGAATCGATTAGCCACAAAGTGAGCCAATTCATAGTGGCCCAATTACAGCAACTTTCGATCCGTTAGACTAACTGTGGGCTATGTAAATGTATTTTCTACAACCCCTCCATAAGCAAGATTGATATCAGACCTCATTGATAGACATATATTGCAAACACACAGATTGCTGTGTGAAGAAAGGTCCTACCCACTGGGTGATATGTCTGATATTTGATATTGCAGGTGTCTGAATTCAAATACAAAAAACCCACAACCGCACCAGTGTTAACTCATCTGTTGTTCAATGTAAACACCCCTCTATATTAGAATTTCTCCAAATTCCATAGATTGTAGAATCTAGACACCTTCAGCTATGCAACGGTGTCATTCTTTATGCAGTTCTATGTAGAATTTTGCACACTTTTACCTGATTTTGTGGAAAAATATACAAAAATACACTTCGAAGTTAAAAATCATGGCAAATTCTAATGTTATGTAAAATATCAATCTCCCAAATGAACAGGTAACCAGAGGTGGAGGTGCAACTCTTTCCCAATCAGTGGGCGAAGACGCCTCCAAATGGTTTTCCCCCAAAACCAAAGGTATCAAAGGAATAAAAGAACTGAGGCTCCCACTCTAAATAAATTCTAGGTTTATTGTGAACCACACATCACACAAACAACAACATTTTGGGGGTTGTAAGGTGCCCCCTTCTTCCTCTCACATCCAGCCCATCGCTCCCCCATCCCAGCTTGCTGCTGACGTCCAGAATTGCAGCTACTCCAGGGTTAGTGTCGCTTAACCTTTGCAACACTGCCTGGAGCTGGGGAGACTCTGTAGCTGCAGGGTTATGCCTTGGTACTGGGGATACAGTCCTTGATGGTATTCCATGCTGGGCAGTAACAATATCATTTGAGTCCAGGTCATAGTGAGTGATTCCTGCTGTAGGCTCATCAAGCGTTTCCTGTGCTTGGAAATCTGCCTCCATTAATTCACGAATCACTCCTCCCTCCTTTTCCGATAGGAATCAATGTGTCTGCTTTGGAAAACAACGATTAAGTCATCCAGACTCATGTTTCTATAATTCCGGATTCAGACATTTTGCCAAGTAGAAAAGTAGAGAAAAAGATTTTGGGGAAGGGCCCTGTGTGTTTACCTGTTCAGATATATTTCTAATGCACCGGCTTTTAACCACAGAACTTGGGTTAATTAGTTAACACTGTATTATTAGAGATTCTGAGTATAACACAAAATATCCCAAACGCTGCCAACCAATTGTCACAAACCCCCAGTCCCGAGACGCCCCAACCACCTATCCGTTACCGGAAAACGCACTCCAAGCAACCGACAAGCGAATGAAACAGAACGGATCAGGAGGGTTTAGTGAAAGCAATATAGCACACAATTAATATTACTTAATATCTATATACTTGCTGCCACCACCTTCCTAAAAATAGGGGAAGGACCTACTAAATATAACATGGGGTTATCCACACCCCCTAACTTATAATGAGCCTGCAAGAAAATGGTTAACCATCCCTATTACTCTATACAGTTATATTATAATACCTAAACAATACTCTTCTATAGTAGAGTAACTTCAGAGACACAGGTTCATTTTGGGATATACTCAGAATAAGACAATTAGCCTATAAAGGATTTTGTATCATTTATTAAAGTAACAAAAGAGTACATAACAAAATATACAGAAAAACTAAATTCACTTACTGAACCTAAACATGGTAACACAGTGAGGGTAGAATGGGGTAAAAGAAGGATAATTAGAGATAAATGGCATCTCATAGTCTGTGAGCAGAGTCGGAATTTGTAAATCTGAATATGGAAAAAGTGAGAAAGTCAAATGATAGTTCCTGAAGAAAGCCAATGTATGGTTGTCCGGCTGGCTAGATGTTCCTTAAGATGTTATGACAAACTCCTTTCCATTGTTGTGTATCTCCTTATCTACCCCTGACACAGGGTGGTACCCAAGCTTTCTTAGCCAATCACCTACGGGCTCAGGATAGTCTAAAACTTTATTACCCTCAGTATGGGCCACTCAAAAACTAACAATGCTGTCAGTTCCCATTCCTTGGATAATATACATCTTACATTTTTTATACCCTTATATAAATCACCCTCATGAATTTACCAAACTAACAAGACCAAACATGACATAGTTACACATATTATATTTGTATAACGTTTAAAGTGGGTTTTTGGGATACCCTAAGCCTAGAGTGATAGGTCCCACGGGATTCTCTTGTCTACCAGAATCCATTTTGGATGGTACAGTTATGGTAGTTGCTTCACCAGCCAAGTTATGTCGATTATTGAAAACCTGGTGTGATAATCTCCCATTTAGAGTTGACACAATGGTCAAACACTCATAGTGGACACAGGGTCAAATTTTTCACCTTATCATAGAACCTGCTGGATTTACGATATGTAAGGAGGAACGTGTACATACGTTCTGTGGGCAGTTTGGTACTTTTATCCACAGAAACCAATCCCAAGGAAGACTCTTTGTCACACCTACTCCCCAGCATGGGACTAGATATGTGACCAGCAGTTACAGTGGGACTGGATCCAACCCTCACTATGCTGCTTTCCATTTATCATATGTTCAGTCCAAGCCAGGGTGTAACTATAGATCTACCTGCTGGATATTGTGTATATCTTAGTAAAGGTGAGTATCTAGCAGGTAGATCTATAGTTGGCACCAAGGCTGGGATATCAGTGTAGTGAGTTTTCTATCCTGTACAGTCACTGAAGGTCACTAAAACGTCCAGACGAATAAATTCAGCCCATGGGATGTGTGTTGTTATGTGTGGATTAGATGACCAGAACGTCAAATCTGTCCAAAGTCTTTATAGTGTATGGCTAGTTTCTTTAGGGTATTCGTGGACAACAGCAGTGGTGAGTTTTGTAGTTAAAGTCCCACTTACTGATTGAATACCAGTTACTATGTCTTTAACCCTCTTTTAATTCTAGCTAATAGCTTCCATTATAGTCACACAGGGGATAAAACTGATATAGAATCTCTATTGGGATAATAAATCTCCCTAATTGTGTTACAGTAATAATAATTAGATAATATCCTGTGTCTCATACAAATATTTATTTCTATTACTCCACAGGAACAATCCTTGAATGGGATCAGAGACAATGTAATAAACTCACTGGGGTTATTCTGTCAGGGATCATTCTGTCAGGGGGTCATTCTGTTAGGGTCTTTCTGTCATGGGGGTCTTCTGTCAGGGGGTCATCTGTCAGGGGGTCATTCTGTTAGGGGGTCTTTCTGAGGGGTTCATTATGTCAGGGGGTCTTTTTTCAGAAGGTCATTCTGTCAGGGGGTCATTCTTTTAGGGGGTCTTTCTATCAAGGGCTCATTCTGTAAAGGGGTCTTTCTGTCATGGGGTCATTGTCAGGGGGGTCTTTCGTCAATGGGGTCATTCTCTCAGGGGGTCATTCTATCGGGGTCTTTCTGTCAGGGGGTCATTATGTCAGGGAGTCTTTCTGTCAGGGGGTCTCCTCGTCAGGGTCATTCTGTCAGGGGTCTTTCTGTCAGGGCGTCATTCTTTCAGGAAGTCATTCTGTCAGGGTCATTCTTTCAAGGGGTCTTCTGTCAGTGGGGTCATTCTCTCAGTGGGTCATTCTGTCAAGGGGTAATAATGTCGGGGGGGGTTCTGCAGGGGGTCATTCTGTTAGGGGATCATTCTTTGTGCTTCTGCTCCTCTAAATAGGAGAGAAAAACAGATATTCCTACGTTATTGCATAGAACAGCAATCCTATTCTCCAGTCAGATCCAGTTAACAACACAATGTATATAACGACATTAGGTCAGATCATCTCAGCGACAAGAATATGTGGGTAGGTGCAGATCCAGTTCTAACATCCGAACAGAACTATGTGGGCAATGCCAATTTGGTCCATAACATCCCCGGGTTGTAGACCCTTTTCCTGTGGCCATTACTGAGCCATAATGTACAACCTGCCTTCCGGTACTCAGATCCCCTTTCCAGGATACAGAACGGAGCTTTGAGGGGGAAAACAGCCATTCCAACAACCTAAACAAAATAATAAGGGTGAAACCCACACTCCTTAGCAGTTAAAATGGAATTACCAATGGGGAACCTATATTAAATGGAATTATCAATGGGGATCCTATATAATGGAATTACCAAGGGGATCCTATATTAAATGGAATTATCAATGGGGACCTAATTAAATGGAATTATCATAGGGATCCTATATAAATGGAATTATCAATAGGGAACCTATATTAAATGGAATTATCAATGGGGAACCTATATTAAATGGAATTATCAATAGGGATCCTATATTAAATGGAATTATCAATAGGGAACCTATATTAAATGGAATTATCAATGGGGAACCTATATTAAATGGAATTATCAATAGGGATCCTATATTAAATGGAATGATCAATGGGGGTCTTATATTAAATGGAATTATCAATGGGGATCCTATATTAAATGGAATTATCAATGGGGAACCTATATTAAATGGAATTATCAATAGGATCCTATATTAAATGGAATTATCAATAGGGAACCTATATTAATGGAATTATCAATGGGAACCTATATTAAAGGAATTATCAATAGGGATCCTATATTAAATGGAAATTACAATGGGGAACCTTATTAAATGGAATATCAATGGGGATCCTATATTAAATGGAATTACCAATGGGGATCCTATATAAATGGAATTATCAATGGGGATCCTATATAAATGGAATTATCAATAGGGATCCTATATTAAATGGAATTATCAATAGGGAACTATATTAAATGGATATCAATGGGGAACCTATATTAAATGGAATTATCAATAGGGATCCTATATTAATGGAATTATCAATAGGGACCTATATTAAATGGAATTATCAATGGGGAACCTATATTAAATGGAATTATCAATAGGGATCCTATATTAAATGGAATGATCAATGGGGGGTCTTATATAAATGGAATTATCAATGGGGATCCTATATTAAATGGAATTATCAATGGGGACCTATATTAAATGGAATTATCAATAGGGATCTCTATATTAAATGGAATTATCATAGGGAACCTATATTAAATGGAATTATCAATGGGGAACCTATATTAAATGGAATTATCAATAGGGATCCTATATTAAATGGAATGATCAATGGGGGTCTTATATTAAATGGAATTATCAATGGGGATCCTATATTAAATGGAATTATCAATGGGGAACCTATATATGTAGTGTGATGGATTGTGATATAGTGTGATGTAGTATGATGTGTAATGTAGTACAATGTAGTATGATGGAATGTGATATAGTGTGATGTAGTGTGATGTTGTGTGGTGTAGTATGATGTAGTATTAAGTAGTATAATGTATTATAATGGATTGTGATGTAGTATAATATTTAAAGTAGTATTGTATTGTATGTTGTAGTGTAATGGATTGTGATGTAGTGTGATAGATTGTGATATAGTGTGATGTTGTGTGGTATAGTATGAAGTATTACAATGTATTGTGGTGGATTGTGATGTTGTGTGATATAGTATGATTTTGTGTGGTGTACTATGATGTAGTAAGATGAATTGTGATCTAGTATGAAGTATTATGGTGTAGTGTGATGGATTGTGATGTAGTGTGATGTATTATGATATTGTGTGGTGTAGAAAGAAGTTGTACAATATATTGTGATGGATTGTGATGTAGTGTGATGCAGTGTGATGTTGTATGATAAAGCGTGATGTAGTAGGATAAAGTGTTGTGCAGTGTGATGTAGTATAGGTGATTATATAATGTAATGTGAGTATATTTCTCCTTTACAGGTTGGCAGTATCAGTGTTACACTATAGTCATGTTACTATCACCTCGATCACTATTACCCTTTAGATAATGTTCAATAACAAGGTGGAGTAAAGTGATCTCCATGTAAGGGATTTATCCCATCTATGGAAAGGGTCAATGTATTTCACACTTTACTTATCCTATTACACAGGGGAGCACAGAAAGGCCACATTAAGATAAAAAGAAAGTCACACTGGGTCACTATTAAAAGGTTATAACTAACCATGTGCACCCCTTAACCCTGCTACCAGAATAAACCTATTGGGGCTAATAGGAATGTCCACAATGCATGTTTTAAAAGATAACTACACACTTTAACAATAATGTATAGAGAACATTTTCTTTTTGACAAGCCCTTGAGTGTGACTATTGGTGCTATTTGTTGTTCCTATAGATAATTATAGAAACATCACACAGAAAGAACAAAGAAGAATGATAGAAGTGAGTAGAATTGGGACCTTATCCAGACATGGGATAAACTAACAATGAGACACTATAGTCCCCCTTGGTAGAGATACTCCTAATGTATTCATGGCTTTAGCTAAAACATAATCTAGATACCTAGTTGTCCATTTAAATTGAATGGTAATGTGTCATTTCTTTTTAAAAAATATTGATTAAATGTCACAGTAACGTCCTCCATCTCCCTCCAGCAGTGACCAACACTAGCACCCATAAGGATGGTCACTTTCTCAACTTGGTCTTTACTAAAACCCTTCTTTCTCACATTTTGTTAGTAACTCCTCCCACTCTCGGAACACAATCTAATAACTTTCTCTACCACCTTCTCTCCCCTCTCCTCTTATACTCTATCTAGTGTCCTTGTTCCCAACACCCGAGTAATTGACCTTCCTTCTCTATCCTCTTCTCTCAACTCTACCCTCGCTACCCTCATTTCCGATTCTAACCCTGACTCACTAACAAATTCCTCTAACGCAGTCTTATCCACTACCATTGACTTCTTCACCCCTACAAACCCACAAGGGTCGCTGCACTAACCCTTGTCCTTGGCTCAGTTCGGAAACCAAATTGTTACGTTATTGTACGCGTGCTGCTGAGCAGCTGTGGAAAAGTCTTGTGGTCTGGACGACTTTTACCACAATCAGTTTATGTTGTTGTGTCTTATTACAGCTCTTTCAGGTGCTAAACACCCCTACTTTAGAATGCTCAGAAAAAATAAATAAAAAACAACTTCAAAGGGTGGAAATCATGCCAAAACCTCATGGAATAGGTTTTCAAATGTCAATCTCCCAAATGTCCTGAATCAAACGGTATGCCATATGTGTGGTTACACTCGTAGATGTGGAAGCGAAAAGCCACAAAGTGAGACAATGCACGATGGCTTAGAAACACCGACAATATTCAGCCAACTCAGAATTTGAACAGTCTGCAGTTTTCCCCCACAAAACACCCCCCACAAACCATATATTCCAGAAATCTACACAATTTCAGCTACTGAACGCTGTCATTTGTTCATTCATATCATCAATGGTGTGGCGCAGTTCTTCGTAGAAGGTCGCACTTTTCGCAGATTTTCTAAAAGAATTTAACAAAAAAAGGTAGAAATCATGGCAAAACGCATTAAAGGATAGAGATGTCCGAACTTCGCAAAATCCGGTCCGCTCAAGGATCCGTGAATTTTCGAAAAAATTCGAATATCCGCGAGCGGACCCATCAAAACCTATTAAAATTAAAGTTTGGCAAAATCCGCATTAAAATTGGTCTAAATAGCCTTGGTAATGTACACTAAATCACTCAGGGACCTGGGTAATGTCCTTAGAAACACGTATCAATGCCTAAAATACCTAAAAATTACAGTCCGCTAGCGTGAATTTTAAATGCGCCCGAGTCTTCGTCATTCTTCAAAAATACGAGGATTCTTCGAAAATATGAGGACTCTTCGAAAATACGAGGATTCTTTGGAAATACGGACCCGAACATGTGGCTTGCTCCGTCCAAAAATGCAAAAAATCTGCAAAATTTGAAATTTACGAGGATTTCTCGTATTTTCCCCGTATTTTTGAAAATACAAGAAATCCTCGTAATTTTGAAAATGTGGTTCGGAAAAGTTCGGAAGGCGGAAAACCGGATATCCGCCGTCTGCGAATGGGGTAAATTCGCCGCAGATCCGTGTTCGGATCCGCGAACTGGGCCATCACTTCTAAAGGGTAACTGTGGTCTCAAATTCTTCCAAACTAGTAATAATTATATAAAAATCCTTCCATCGCACCTTCAAAATAAAACCTAAATCACATCTCTAGATAAAATTTATGAGAAGTTATTGCTGGAAAGGTTCAGCAATGTAACTTCCTGGTTGAACACTTCCTGTTTTTAGCCATGTGATCAGCTTGTAGTCATGTGACCAGCCTGTCTGCATTAATAGGTTCCCCTTCTCAACTGTAAATTTTTTCCTCAGGAACTTCCTGATTTCCCAGCAATAAGTCTTAAGTGAGCATGCTTCTCCCCCATGGTGTGGTGTCACTCAACCTACTGGAAGCAGGAAGTTTGAACATTCACCCAAATGAAATGCTTTCATTTTACCCTAACTTGTTTTGACACCACAGTTGCCCTTTAAGATGTAAAAAAAAAGTTACCAAATATCAATCCCCAAAATGTTCTGAATCAATCGGTATGCCATATGCATGGTTACACACGCAAACATGGAATCGATTAGCCACAAAGTGAGCCAATTCATAGTGGCCCAATTACAGCAACTTTTCAGATCCGTTAGACTAACTGTGGGCTATGTAAATGTATTTTTCCATACACCCTCCATAAGCAAGATTGATATCAGACCTCATTGATAGACATATATTGCAAACACCAGATTGCTGTGTGAAGAAAGGTCCTACCCACTGGGTGATATGTCTGATATTTGTATATTGCAGGTGTCTGAATTCAAATACTAAAAAACCCACAACCGCACCAGTGTTAACTCATCTGTTGTTCAATGTAAACACCCCTCTATATTAGAATTTCTCCCCAAATTCCATAGATTTGTAGAATCTAGACACCTTCAGCTATGCAACGGTGTCATTCTTTTATGCAGTTCTATGTAGAATTTTGCACTTTTACCTGATTTTGTGGAAAAATATACAAAAATACACTTCGAAGTTAAAAATCATGGCAAATTCTAATGTTATGTAAAAATATCAATCTCCCAAATGTAACAGGTAACCAGAGGTGGAGGTGCAACTCTTTCCCAATCAGTGGGCGAAGACGCCTCAAATGGTTTTCCCCCAAAACCAAAGGTATCACAGGAAATAAAAGAACTGAGGCTCCCACTCTAAATAAATTCTAGGTTTATTGTGAACCACACATCACACAAAACACAACATTTTGGGGGTTGTAAGGTGCCCCCTTCTTCCTCTCACATCCAGCCCATCGCTCCCCCATCCCAGCTTGCTGCTGACGCTCCAGGAATTGCAGCTACTCCATTGGGTTAGTGTCGCTTAACCTTTGCAACACTGCCTGGAGCTGGGGAGACTCTGTAGCTGCAGGGTTATGCCTTGGTACTGGGGATACAGTCCTTGATGGTATTCCATGCTGGGCAGTAACAATATCATTTGAGTCCAGGTCATAGTGAGTGATTCCTGCTGTAGGCTCATCAAGCGTTTCCTGTGCTTGGAAATCTGCCTCCATTAATTCACGAATCAGCTCCTCCCTCCTTTTCCGATAGGAATCAATGTGTCTGCTTTGGAAAACAACGATTAAGTCATCCAGACTCATGTTTCTATAATTCACGGATTCAGACATTTTGCCAAGTAGAAAAAGTAGAGAAAAAGATTTTGGGGAAGGGCCCTGTGTGTTTACCTGTTCAGTATATATTCTAATGCACCGGCTTTTAACCACAGAACTTGGGTTAATTAGTTAACACTGTATTATTAGAGATTCTGAGTATAAACACCAAATATCCCAAACGCTGCCAACCAATTGTCACAAACCCCCAGTCCCGAGACGCCCCAACCACCTATCCGTTACCGGAAAACGCACTCCAAGCAACCGACAAGCGAATGAAACAGAACGGATCAGGAGGGTTTAGTGAAAGCAATATAGCACACAATTAATATTACTTAATATCTATATACTTGCTGCCACCACCTTCCTAAAAATAGGGGAAGGACCTACTAAATATAACTATGGGGTTATCCACACCCCCTAACTTATAATGAGCCTGCAAGAAAATGGTTAACCATCCCTATTACTCTATACAGTTATATATATATACCTAAACAATACTCTTCTATAGTAGAGTAACTTCAGAGACACAGGTTCATTTTGGGATATACTCAGAATAAGACAATTAGCCTATAAAGGATTTTGTATCATTTATTAAAAGTAACAAAAGAGTACATAACAAAATATACAGAAAAACTAAATTCACTTACTGAACCTAAACATGGTAACACAGTGAGGGTAGAATGGGGTAAAAGAAGGAATACTTAGAGATAAATGGCATCTCATAGTCTGTGAGCAGAGTCTGGAATCTTGTAAATCTGAATATGGAAAAAGTGAGAAAGTCCAAATGATAGTTCCTGAAGAAAGCCAATGTATGGTCTGTCCGGCTGGCTAGATGTTCCTTAAGATGTTATGACAAACTCCTTTCCATTGTTGTGTATCTCCTTATCTACCCCTGACACAGGGTGGTACCCAAGCTTTCTTAGCCAATCACCTACGGGCTCAGGATATGTCTAAAACTTTATTACCCTCAGTATGGGCCACTCAAAAACTAACAATGCTGTCAGTTCCCATTCCTTGGATAATATACATCTTACATTTTTTATACCCTTATATAAATCACCCTCATGAATTTACCAAACTAACAAGACCAAACATGACATATGTACCATATTTATATTTGTATAACGGTTTAAAGTGGGTTTTTGGGATACCCTAAGGCCTAGAGTGATAGGTCCCACGGGATTCTCTTGTCTACCAGAATCCATTTTGGATGGTACAGTTATGGTAGTTGCTTCACCAGCCAAGTTATGTCGATTATTGAAAACCTGGTGTGATAATCTCCCATTTAGAGTTGACACAATGGTCAAACACTCATAGTGGACACAAGGGTCAAATTTTTCACCTTATCATAGAACCTGCTGGATTTACGATATGTAAGGAGGGAACGTGTACATACGTTCTGTGGCAGTTTGGTACTTTTATCCACAGAAACCAATCCCAATGGAAGACTCTTTGTCACACCTACCTCCCCAGCATGGGACTAGATATGTGACCAGCAGTTACAGTGGTGACTGGATCCAACCCTCACTATGCTGCTTTCCATTTATCCCATATGTTCAGTCCCAAGCCAGGGTGTAACTATAGATCTACCTGCTGGATATTGTGTATATCTTAGTAAAGGTGAGTATCTAGCAGGTAGATCTATAGTTGGCACCAAGGCTTGGGATATCAGTGTAGTGAGTTTTCTATCCTGTACAGTCACTGAAGGTCACTAAAACGTCCAGACGAATAAATTCAGCCCATGGGATGTGTGTTTGTTATGTGTGGATTAGATGACCAGACGTCAAATCTGTCCAAAGTCTTTATAGTGTATGGCTAGTTTCTTTAGGTGATTCGTGGACAACAGCAGTGGTGAGTTTTGTAGTTAAAGTCCCACTTACTGATTGAATACCAGTTACTATGTCTTTAACCCTCTTTTAATTCTAGCTAATAGCTTCCATTATAGTCACACAGGGGATAAAACTGATATAGAATCTCTATTGGGATAATAAATCTCCCTAATTGTGTTACAGTAATAATAATTAGATAATATCCTGTGTCTCATACAAATATTTATTTCTATTACTCCACAGGAACAATCCTTGAATGGGATCAGAGACAATGTAATTAAACTCACTGGGGTTATTCTGTCAGGGGATCATTCTGTCAGGGGGTCATTCTGTTAGGGGCTCTTTCTGTCAGGGGGTCTTTCTGTCAGGGGGTCATTCTGTCAGGGGGTCATTCTGTTAGGGGGTCTTTCTGTCAGGGGTTCATTATGTCAGGGGGTCTTTCTTTCAGAAGGTCATTCTGTCAGGGGGTCATTCTTTTAGGGGGTCTTTCTATCAAGGGCTCATTCTGTAAAGGGGTCTTTCTGTCATGGGGTCATTCTGTCAGGGGGGTCTTTCTGTCAATGGGGTCATTCTCTCAGGGGGTCATTCTATCGGGGTCTTTCTGTCAGGGGGTCATTATGTCAGGGAGTCTTTCTGTCAGGGGGTCCCTCTGTCAGGGGTCATTCTGTCAGGGGGTCTTTCTGTCAGGGCGTCATTCTTTCAGGAAGTCATTCTGTCAGGGTCATTCTTTCAAGGGGTCATTCTGTCAGTGGGGTCATTCTCTCAGTGGGTCATTCTGTCAAGGGGTAATAATGTCGGGGGGGGTTCTGCCAGGGGGTCATTCTGTTAGGGGATCATTCTTTGTGCTTCTGCTCCTCATAGAAATGATATTTGGAGATAGAAAGTACCAATCCTACCTTCCTGCCCCAGTTCCAGTATCCAGAACAGAACTATGTGGGTGCAGATCACAATTCCAGCATCCAGAACAGAACTATGTGGGTGCAGATCCCAGTTCTAACATCCAGAACAGAACTATGTGGGTGCAGATTGCCAATTTGGTACCCATAACATCCCCTGGGTTGTAGACCCTTATTCCTGTGGCCATTACTGAGCCATAATTGTACAACCTGCCTTCCGGTACTCAGATCCCCTTTCCAGGATACAGAACGGAGCTTTGAGGGGGAAAACAGCCATTCCAACAACCTAAACAAAATAATAAGGGTGAAACCCACACTCCTTAGCAGTTAAAATGGAATTACCAATGGGGAACCTATATTAAATGGAATTATCAATGGGGATCCTATATTAAATGGAATTACCAATGGGGATCCTATATTAAATGGAATTATCAATGGGGAACCTATATTAAATGGAATTATCAATAGGGATCCTATATAAATGGAATTATCAATGGAACCTATATTAATGGAATTATCAATGGGGAACCTATATTAATGGAATTATCAATAGGGATCCTATATTAAATGGAATTATCATAGGGAACCTATATTAAATGGAATTATCAATGGGGAACCTATATTAATGGAATTATCAATAGGGATCCTATATTAAATGGAATGACAATGGGGGTCTTATATTAAATGGAATTATCAATGGGGATCCTATATTAAATGGAATTATCAATGGGGAACCTATATAAATGGATTATCAATAGGGATCCTATTTAAATGGAATTATCAATGTGGAACCTATATTAAATGGAATTATCAATGGGGAACCTATATTAAATGGAATTATCTATGTGGAACCTATATTAAATGGAATTACCAATGGGGAACCTATATTAAATGGAATTATCAATGGTGATCCTATATTAAATGGAATTACCAATGGGGATCCTATATTAAATGGAATTATCAATGGGGATCCTATATTAATGGAATTATCAATAGGGATCCTATATAAATGGATTATCAATAGGGAACCTATATTAAATGGAATATCATGGGGAACCTATATTAAATGGAATTATCAATAGGGATCCTATATTAAATGGAATTATCAATAGGGAACCTATATTAAATGGAATTATCAATGGGGAACCTATATTAAATGGAATTATCAATAGGGATCCTATATTAAATGGAATGATCAATGGGGGTCTTATATTAAATGAATTATCAATGGGGATCCTATATTAAATGGAATTATCAATGGGAACCTATATATGGATATCAATGGGATCCATATTAAATGGAATTATCAATAGGGAACCTATATTAAATGGAATTATCAATGGGGAACCTATATTAATGGAATTATCAATAGGGATCCTATATTAAATGGAATTATCAATAGGGAACCTATATTAAATGGAATTATCAATGAGGATCCTATATTAAATGGAATTATCAATGGGGATCCTATATTAAATGGAATTATCAATAGGGATCCTATATTAAATGGAATTATCAATAGGGAACCTATATTAAATGGATTATCAATGGGGATCCTATATTAAATGGAATTATCAATGTGATCCTATATAAATTGAATATCAATGGGGATCCTATATTAATGAATTATCAATGGGGACCTATATTAAATGGAATTCAATGGGGATCCTATATTAAATGGAATTATCAATAGGGATCCTATTTAAATGGAATTATCAATAGGATCCTATATTAAATGGAATTATCAATGGGGATCCTATATTAAATGGAATTATCAATGGGGATCCTATATTAATGGAATTATCAATGGGGATCCTATATAAATGAATTATCAATGGGGAACCCTATATTAAATGGAATTATCAATAGGGATCCTATTTAATGAATTATCAATGGGGATCCTATATTAAATGGAATTACAATGGGGATACTATATTAAATGGAATATCAATTGGAATTATCAATGGGGAACCTATATTAAATGGAATTATCAATGGGGAACCTATATTAAATGGAATTATCAGTAGGATCCTATATAAATGGAATTATCAATAGGGATCCTATATTAAATGGAATTATCAAATGGGATCCTATATTAAATGGAATTACAATAGGGATCCTATATTAATGGAATTATCATGGGATTCTATATTAAATGGATAATCAGTAGGGATCCTATATTAAATGGAATTATCAATAGGGATCCTATATTAAATGGAATTATCAATGCGGATCCTATATTAAATGGAATTTCAATAGGGATCCTATATTAATGGAATTATCAATGGGGATTCTATATTAAATGGAATTATCAATGGGGATCCTATATTAAATGGATTATCATGGGGGACCTATTAAATAGAATTATCAATGGGGATCTTATATTAAATGGAATTATCAATAGGGATCCTATATAAATAGAATTATCAATAGGGATTCTATATTAAATGGAATTACCAATGGGGATCCTATATTAAATGGAATTACCAATGGGGATCCTATATTAAATGGAATAATCAATGGGAAACCTATATTAATTGGAATAATCAATGGGAATCCTATATTAAATGGAATAATAAATGGGAATCCTATATATGGAATTATCATGGGGATCCTATATTAATTGGAACCATCATAGGAATCTTATATTAAATGGAATTATCAATGGGGAACCTATATTAAATGGAATCATCAATGGGGATCCTATATTAAATGGAATCATCAATGGGGATCCTATATTAAATGGAATCATCAATGGGGATCCTATATTAAATGGAATCATCAATGGGGATCCTATATTAAATGGAATTATCAATGGGGAACCTATATTAAATGGAATTACCAATGGGAATCCTATATTAAATGGAATTATCAAGGGGATCCATATAATGGAATTATCATGGGGAACCTATATTAAATGGAATTACCATGGGAATCCTATATTAAATGGAATTATCAATGTGGAACCTATATTAAATGGAATCATCAATGGGGATCCTATATTAAATGGAATCATCAATGGGGATCCTATATTAAATGGAATTTTCAATGAGTATCCTATATTAAATGGAATTATCAATGGGGGTCCTATATTAAATAGAACTAGAAGGGAAAGTTCAAGTATAAACTTTGAATTTGCTTGAAGGGCTGCATTTTGAAGGGAATATGTGTGTTTGCTGCAGATCTTAAAACTCAATAATGGGAATGAGGAGTTTGTAGTGAACGCTTGTTTGGGACAAAAAAAACTTTTATGTGTACCCAGCCCAAGTGGCTAATTTTGATCCAATCAATCAGAAATCTAACATCTGATTGGTTAGCGGCATTTTCATGATAATGATTTTTGATCAAAATGTATTTTTTTTTACTTTATTTACCCTTTATTATGTCTGCCACAGTAATGGATGTAGATCAGTAGGTTTGTACCTGTGTCAGGTTGGGGGTTAAAAAAACTTTTTTTATAATTGTTCAAAAAACATTTTTGACTTTAGTTACCCTTTGGTATGGCTGCAACAGTAATGGAGGGGTAGGTCAGTAATGTATGTACCTGTGCCACGTGGGGGTTAAAAAAAACCAAACTTTTTGATGATTGGTCAAAATGTGTTTTATTTACTTAGTTACTTTTATATGGATCCAACAGTAATGGAGAGTAGGTCAGTAGGTGTATGTGCCTGTGCCACGTGGGGGTTAAAAAAAAAAACCTTTTTTGATTATTGCAAAATTATTTTTTTTACATTAGTTACCCTTTAAGTATGCTGCCACAGTAATGGATAAGTAGATCAGTAGGTGTGTGTACCTGTGTTGGGTTGGGGGTTAAAAAAACAACTTTGTTCATGATTAGTCAAATTTGTATTTTGATTATAGTTACCCTTTAAATATGGTTGCCATGAAAATGGAAGGGTAGGTCGTAAGCATGTGTACCTGGATCAGGTTGGGGGTTAAAAAAACATTTTTTTTTTACTTTAGTTACCCTTTAGGTATGGCTGCCACAGTAATGGATTAGTAGATCAGTAGGTGTGTGTACCTGGGTCGGGTTGGGTTTAAAAAAACAAACTTTTTAGATGATTGGTCAAATTATTTTTTTTTAATTTAGTTACCCTTAAAATATGGCTGCCACAGTAATGGAGATAGGTCAAGTGTATGTACCTGTACCACGTTGGGGTTTTTTTTTTGATGTTGGTCAAAATTTTTTTTTTGACTTTAGTTACCCTTTAAGTATGGCTGCCACAGTAATGGATAGTAGATCAGTAGTTGTGTGTACCTGTGTCGGGTTGGGGGTTAAAAAAATAAACTTTTTTGAGATTGGTTCAAAATTTTTTTTTACTTTAGTTACCCTTTAGGTTATGGCTGCCACAGTAATGTATAAGTAGATCGGTAGGTGTATGTACCGGTGTCCAGTTGGGTTTAAAAACTAACTTTTTTATGATTGGTCAATTTTTTTTTTTACTTTAGTTACCCTTTAAGTATGGCTGCCACAGTAATGGAGGGGTAGATCAGTAGCTGTGTATACCTGTATCATGTTGGGGGTTAAAAAAAACAAAGTTTTTGATTATTGATCAAAATTTGCTTTTTGACTTTAGTTACCCTTTAATGTATGGCTTCCACAGTAATGGATAAGTACATCAGTAGGTGTGGGTACATGGGTCTGGTTGAGGGGTATGTCTTTTTTGTGTTTACAACCATAAAACTATCTTTTATTGAGGATAATCTAAATTTGTTTTTTTTACTTTAGTTACCCTTTAAATATGGCTGCAACTGTAATGGATAATAGATCAGTAGGTGTGTGTACCTGGGTCTGGTTGAGGGGGTATGTCTTTTTTTGTGTTTACAACCATAAAACTATCTTTTATTGAGGATAAATCTAAATTAGTTTTTTTGACTTTAGTTACCCTTTATTATGGCTGCCACAGTAATGGATGTAGATCAGTAGGTGTGTGTACCTGGGTCTGGTTGAGGGGGTTGTCTTTTTTGTGTTTACAACCATAAACTATCTTTTATTGAGGATAAATCTAAATTTGTTTTTTTTACTTTAGTTACCCTTTAAATATGGCTGCAACTGTAATGGATAAGTAGATCAGTAGGTGTTGTGTACCTGGGTCTGGTAGAGGGGTATGTCTTTTTTGTTTACAACCATACTATCTTTTTTGAGGATAAACTAAATTAGTTTTTTTGACTTTAGTTACCCTTTAAATATGGCTGCCACAGTAATGATAAGTAGATCATAGTGGTGTGTACCGGGTCTGGTTGAGGGGTGGTCTTTTTTGTGTTACACATAAACTATCTTTTTTTGAGGATAATCTAAATTATGTTTTTGACTTTAGTTACCCTTTAAATATGGCTTCCATGGGAATGGAAAAGGTTAGTAGGTGGGTGTACCTGGGTCTGTGTGGGGGGTTGGGGTATCACCATTTGTATTTAGTACCATGAAAAAACTGTTTTGAAATATCCACATTTGAGGATTGTTACCATATATATCTATGGGAAAAAGGTCCAGAAATTCACCGATAACGCCGTAACGCTTCCGCGGATTCCTTAGCTAGAAGAAAGCACACTTCTCCTATATGTCCCGCACGTCTGTACCGAATTTCATGTCTCTAGCTCAAAAACTGTGGGAGGAGATACGGTCCAAAAAAGCGGAAGAAAAACGGAAGAAAAAAAAAGAAAAAGAAGAAGAAGAAAATAGAAAAACAGAATTTGGCTTTTTCAAGCCAAATTAATATGATAATAATTTATAATAGTGAGATCAGTATCATTGTAGGAAGATTTATAGATTGTAAAACTTCTCTATTGTCTCGTTTGGGTGGTTTAATTTCTTTGGCTAAATGTAAGTGATATAAATGAGAGTAGAATGTGCTAAACTGATTCGCTATAGATTGGGGGTTGATGGTCTTTTTGGTTTTGGCTGCTCTTTGGTTTAATCTATTAGCTAAGCTTTCCCTCCTCTATGCAATAAAGTGAAGCTTTTAGCCTTCTCTTAGTATTATACGTTTAAAGAATGTCGTTTTTCTCTAGTTTCTTTAATTCTTTAGTGGTTTGTTGTGAAGGATTTGCGTGTTTTTCTCTTCTAGGGTTTGTATTTTCTATGCAGGTAAAGTTTCTTTTATCTTCTGCCTTTATTTAGTTAGGACGCTTGTTGTGTGGACACACCGCTAATTACTGCCTTGTGAGCATTATAGTATGGCGAAGGCGTTCATTTCAGGGGTTCATTTAAAGTGAAGTATTCCTTTATTGCTGATTGGTAACAACGAAAATCGAAATATTATACAAGTCCAATTTATTACAAACTTAATACGATTGGTATTGGCTTAAGAAAATACTGACAAAAATCGGCCCATTTTGCAACAGATGAAACTTAAATAATTTTAGCCCCAAATACCCAGTAATTGTCCCCAAAAGGCCTTAACCATTGGACAAACCCTAAAGGGGCCTACTCTGTGCCTCTCTCGCGATCGCATGTCGGTCGAATATAAGATGGGAGAGGTGGTTCCGGCAGGAACGTTGCATGAGCGCTTGGTCGGGTAAGTAATATCGCACAGATGTATGGCCACCTTTACTCATAGTTTGTTCAAAAACAAAATCTAAGTCATTGACCAACTGGTTTAACCCAGAACCCCTTAGGGGAAGCCATAATGTGGAACATGCAAATTTGTCCATTCATTGTATAAAAAATCACATTCACAGTCAAGCAATTATTTATTAATTGCAAATCAGTGGGGGTAATCTATGTAATTATATGCCCTTGCCAAAAAATCTAGTTGGCAAAACCAAAAGCCTTAATTCTCTCCCTACCCTATTTAATGTATTAGTGACGTCTTTCTATAGACGCTTCACACTGCAACCAGAGGCCTGCACTGCACTGATGGCTCAGTAAAGCCCAACCAGTCTGGAGTTGGCTCTCTGGTTTAGCATTTAGCTTGTGGAATGCTGTAAAAGTCTTTTTAAAGGCAATGGGGGAGATTCAATATGGCCCTTTTCTGTCTAAAACCCGCGTTAACCCGAAAAAATTTCAGGATAACGTGGTTTTTGGACGGATTTTAGAGCACAGCGCCATTTCCAAATGTTTTTATAATGGCGCGGTGCTAACGATCCAAAACCCATAGCGCTAACTTAACGCTGGCCGCTTGTGGAGCATTAAAGTCTCGCTCCTTACCTTAGCCCGATCCCGCGATGCAATAACTGGCTAATCTCGTAGCAGCGATATTGAATCTCCCCGATAGTGCTCCTAAGAGCTTCCATGTATAAACCTTATAGTACAAAATAGTATAGTATGTATGTATGTTAGTATAGTCTATTATAGTAGTATATGTATAGTATAGTTATAGTACTAGTCAGTATAGTATAGTACAGTATAGTATAGCACGTACAGTAATAGTAAGTACAGTAAGTATAGTTATAGTACAGTACAGTACAGTATCTACAGTATAGTATAGTACAGTACAGTATAGTATAGTATAGTACAGTATATTATAGATAGTATAGTATAGTACCGTAACAGTATAGTACAGTACAGTATAGTACAGTATAGTATAGTCACAGTATAGTACGTACAGTATAGTATAGTATAGTACAGTACAGTATAGTATAGTAATGGTACAGTATAGCACGATTATATAGTATAGTACAGTATAGTATAGTACAGTATAGTACAGTATAAGTACAAGTATAGTACATACAGTATAGTATAGTACAGTACAGTATAGTAAGTACAGTATAGTACAGTATAGATACAGTATAGTAATAGTATAGTACAGTTATAGTACAGTACAGTATAGTATAGTACATAGTACAGTATAGTACAGTATAGTACAGTACAGTCAGTATAGTATAGCACCGTATAGTACAGTACAGTATAGTAATAGTATAGTATAGTAACAGTACAGTATAGTACAATATAGTACAGTACAGTACAGTATAGTACAGTATAGTATAGTACAGTAACAGTACAGTACAGTCTAGTATATATAGTACAGTATAGTACAGTATAGTACGATAAGATAGTACAGTAATAGTACGTACAGTATAGTACAGTATGAGTATAGTAAGTATCAGTATAGTCAGTATAGTACATTACAGTAATATATATAGTACAGTTAATATAGTTTAGTTATAGTAAGTATAGTAAGTAGTAAGTATAGTACAGTAAGTACAGTACAGTATAGTATAGTATAGTAAGACAGTATAGTATAGTACAGATATAGTAATAGGTAACAGTACAGTACAGTACAGTATAGTATAGTATAGTAAGTCATATATATAGTATAGTACTTAGAAGTATAGTACAGTAAGATATAGTACAGTACAGTTATAAGTACAGTACAGTACTATAGTAATAGTACAGTATAGATCAGTATAGTATAGTATAGTACAGTATAGTATAGTACAGTACAGTAGTACAGTACAGTATAGTATAGTACAGTATAGTACAGTATAACAGTATAGTACTAGTACTAGTACAGTACAGTATAGTATAGTAACAGTAGTAGTAACAGTATAGAGTACAGTTAGTAATAGTAAGTAAGTACAGTACAGTATAGTACACGTATAGTACAGTATAGTACAGTATAGTATCAGTATAAGATTAGTATATTACATGTATAGTACAGTTATATACGTGTAGTACAGTATAGTTACAGTAACAGTATAGTCAGTACAGTACAGTATAGTACTAGTACAGTAAGACAGTATAGTATAGTACAGTTAGTAGTACAGTATAGTATAAGTATACGTATATAGTATATATACAGTATACAGTACAGTATAGTATAGTATAGTACAGTATAGTACAGTACAGTATAGTATAGTACAGTACAGTATAGTACAGATATAGTACAGTACAGTATAGTACATATAGTATAGTAAGATAGCAGTACAGTACAGTATAGTACAGTATAGTATAGTAATAGTATAGTAGTACAGTATAGTACAGTACACAGTATAGTATAGTAATAGTACAGTATGACAGTATAGTATGAAATGGAATTATCAATAGGGAACCTATATTAAATGGAATTATCAATGGGGAACCTATATTAAATGGAATTATCAATAGGGATCCTATATTAAATGGAATGATCAATGGGGGTCTTATATTAATGGAATTATCAATGGGGATCCTATATTAAATGGAATTATCAATGGGGAACCTATATTAAATGGAATTATCAATAGGGATCCTATATTAAATGGAATTATCAATAGGGACCATATTAAATGGAATTATCAATGGGACCTATATTAAATGGAATTATCAATAGGGATCCTATATTAAATGGAATTATCAATAGGGAACCTATATTAATGGAATTATCAATGAGGATCCTATATTAAATGGAATTATCAATGGGGATCCTATTATTGAATTATCAATAGGGATCCTATTAAATGGAATATCAATAGGGAACCTATATTAATGGATTAATCATGGGACCATATTAATGGAATTATCAATGGACCTATATTAATGAATTATCAATGGGGATCCATTTAAATGGAATTATCAATGGGGATCCTATATTAAATGGAATTATCAATGGGATCCTATATTAAATGGAATTATCAATAGGGATCCTATATTAAATGGAATTATCAATAGGACCTATATTATGGAATTATCATGGGGATCCTATATTAAATGGAATTATCAATGGGATCCTATATTAAATGGAATTATCAATGGGGATCCTATATTAAATGGAATTATCAATGGGGAACCTATATTAAATGGAATTATCAATGGGATCCTATATTAAATGGAATTATCAATGGGATCCTATATTAAATGGAATATCAATGGGATACTATATTAAATGGAATATCAATTGGAATTATCAATGGGGAACCTATATTAAATGGAATTATCAATGGGAACCTATATTAAAATGGAATTATCATAGGGATCCTATATTAATGGAATATCAATAGGGATCCTATATAAATGGAATTATCAATGGGGATCCTATATTAAATGGAATTATCATAGGGATCCTATATTAAATGGAATTATCAATGGGGATTCTATATAAATGGAATTATCAGTAGGGATCCATATTAAATGGAATTAATAGGGACCTAATTAAATGGAATTATCAATGGGATCCTATATTAAATGGAATTATCAATAGGGATCCTATATTAAATGGAATTATCAATGGGGATTCTATATTAATGGAATTATCAATGGGGATCCTATATTAAATGGAATTATCAATGGGGACCTATATTAAATAGAATTATCAATGGGGATCTTATATTAAATGGAATTATCAATAGGTCCTATATTAAATAGAATTATCAATAGGGATTCTATATTAAATGGAATTACCAATGGGGATCCTATATTAAATGAATTACCAATGGGGATCCTATATTAAATGGGAATAATCAATGGGAACCTATATAATTGGAATAATCAATGGGAATCCTATATTAAATGGAAATCAATGGGACTCTATATTAAATGGAATATCAATGGGGATCCTAAATTAATTGGAACCATCAATAGGAATCTTATATTAAATGGAATTATCATGGGGATCCTATATTAAATGGAATCATCATGGATCCTATATTAAATGGAATCATCAATGGGGATCCTATATTAATGGAATCATCAATGGGGATCCTATATTAAATGGAAATCAATGGGGATCCTATATTAATGGATTATCATGGGAACCTATATAATGGAATTACCAATGGGAATCCTTATAAATGGAATCATCAATGGGGATCCTATATTAAATGGAATTATCAATGGGGAACCTATATTAAATGGAATTACCAATGGAATCCTATATAAATGGAATTATCAATGTGGAACCTATATTAAATGGAATCATCAATGGGGATCCTATATTAAATGGAATCATCATGGGGATCCTATATTAAATGGAATTTTCAATGAGTATCCTATATTAAATGGAATTTCAATGGGGGTCCTATATTAAATAGAACTAGAAAGGGAAAGTTCAAGTATAAACTTTGAATTTGGCTTGAAGGGCTGCATTTTGGAAGGGATAATGTGTGTTTGCTGCAGATCTTAAAACTCAATAATGGGAATGATGAGTTTGTAGTGAACGCTTGTTTGGGACAAAAAAAACTTTATATGTGTCCCAGCCCAAAGTGGTGCTAATTTTGATCCAATCAATCAGAAATCTAACATCTGATTGGTTAGCGGCATTTCAATGATAATGATTTTTGATCAAAATGTATTTTTTTTTACTTATTTACCCTTTAATGTCTGCCACAGTATGGATAAGTAGATCATAGGTTGTGTACCTGTGTCAGGTTGGGGTTTAAAAAAACTTTTTTGATAATTGGTCAAAAAACATTTTTGACTTTAGTTACCCTTTAGGTATGGCTGCAACAGTAATGGAGGGGTAGGTCAGTAAATGTATGTACCTGTGCCTGGGGGTTAAAAAAACCAACTTTTTTGATGATTGGTCAAAATGTGTTTTATTTACTTTAGTTACCTTTTAAGTATGGATCCAACAGTAATGGAGAGGTAGGTCAGTAGGTGTATGTGCCTGTGCCACGTGGGGGTTAAAAAAAAAAACCTTTTTTGATTATTGACAAAATTATTTTTTTACTTAGTTACCCTTAAGTATGGCTGCCACAGTAATGGAGTAGATCAGTAGGTGTGTGTACCTGTGTTGGGTTGGGGTTAAAAAAACAAACTTTGTTCATGATTAGTCAATTTGTATTTTGATTATAGTTACCCTTTAAATTGGTTGCCATGAAAATGGAAGGGTAGGTCAGTAAGCATGTGTACCTGGATCGTTGGGGGTTAAAAAAACATTTTTTTTTTACTTTAGTTCCCCTTTAGGTATGGCTGCCACAGTAATGGATTAGTAGATCAGAGGTGTGTGTCCTGGGTCGGGTTGGGTTAAAAAAACAAACTTTTAGATGATTGGTCAAAATTATTTTTTTTAATTTAGTTACCCTTAAAATATGGCTCCACAGTAATGGAGGGATAGGTCAGTAAGTGTATGTACCTGTACCACGTGGGGTATTAAAAAAATAACTTTTTTGATGATTGGTCAAAATTTATTTTTTGACTTTAGTTCCCTTTAAGTATGCTGCCACAGTAATGGATAGTAGATCGTAGGTGTGTGTACCTGTGTCGGGTTGGGGGTTAAAAAAATAAACTTTTTTGATGATTGGTCAAAATTTTTTTTTACTTTAGTTCCCTTTAGGTATGGCTGCCACAGTAATGTATAAGTAGATCGGTAGGTGTATGTACCTGTGTCCAGTTGGGGGTTTAAAAAACTAACTTTTTTGATGATTGGTCAATTTTTTTTTTTACTTTAGTTACCCTTTAAGTATGGCTGCCACAGTATGGAGGGGTAGATCATTAGCTGTGTATACCTGTTCATGTTGGGGGTTAAAAAAACAAAGTTTTTGATTATTGATCAAAATTTGCTTTTTTGACTTTATTTACCCTTTAATGTATGGCTTCCACAGTAATGGAATAGTAATCAGTAGGTGTGGGTACATGGTCTGGTTGAGGGGTTTGTCTTTTTTGTGTTTACAACCATAAAACTATCTTTTATGAGGATAAATCTAAATTTGTTTTTTTTACTTTAGTTACCCTTTAAATATGGCTGCAACTGTAATGGATAAGAGATCAGTAGGTGTGTGTACCTGGTCTGGTTGAGGGGGTATGTCTTTTTTGTGTTACAACCATAAAACTATCTTTTATTGAGAGAAATCTAATTAGTTTTTTGACTTTAGTTACCTTTAATTTGGCTGCCACAGTAATGGATAAGTAGATCAGTAGGTGTGTGTACCTGGGTTGGTTGAGGGGTATGTCTTTTTTGTGTTTACAACCATAAAACTATCTTTTATTGAGGATAAATCTAAATTTGTTTTTTTTACTTTAGTTACCCTTTAAATATGGCTGCAACTGTAATGGATAAGTAGTCAGTAGGTGTGTGTACCTGGGTCTGTAGAGGGTTATTTCTTTTTGTGTTCCAACCATAAAACTATCTTTTTTTGAGGATAAATCTAAATTAGTTTTTTTACTTAGTTACCCTTTAAATATGGCTGCCACAGTAATGGATAAGTAGATCAGTAGGTGTGTGTACCTGGGTCTGGTTGAGGGGTATGTCTTTTTGTGTTACAACCATAACACTATCTTTTTTGAGGATAAATCTAATTAGTTTTTTTGACTTTAGTTACCCTTTAAATATGGCTTCCATGGGAATGGAAGGTAGGTTAGTAGGTGGTGTACCTGGGTCTGTGTGGGGGGTTGGGGTATCACCATTTGTATTTATGACCATGAAAAAAACTGTTTTGAAATATCCACATTTGAGGATTGTTACCATTATAGTCTATGGGAAAAAATGTCCAGAAATTCACCGATAACGCCGTAACGCTTCCGCGGATTCCTTAGCAGAAGAAAGCACACTCCTCCATATGTCCCGCACGTCTGTACCCATTTCATGTCTCTAGCTCAAAAACTGTGGGAGGAGTAACGGTCCAAAAAAGCGGAAGAATAAAACGGAAGAAAAAAAAAAGAAAAAAGAAGAAGAAATAGAAGAACAGGAATTTGGCTTTTTCAAGCCAAATTAATAATGATTATTTTATAATAGTGAGATCATATCATTGTAGGAAGATTTATAGATTGTAAAACTTCTCTATTGTCTCTATGTTGGGTGGTTTAATTTCTTTGGCTAAATGTAAGTGATATAAATGAGAGTAGAATGTGCTAAACGGATTCGCTATAGATTGTGGGTTGATGGTCTTTTTGGTTTTGGCTGCTCTTTGGTTTAATCTATTAGCTAAGCTTCCTCCCTATGCAATAAAGTGAAGCTTTTGCCTTCTCGTAGTATTATACGTTAAAAGAATGTCGTTTTTCTCTAGTTTCTTTTAATTCTTTAGTGGTTTGTTGTGAGGATTGCTTGTTTTTCTCTTCTAGGGTTTGTATTTTCTATAGCAGGTAGTTTCTTTTATCTTCTGCCTTTATTTAGTTAGGACGCTTGTTGTGTGGACACACCGCTAATTACTGCCTTGTGAGCATTAGATGGCGAAGGCGTTCATTTCAGGGGTTCATTTAAAGTGAAGTATTCCTTTATTGCTGATTGGTACAACGAAAATCGAATATTAACAAGTCCAATTTATTACAAACTTTAATAACGATTGGTATTGGCTTAAGAAAATACTGACAAAATATCGCCCATTTTGCAAACAGATGAAACATTATAATTTAGCCCCAAATACCCAGTAATTGTCCCCAAAAGGCCTTAACCATTGGACAAACCCTAAAGGTGCCCTACATCTGTGCCTCTCTCGCGATCGCATGTCGGTCGAATATAAGATGGGAGAGGTGGTTCCGGCAGGAACGTTGCATGAGCGCTTGGTCGGGTAAGTAATATCGCACAGATGATGGCCACCTTTACTCATAGTTGTTTCAACAAACAAAATCTAAGTCATTGACCAACTGGTTTAACCCAGAACCCCTTAGGGGAAGCCATAAATGTGGAACATGCTAAATTTGTCCATTCATGTATAAAAAATCACATTCACAGTCAAGCAATTATTTATTATTGCAAATCAGTGGGGGTATCTATGTAATTATTGCCCTTGCCAAAAATCTATGTGTGCAAAACCAAAAGCCTTAATTCTCTCCCTACCCTATTTAATGTATTAGTGCCGTCTGTCTATAGACGCTTCACACTGCAAAACCAGAGGCCTGCACTGCACTGATGGCTCAGTAAAGCCCAAACCAGTCTGGAGTTGGCTCTCTGGTTAAGCATTTACCTTGTGGAATGCTGTAAAAGTCTTTTTAAAGGCAATGGGGGAGATTCAATATGGCCCTTTTCTGTCTAAAACCCGCGTTAACCCGAAAAAATTTCAGGATAACGTGGGTTTTGGACGGATTTTAGAGCACAGCGCCATTTCCAATGTTTTTAATAATGGCGCTGTGCTAACATCCAAAACCCATAGCCTAACTTAACGCTGCCGCTTGTGGAGCATTAAGTCTCCTCCTTACCTTAGCCCGATCCCGCGATGCAATAACTGGCGTAATCTCTGTAGCAGCGATATTGAATCTCCCCGATAGTGCTCCTAAGAGCTTCCATGTAAAACCTTATAGTACAAAATAGTATAGTATGTATAGTATAGTATAGTAATAGTATAGTTGTATAGTACGTAACAGTATAGTATGTATAGTATAGACAGTACAGTATAGTATAGTACAGTATAGTATAGTACAGTACAGTATATATCTACAGTATAGTATATTATATACAGTACATTACAGTATAGTACGTATAGTGTACAGTACAGTATAGTATATATATTACAGTATATTATAGATAGTATATATAGTAGTACAGTATAGTACAGTACAGTTAGTACAGTATGTATAGTACAGTTAGTACAGTACAGTATAGTATAGTATAGTACAGTAGTATAGTATAGTATGACAGTTAGACAGTAAGTATATACGTATAGTATATACGTTAGTACATAAAGTACAGTATAGTACAGTACAGTATAGTATAGTAACATTACAGTATAGTAAGTACAGTATAGTACAGTATAGTACAGTATAGTATAGTATAGTACAGTATAGTACAGTACAGTATAGTTAGTACAGTACAGTATAGTACAGTATAGTACAGTACAGTACAGTATCGTATATAGCACAGTATGTACAGTACAGTATAGTAGTATAGTATAGTACAGTAACAGTATAGTACATATAGTACAGTACATTAAGTATAGTACAGTATAGTAATAGTACAGTACAGTACAGTACAGTCTAGTAGTATAGTACATTAAGTACAGTATAGTACAGTATAGTATAGTACTATAGTCGTACGTATAGTACAGTATAGTATAGTAAGTATAGTACAGTCAGTACAGTACAGTACATATAGTACAGTATAGTACAGTATAGTATAGTTTAGTATAGTACAGTACAGTATAGTATAGTAGTACATAAGTACAGTACAGTATAGTATAGTAATAGTACAGTTAGTAGAGTACAATATAGTATAGTACAGTACAGTACAGTACAGTATAGTATAGTATAGTACAGTATAGTATAGTAAGTATAGTATAGTATAGTATAGTATACAGTATCTTACAGTACAGTATAGTACAGTTAGTATAGTACAGTACAGTATAGTATAGTAAGTACAGTATAGTATAGTACAGTATAGTACAGTACAGTATAGTATCGTACAGTATAGTACAGTACAGTATAGTATAGTATAGTACAGTACATATAGTTAGTACAGTATAGTACAGTAAAGTACAGTATAGTATAGTTAGTACAGTACAGTATAGTAAAGTATATACAGTATAGTAATATAGTATCAGTAGATTAGTATAGTACAGTATAGTCAGTATAGTACAGTGTAGTACAGTAGTATAGTACAGTATAGTACAGTACATACGTATAGTATAGTACAGACAGCACAGTATAGTATGTACAGTATAGTACAGTATAGTATAGAACAGTTTAGTAAGTACATTACAGTACAGTATAGTATAGTATAGTACAGTATAGTACAGTACAGTAATGTATAGTACAGTACAGTATAGTACAATATAGTCCAGTACAGTATATATAGTATAGTATAGTACAGTACAGTACAGTATAGTCTAGTATAGTATAGTATATTATAGTCTAGTACAGTATAGTACAGTACAGTAAGTATAGTATAGTACAGTATAGTACAGTTAGTAATGTAAGTATAGTACAGTATATGTATAGTACAGTTAGTATAGTACAGTATAGTATTACAGTACAGTAATATCTAAGTACAGTTATACATTACAGTATAGTATAGTATAGTACAGTACAGTATAGTACAATATAGTACAGTACAGTACAGTATAGTATAGTATAGTACAGTACAGTACAGTACAGTCCAGTATAGTCTAGTATAGTATAGTATAGTACAGATAGTCTAGTACAGTATAGTACAGTACAGTATAGTATAGTATAGTACAGTACAGTATAGTACAATATAGTACAGTACAGTACAGTATAGCACAGTATAGTATAGTACAGTATAGTATGTACAGTAACAGTATAGTAAGTACAATATAGTACAGTATAGTACAGTACAGTATAGTATAGTACAGTCAGTATAGTATAGTACAGTATAGTACAGTTAGTACAGTACAGTCGTATAGTATAGTACAGTACAGTATAGTATAGTACAGTATAGTACAGTATAGTATAGTACAGTATAGTACAGTACAGTACAGTAAATAGTACAGTACAGTACAGTATAGTACAGTACAGATATAGTACAGTAAGTAAGTACAGTATAGTATAGTACAGTATAGTATAGTACAGTATAGTACAGTAAGTATAGTAAGTACAGTACAGTAAAGAATAGTATATTACATTATAGTATATACATTACATATAGGTATAGTATAGTATAGTACAGTAACAGTATAGTAAAGTACAGTACAGTATAGCACAGTATAAGCACAGTATAGTATAGTACAGATAGTTAGTCAGATAGTATAGTACAATATAGTCAGTATAGTACAGTACAGTATCTATAGTACAGTACAGTATGTACAGTATAAGTTTACAGTATAGTACAGTATGTACAGTATAGTATATACAGTATAGTAAGTACAGTATATAAGACAGTGTATAGTACAGTATATTACAGTCTAGTACGTATAGTACAGTACAGTACATATTATAGACTAAGTACAGTACAGTAGTAGTCAGTACAGTATAGTACATATAGTACGTACATACAGTATAGTACAGTATAGTACAGTCTACAGTACATTAGATGTAATAGTATAGTACAGAATAGTACAGTATAGTATAGTACAGTATAGTACAGTACAGTATAGTACAGTATAGTATAGTTACAGTACAGTACAAGTAAGTACAGTACAGTATAGTATAGTACAGTATAGTACAGTATAGTATAGTATAGTACAGTAGTATAGTACAGTATAGTACAGTACAGTATAGTAAGTATAGTACAGTATAGATAGTCAATATAGTATGTACAGACAGTACAGCAGTATGTATAGTCAGTATAGTATAGTATAGTATAGTACGTACATAAGTACAGTATAGTATAGTACAGTACAGTATAGTGCTTGGAAGGTTCTCATTCATCCAGGTCATGGTATATCTGTTGTATTCAATTAGATCAACTGGACTAAGTCCGTTGATCTAATTGAATACAACAGATAGTACAGTATAGTATAGTAGTAGTATAGTATAGATACGTATTTAGTACAGTATACAGTATAGTATAGTAAGTATAGTACTATATAAGTACAGTATAGTATAGTATAGTATAATAGTACAGTACAGTAAGTATAGTACAGTATAGTACTGTATAGTTACAGTATAGTATAGTATAGTACAGTATAGTAAGTAGTACGTATAGTATAGTATAGTATCAGTATAGTAGTATAGTACAGTATAGTACAGTATAGTACGTATAGTCAGTGTAGTACAGTATAGTTATATTACAGTATAGTACAGTAACAGTACAGTATATAGTACAGTATAGTACAGTATAGTACAGTATAGTACGTAATAGTATAGTACAGTATAGTATAGTACAGTATAGTACAGTACAGGTACAGTATAGTATAAGTATAGTACAGTATAGTAACAGTACAGTATAGTATAGTAATAGTACAGTACAGTACAGTATAGTACAATATAGTCAGTACAGTACAGTATCGTAACAGTATAGTATAGTAATAGTACGTACATTAGTACAGTACAGTATAGTCTAGTATAGTATAGTATAGTACAGTATAGTCTTACGTATATGCAGTACAGTAGTAATGTACAGTACAGTATAGTACAATATAGACAGTACAGTACAGTATAGCACAGTATGTATAGTACAGTATAGTATAGTACAGTATAGTACAGTACAGTACAGTAGTATAGTCATATATTACAGTATAGTACAGTATAGTATAGTACGTATAGTACAGTATACGTACAGTACAGTTAGTATAGTACAGTATAGTACAGTATAGTAAGTCATAAGTACAGTACAGTACAGGACAGTATAGTACAGTACAGTACAGTACGTATAGTTAGTATAGTACAGTACAGTATAGTATAGTCAGTAGTAATAGTAATAGTAACAGTACATTAAGTATATATAGATAGTACAAGTATAGTACAGTACAGTATAGTATAGTATAGTACAGTATAGTACAATATAGTACAGTACATCAGTATAGTATAGTATAGTACATATAGTATAGTATAGTATAGTACAGTACAGTAGAGTACAGTGTACAGTATAGTATAGTAAAGTAAAGTACAGTATAGTATAGTACATTAAATATAGTAAAAGTACAGTATAGTATAGTAATAGTACAGTATAGTACAGTACAGTATAGTATAGTACAGTATAGTAAGTAAGTACAGTATAGTACAGTACAGTATAGTAAGTATAGTACATATGTACATACAGTATAGTACAGTACAGATAGATAGTACAGTACTATTATAGTATAGTACGTATAGTACAGTACAGTATAGTATAGTATAGTACAGTAAGTATATATAGTACAGTTAACATACAGTATGTACAGTACGTTAGTATATTACAGTACAGTATAGTATAGTACAGTATAGTAAGGTTAATATAAATCTACCAAATTAACTAAAATATAGTGGAATTTTTAGAAACTACACACCCGCAGGATTTTATGAGTGAGGTAAGTTTCGATCAAAATGCAGATACCTGGGCGCAGCTCTTCTCCAATTGTAAGTTATTTTCTCACATTTTCCTTTTTTCCACACGTGTAAAATCAGAGACAATCAAATTTCAGCTAAAAACAGCAGAGGAAAGTTCAAACGCATCTCAAATATGAAAGCCTAACCCCTCCTAATAAAACGGTATGCCACATTCATGGTGTACCCGAGATATGGCTACCAACTAACCAGAGCGTGACCAATGCCAAATGTCAGTAGCAGCAAAAAAAAAAATATCCAGCTTATCATTTGAACAGTCTGCAGTTTTTCCCGCAAACCCCCCCCAACTCAGAATTACCCCCCACAAACTAATATTCCTGAAATCTACACACCTTTAGCTATGTAACACTGTAGTTCTTCATTCATACCATCAATGGTGTGGCCCAGTTCATTGTAGAAGGTCACACTTTTCTGAAAAAATTAACAAAAAACAACTTCAAAGGGTGGAAATCATGCCAAAACCTCATGGAATGTAAAAACAGTTACTAAATATCAATCTCCCAAATATCCTGAATCAAACGGTATGCCATAGTGTGGGTTACACACGCGGACGTGGAAGCGAAAAGCCACAAAGTGAGACAATGCATGATGGCTCAAACAGCAAAAAATTTGTCAACTCTGAATTTGAATAGTCTGCAATTTTCCCCACAAAACACCAACCACAACTTATATTCCGAATCTACACACCTTCAGCTGTAACACTGTACATCCTCAATGGTGTGGGCACAGTTCTTCGTAGAAATTCACACATTTGGCAGATTTTCAGAAAAAATCAACAATAATCAACTTTTAAGGTAAAATCATGCCAAAATTCAATGAAATGTAAAAAAATGTTACCAAATATCAATCTCCCAAATGTCCTGAATCAAACGGTATGCCCTATGCGTGGTTACACATGCAGACGTGGAAGCAAAAAGCCACAAGGTGAGACAATGCATGATTGCTCAAAAACAGGAAAAATATTCAGTCAACTCTGAATTGAACTTCTGCAGTTTTTCCCTCAAAACAACCCCTAACTTAGAATAACCCCCACAAACTATATATTCCTGAAATCACACACACCTTCAGCTATGTACGCTGTAGTTTGTTCATTCATACCATCAATGGTGTGGGCGCAGTTCTTTGTAGAAATTTGCACATTTCTGAAAAATGAAACAAAAACAACTTCAAAGGTAGAAATCATGCCAAAAAAAAGTTACCAAATATCAACTCCCAAATGTTCTGAATCAAACGGTATGCCATATGTGTGGGCGTGGAAGAGAATGGCCACGAAGTGAGACAATCCACGATGGCTCAGAACAGCCAACTCTGAATTTGAACAGTCTGCAGTTTTGCCACAAAACACATTATCTACTGTATTCTGTAGTTTGTTCATTCATACAATGGTTGGGTGCAGTTCTTCGTAGAAGTTCGCTGTATTAGCAGATTTTCAAAAAAATTGTAAAAAAACACGCTCAAGGTAGAAATCATCCAAAATCCCTATGTAAGAAAAAAGTTACCAATATCAATCTCCCAAATGTCCTGAATTAAACGTATGCCTATGTATGGTTACACACACAACATGGAATCAACTAGCTACAAAGTGAGCCAATGAACAGTGCCCAATTACAGCAACTTTTCGATTTGTCAGACTAAACACCCCTCTATATAGAAATACCTCCCAAACTATATATTCTTGGAATATACCCACCTTCAGCTACACAATGGTGTGATTCTTTTATGCATACCAATGGAGTGGGCACAGTTTTGTGTAGAATTTTTTTTTACCAGATTTTCAGGAAAAATTTTATAAAAATGCAATTCAAAGTTAAGTATCATGGCAAATTTCCATTTCATGTAAAAAAACTTGTCAATTATCAATCTTCCAAATGCCCGAATCAAATGGTATGCCATATGCGTGGGTGCACACAGAGACATAGCCACCACTAACTCAAATGGGAAGCATGCATAAGTGTAATTAAAAGGAAAAAATTGAGGTGCTCTGTAATTTCAAACAGCCCCAAAACTTGGAAATGCCCCCCACAAATAAACCCCCATAAATATCAATTTCCCTCATGTCTTGAATCAAATGGTAACTCCATGCTTTTAGAAGATTTTGTAAATAAAATACAATAAGATGATTCAAGGTTGAATCCTATATAAACCCACTTGACAAAAAAAAAAAACCCACTTAAACTCCCACATATTTTGAATCAATAGTATGCCATATGCGTGGGTGCAGACAGAAACTTGCCACCAACAACTCAAAAGGACACATTCACAAGTGCATTACAAGAAAAATCAAAGTACTCTGTAATTTGAACAGCTTACTCTTTTTCAAAGGAAACAGCCCAAAACTAAAAATGCCCCATTTATAAATATCAATCTCCCACATGTCCAAATCAAAGATTATGCCATGCATGGGTGCACACAGAGACATGGCCACCAATTAACTTAAATGGGGCGCATGTACAAGTGGAATTACAAGAAAAAATCAAAGTGCTCTGTAATTTGAACAGCCTACACTTTTCAAAAAAACAGCCCCAAAACTTGGAAAAAACCCCGCACAAACTATATATTTGGAATCTACACACCTTCAGCTACATACCAGTGCCATGGTTTCATACATACATGAATAATTCAGACCATGTAATTCATAGAATCTTATTGCTTTAGGAAAGTTTTGGGAAAAAATAATAGATGATCAAAATTGAAATCCTACCTAAACCCACTTGGCAAGTAAAAACCCACCACTAAATGGCAATCTCCCACATTCCTGAATCAAACGGTATGCCATATGGGTGGGTGCACACAGAGCACTGCCACCAACTAGCTCAAATGGGACACATGTACAAATGCAATTACAAAGAATGCCACAACCCACCCCTCACCACACACACTCCCCTTTTAGTGTATTTTAGTAAAAATGCCACGTTTTTGCACATTTTACTGATCCTAAAAATTGATTTGGCTTTTTTGGTACCTCTGCAAACTTTCCTAATAAATAGGCTAAGTTTCCCTGAAATCAGAGAAATAATTATCTGCGTTTACTTTGCCGATACGCTGGAGACATTGGCAGCTTGAAGATGACAATTTTTTGATATTCATCAGATCATCTTAGGGAATGATAACGAACTTGGAATACGGGCAGAAATGCCCATTTTCCAATTTGAAACTCGATCAGAAAAATCACTTTGCAGAATTTTTTTTCCCAAAGATCAATAATCAGTAAGTAGCAAATACTTTGAACTCTGAGTTCCATTCACCTGCATAGTTACTATACCAGGTACTGCAATGTGATCCAAAGCAAATCGCAGTTCAGTATCTCCTCTGGTCCCTAATGAAGGCTAGGGGAAGACTTAGGGGAGGCCCCAGTGGAAAGAAGTCCTCCATCTTTGTGGGACCATCTCCTATACGATCCGGCAGGTAATTACACTGTTTTTTTGGAGGGCAAAACCGATCCAGAGGAGTAGGGTACACTGGAATGTGCCCTCCATCCCTGGTTGCAGGACTTCACCTGTGACTTCACCTCTAGGCAGAAGCAAATATGTCAAGTCTGTCAGCAATCAGGCCAACAAAATGGATGTCAGCACTGTTATAAATGTGGTCAAACAGGCATTTGATGTCAGCACTGTTACAATGTGATCAAACAGGGCATTATTTCAGCACTGTTACAAATGTGGTCAAACAGGGCATTATGATGTCAGCACATGTTACAAATGTGATCAAACAGGGCATTATGATGTCAGCACTGTTACAAATGTGGTCAAACAGGGCATTATGATGTCAGCACTGTTACAATGTGTCAAACAGGGCATTATGATGTCAGCACTGTTACAAATGTGGTCAAACAGGCATTATGATGTCAGCACTGTTACAAATGTGGTCAAACAGGGCATTATGATGTCAGCACTGTTACAATGTGGTCAAACAGGGCATTATGATGTCAGCACTGTTACAAATGTGGTCAAACAGGGCATTATGATTCAGCACTGTTACAAATGTGGTCAAACAGGGTATGATGTCAGCACTGTTACAATGTGGTCAACCAGGGCATTATGATGTCAGCACTGTTACAAATGTGGTCAAACAGGCATTATGCACGAGGCTGCCGAATTCTCAACCTTCACAAGCAAAAGGGAGAGGGTTGCTGTTGAGGGACAGACAGTGACCTCTAGAAAGACCCAGTCCCGCCCACAGGCTGCTGTACCCTTAGATAACAGTAGTGAGCCTAAAAGGACAAGTGAAAGTCTATACATGTACATTCTCAAAACCTGTGTGAACGTATTCAGCAACTGGAACTACAACAAACAACGGGATAAATACAAGCATAAACCAGCCTCCAAATTTGGCAACTTCAACAAAAAGTAAACGAAAACAATTAAATCTGATTGGAAAAGATGTCTGATTACTGCGCATTGGATGGTATTCCTTTAGAGCATTATGGGATACTGGTGCCCGCGAGTATCATCAATGAAGCATGGAGACAGCAGTACCTTCCCCAGTCAAATGTCAGAGCACGGGAAGAGTTATTAGGATGTGAGACATTTCATGGAAGAGCAGCAAATAAGACGGAAATTCCTTTCATTGGTTGGATAGAATGACCTTTCAGTTTGAATACACAGAACGCCCAAAGTTTGAACTGTTAGTGCTTTATCTTATCTCCAGTGACTCGAATGTGGCTGAAGAACCAATCATTGGGTACAATGTATGAGAGGTTATTCACAACACAGTAGCTTCTACAGTTTTGGTAGATACGTGTCAACGCATTCTCTGTTTCAGAAAAAAAAGCAGAGACTGTTATAAAACTAGTGCAAGTGGATGATTCAGAGACATTCGGTAAAACAGCGAGGACTGGGGTACGTCAAGGGAAAAATCCCAGAAACTACCTGAGGGTATTATTCTAGCTGAAACCATTGTGACTGTTCCTCAGGGCAACTTTACCAAGGTGATAATACCAATCCCAAACCAAACATGATATCACAATCAGTCCAAAAACAGTACTAGGTCACATTGAACAAGTCAAAGCTATTACCCAGCAAACCTAAAACCTGCACAAATCATTCTTTGAGCACAGATATCCAAGAAATACAAGACTGGAGCCACTGGAGAGAATATTTCCCTTCTGCTGAACAGTGGGACATCCAGTCCCTCTAAACCACCTTGATGCAGAAGAACAGAAGATAGTAAGGCAGATGTTGAGAGAGGAATGTCACGTATTCTCTAAAGATGATACAGATACTGGATGCATTCCTCACTTCAACTAAAAATAAAACTTAAAGACACCACTCCTGTTACTAAACTTACATTACAGTACCAAAGCCACTTCACAAGGAGGTGAAAGAATACCTACAAGATTTGCTAAATACAGGATGGATCAGAAAATCCAGATCCTCATATTCATCACCTATATATGTGTCCGTAAAAAGGATGGAACCCTAAGACTCTGCTTGACTACAGGAGTTAAATCAAAAGTCTATCCCAGACCGCCATCCAATACCTCGCATCCAAGACATACTAAATTATTAAATAGGTAGCACTTGGTTTTCTGTGCTTGACCAAGGCAAAGCTTACCACCAAGGATTTATGGAGGAGTCAAGCATATATTTACAGCTTTTATAACACCATGGGGACTTTATGAATGGGTTCGTATACCCTTTGGTCTTAGCTCTCCCCTGCGGAATTTCAGAGGAGTATGGAAGAATGTCTGGAAGGGTTAAGAGATGATATCTGCCAACCATATCTGGATGACAACTTGGTCCACAGTACGACTTTCAGTGAGCATGTAGCACAGGTAAAAATTGTACTTCAGCGTTATCAACAGCATGGAGTGAAATTAACACCCAAGAAATGTGAGCTGTTCAGAAAACATTTCCGATTTCTAGGTAAATTATTTCTGAAAATGGCTACACCATGGATCCGCAGATATCGCTCCATTAATAGCCTTGAAAGACAGGAAGCCATCCACTGTGAGAAACTAAGAAGATGCTTGGATTCCTATCCTATTATCGAACATATATACAGATTTGCCAGAATAGCTTCTCCATTGTATAACTTGTTGTCAACTGAACAACAATCAGAAGCCAAAGAAATTACCAGAGCGGCAAATGACATCCAAAGGTCAACTGACTTCCTCACAACCCATAAATTGGACAGACTATCATCAGAAGGTACTAGAACATTTAGTTAATCTATAGTCAAGCCTCCATGATGGGTTACCCCGATTTCAATAGCCATTCATAACTACACTGTGATGCTACCCAAGAGGGATTAGGTGCTGTTCTATACCAGAGACAGGATGGAAAACTAAAAGTCATCGCCCATCATTTGTCGTCTACACAGATAATAATCCCTTAACCTATGTTGAAACACACAAAACTAAACGCCACTGTCATAGATGATATCAGAACTTGCCGACTTCAATTAGTATCAAGTATCGACCATGCAAATCAATGCAGATGCAGATGGGCTATCCCGGATGCCACTAGAACCAGAGGTCTACATGGGTCAGTGCTCTCAAGAAGTAAACTTGGAAACGTCCAGTAGTGCTGTGAAATCAGTACAATAACAGGGAGACCGCATTCCATGGTGGTGTCCCCGGACAGTAGAAACTACAACATCTGAAGCAGACCAGATTCTGACAAAACCAATCAGCCAACTTCCAAAAGAGGTAATCAGAAAAGCACAGAAGAAGATGCAATAATTGGAAGAGTCTGCACTATAAAAGGCAGAGTCTATATCCTGGAAAGAAAGAGAGCAAACAGAGCCAGGGAATGTGACAAACTTGTTCAGAGAATGGCCAAAATTATACCTTTCTTTGATGGTATTTTGTATCGAAGAGTGCAGGCCATTCCCGTTAGTGTTGCCTGAGATCTACCGGAAAACTGTATACAGGGAACGCACTGTGAACTTGGTTCGTGAACGCTTCTTTTGGCCACACATGCAAAAAGATATTGAGCATATGTTACCAGAAAAATGCAACTGTCTAATGAAGAAACGTCCCAAAACCAACAAGAGCAGCATTAAATGCATTGCTACCACGTATCCATTTGAGCTTGTATCTATTGACTTTTTACATCTCGAAGGTGCAAAGCGGCTATGAATATATTCTTGTTGTAATGGATCATTTTACAAGATTTGCCCAGGCCTATGTCACTACGAATAAGTCAGGAAAAACCGCTGCAGACAAAATTTCCATGATTTCGCACTCAAATTTGGGTTTCCCACAAAGATACATCACGATATGGGCAGAGAATTTGAAAATCAGCTTTTTAATTGATTGGGAAAATATTGCAGAATTCAAAACTCCCACACTACACCGTACCATCAAGAAGGCAATGGACAAGTTGAACCTTCAACCGCACACTACTGTCAATGTTGCGAACTTTGTCCAAAATAAAAACTTGACTGGAAGAATCCCCTGTCAAAAGTGTACAACGCTTATAACTGTACCAAGAATGAACACAGGCTACTCCCCTTTCTTCCTATTGTATGACGCCCTCCTAGATTACCAATTGACATAATGTTCGACACCCAAGTATCTGACACGTACAGAACGTACACAGACTATGTTCAACAGGAACAAGAATGGCAGAAGCTTACAAAGTAGCTTCAACCATAGCAAATAATCAGCAAGCAGAGGCAAGAATATATGATAGGAAACGCTATGGTGCAGAACTTGTTCCAGGAAGCCGGGTTTCTGGTAAGGAACTTAATTGAAAAAGGTGGACCTGGAAACTACGATCTTACTGGGAAAATAAAATTTACATTGTTAACAACGGAAATATAAGGACAGTCCAGTGTATGAGGTAAAACCTGAGTCAGGATGTGGTAGGTCAAGGATTTTACACCGTAATCTCTTATTATCATGTGATTATCTCCCAGTTCAACAACCATCACAGAATTGCAAGAAAAACCAAAGCCACCAGAACGGAGACTAGCAAAGCCAAAATCCACCCATGAGACTGAAACTCAGGGCCGCCATTAGACTTTCCTGGGCCCCATACTGGGTACATTTCTAGGCCCCCCATAGCACTAACCAACTCAGACAGTCTATACCTCCCATATTTTAAACACAAAAGAGGGACCCATGGGGAGAAGAGAAGCGGCAAATGCGGATTTTTTTACCCCACAATCACTTTAAGACCACTCCTACTTTGTTAAGGTTACACCCCATTTAAGGACCATTATTCCCGTTTTACATTGTTGCCTGCAAAATTATATGTCAACTAGACATTAAGCCCGTTAATTAACAGGCCGAGACATGCTCTACCTCCCCGACGCACACACAGACCGGTAAATATAAAATGACCCATGTCCCGCACACCACTTAAGATGCCCTCATGCCCATGGCACAGACTGGTAAATATAACATACCCATATATACTCGAGTATAACCGACCCGAGTATAACCGAGGCACCTACTTTTTACCTCTAAAAAGCGTAAAAGTGATTGACTCGAGTATAAACCAGGTAGAAAATAGGACTACAACTGCCTTCTGATTCTGTATTGTTTTAAGCTTTAGTTGCCCTTTAAATGGACAGCAGAATTCCCATACAGTAGTCACATACAGTGATAGCCAAATCCAGTATGGTTATTACTGAATGGGACTCTGTATGGGAATATGGAATGCTGCTCCATTTAAAGGCAACTAAAGCCTCAAACATACGAATCAGAAGGCACAATAGATACATCCTCCTTCTGATTCTGTATTTTTTTAGGCTTTAGTTGCCTTATGACATCAGAAGTCCTATACAGTAATAACCATACTGGATTTGGCTATTACTGTATGGGAATTCTTATGTCCATTTAAAATGCACTAAAGCCTCATTCCTTGGCACTCCAGATGTTTGGAAAACTACACCTCCCAGCATGCTTTAGTTGCGGGAGTTATAGTTCAAACATCTGCAGTGGCAAGGAATAGCCACTGCAGGAATTACTCTACTTCCCCCCCTTCTGAGTTCCCACAGTTGCCTTCTGCTACCTGCTCCACATGTTCCCCTGCAGGCTGCTCTGGATCCTCTTCTCTGCTCCGGCGCCACATGCTCCACTTTCCTCTGCTGGCTGAGGTCACTACTCAGCGCCGGGAAGTGACATCAGCCAGCAGAGGATGCGGAGCGCGCTTCCGCCGGAGCAGGTAAGTTGTTGACTCGAGTGTAAACACGACTCTTTTTAGGCTATTTTTTTAACCTGAAAATCTCGGTTTATACTTGAGTATATACGGTACCTTAAGCCAAGCCACACAGACTGGATCCCATATTAGACCCCATATTATTTCTACATCAGTGTTGCTTAAAACGATTTCTATTGATATATTCACCCCTTTCTTCATGCTCAAATCTTACACCTACCCACTTGTACACTGTCTGGAAAAAGGCTGCCACTATTACCACACACAGCATGGCATCCCACACTCTGTCCTGCCTAAATCCATATTTTCTATCTCAGATTGCAGCTCCACACCCATCTCTATCCTGCTATATCCTGATAATAGAGATGGTGTGCTGCAATCATGCAATGTGACAGACACAGATAGAAATTTGGATATGGGCAGGATGGGATGGTGTGAAGTTGCCATACTGCTACTGACACAATCTCTATCCTGCTTATATCCATATCCTATCTCAGTGTGGAGCTGCCATGCTGCATGTGACACAGAGATAGAAATTTGGATATAGGCGATAGAGAGGTGTGAAGTTGCCATACTGCTACGTGACACAATCTCTATCCTGCTTATACCATATCTCCATCTCAGTGTGGAGCTGCCATACTGCTATGTGACACAGAGATAGAAATTTAAATATTGGAAGGATAGGGATGGTGTGAAGTTGCCATACTGCTATGTGTGACACAATCTCTATCCTGCTTTTATCCATATCTCCATCTCATTGTGTAGCTGCCATACTGCTATGTGACACAGAGATAAAAATTTGGATATGGGCAGGATAGGGAGGTGTGAAGTTGCCATACTGCTATATAAGACACAACTCTATCCTGCTTAATCCATATCTCCATCTCAGTGTGGAGCTGCCATACTGCTATGGGACAGAGATGGAGATATGTATAATAGGCAGGATAGAGATGCTGTGTAACTGCCATGCTGCCCCCATGGGGTAGGTAATATAGCCCCTTAGCCCTATTAGGCTATTACCTCCCCATGTGCAGTGCATCCTTAGTAGCAGAATGCAAACAAGGCATGCTGGGAGTTGTAGTTTCTTAACATGAGAATTACAAGGTTTCCCATCACGCTATTTAGGTTCTGGCCCAGCAGCCCCCATAGAGGAAGTTTTATCAGTCCCTGTAACACAGCAGTGGACAGAGGGTAACAATGCCCCCCATGGACTCTCACAGGTAGAATGGGATCAGTATAACTTACAGTTACTCCCTCCGCTCTATATGGAGATCACAGAACAGAAGATACAAGTTCAAGGGAGGGCGAGGGGGTGAGCCCATAGACGAAAACGCCCTTTTTTGTCTCTCTATCTAGGAATGGAGTGCAGAAAAAAAAATTTTTTTTTCTTCCTTCTTCACTCTCTGGGCCCCTTTCAAGTCCGGCCCCATACAGGAGTACCCCCTGTACCCCCTGATGGCGGCCCTGCTGAAACTGATATTCCGATGAGGAGGCATATCAATGGCATCGCATGTATCCACAAAAATAACAATGACCCCTCATAGCACAGAACTCTGAACTAAATCCGAAGCCGAAAGATTTGAACCAGCAAATCAGCACAAACGTTGAGACTCCAGAAACTATACCTGTAGAGCAACCTCTCCTCAATCAAAATACCCAGAATTACCTACAGAGTCAGAGTTATTAGATATGTCTTCAGAAGATGAGACCCCTGAACCTCACCAATAAAACTGTTCGACACAAAACGAAAACCAACTATACTGACCTATGATACATGGGACAGCCACGTTTATTACCAAGAACTTTACGTAAAGCAAGTTGCTATAGATGCAGTCAGCTACCAGAATGGTACCTTCACTGAGTTCTTTACAAAGACTGAAGTGACGGGGGGAAAAAGAACTGCTTTACATTTACATTAGTAATCGGTTTTTTGTTATATTTATGATGCCAGTTTTTATGTTATAAGATGTTGAATATTCATATTGAATAGTCCTTCCCTTATGTATAATGATGTACTACTGACAAGTAGAGCCTAATATATATATAAAAAAAAGTCTTAAAGACCACAAAAGTAACTAAAGGTGAATTTCTAGATGTTCGCTTATTAACATATTTTTTGGTATGGTGTTCTAACAAATGTAACCAGTATCATGCGGTGATCTCTAGATGTCATAGCTAATACTAAAAAACCCCAAACCGCACCAGTGTTACTCATCTGTTGTGCAACATATCCCACCCAAGAATAGGGACATAGTGCCAGACATAGGGGTAGAAGATATCCACACGTGACCTGAGAGCTGGGGTGGCACTAACAAGCTGATTGTTATTTATCTCTCTGGTTTGTGAGTATTTATATGATATCTGTGGCCATGCTATGTCACCTCTGTTGTGCTAACAAGCCTAACTAATATGTTCTGTTATTAAATATGATGCTTTTTTAATTTAAGAACCACTGGTGCCCATTTATTGCATTGTACCTTACTACACATACAGAACACTAGAGATGGGATCCGGGTTCGACACAAGCCCAGATCTGACACGGACCCCCTCGGTTCCGAAATCCGAATATCCGCCTAAATCCGACAGATCCGCCGATTTCGAGACTTCGGAATATTTGAATGTACGGGGCTATTTTCAATGATTTTAGAAAATAGCTTAGAACATTTGAAAATCTTCGAAAATATGGTCGGTAACTCGAAAATGGTCTCCGATCATACTTTTGATCATTTTTAACGTTAGAGGCTGTTTTGAAAAAATAATCGTAAGAACCTCGTACTTAGAAAATTATCGAAAATTCGTTCCGTTTTGGATTTTCAGGATTTTCCCGCGATCCAGAAATCAGAAAACGGAACGAAACTAGTAAGTTTCGGCCATCTCTACATAACCACATTATCACATGATATGCGTGGGTGGATTCAAATCTCAGGAGCCTAGACACAAAGCCTGGCGTCCTTAACCCCACCCCTGAGCACAGACCACTCCCCAGACCACTTTATTGAGAAAAGACTTTATTATGTTGAAGTTTGGGAATTCATAAACATTAACTGTGTAAATATTAACTGTACCACGGGGGGGGGTCGGGCTGCAAATTAAAGGAACAGTAACCAATGATTGAACCACAGGCTTCCCTACGCACATGTCTACTGTGTCTAATGGTAAATCCGCCCGACACTTACATAAGGAATATATTACATAATAACCAATGTATGCACTAATACATGTTACTTGTAAGTAATGGCTGAAGACTACAGCTATAACATCACTAGTATGAATGAAATAACACTCATGCTGTATCGGGGGTTTGAAGAACTCGTTGTAAGACCAGTCTGGGATGGAGTCTTCCGGCAAGATGGAGTCGCCTTTCATTAAACAGCTGATTACCAAACTAAGGAATGTCCACCAGGACTTTAACTTTCTTTTTTCCAGTTTAACTGAAGAACAGGGGTAATGCGCTATGTCCTACCTCCTGTCCTTCAATAAACTTACAGGAACGGGAGAAACTTACCTGTGTATCGCTCCAGCGCCGGCTTCACTGACAGTCTCTGCCGCGTCCACGCTCCTATGCACTGTGTGTTCACGCTCACCAATGCAAAGGACTGTGATCCATCAGGGATGTCCGTGGTAGTCGGAGGCTGTCAGCAGTGCGGTAAGTTTCCCCGTTCTCCTGTAAGTTTTACTGAAGGACAGGAGGTAGACATAGCGCATTTACCTCCTGTTTCTTCAGTTAAACTGAAAAAAGAAGTTAAAATCCTGGTGGACATTCCCTTTAATGTCCTTGGCGCCCCCTAGTGACATATGTACAGTATGTACAGCATCTTTCCTGAAAGCAGAACCTTGCACCCAAATGATGGCACAACACCTTGTAATAAATATTAAACGCTTTCTAAGCTGTAACGTCTTGTTTAGATTTCCAATCTTCTAGAATGAAAGTCTGTTCTCTATTAAGTCATTAGCCCACACCCAGACACACGTCATGGCCCATAATGTAGCCATATGTACTGTATTCTGTACTATGGGATTTCTATCTGGTCTGTCTAATGTCCCTTGTCTGCTAGAATGAAATTGTCCTGACCACATTTTATAATAAAGTTTATTGATACACTGACCTATCTATAGGACGCTATAAAAAAGGAACGGTATTGGTTGATTTTTTCCCATCTGTTTCTTTATATACACAAGGTGAACAAGGGTTCATAGTAATGTAATATTAAGTGTATCCATGTGTGGGAGGGTTTTCTTTTAATGTTAACAATCACAATATTCCACTTTACTATATCAGGTCACATGATCATCACACCATTAGATTGGTAAGCTCTTTAGATCAGAACCTCAACCTGTTTATTATTATTTGTGTATGTGCCCGCCCTTGATCTCACCCGCTTATGGTATTCCACCAGCATGTTTATTACTGGTGACAGGATAACCCTTGTATCACATTCTAGTGTATAATGTATTATTAACTATCCATTACCTTTTATTGGGGGGAATAGAAGCCAATCTATCCAGAGGTCCCAATTCTTTAATACATCTTAGATCTGTTATTTATCAACCTGTATCTAACTATGATAAATGATAATAATGATAAATGATAAATACTGATGAATGGCTCCATATAGATCAGATAAGACGACATGTATTGCCATTAGAAACATGATGGGATATTCCTATATAGGGAGATTGTTACTCTTCTTCATACATGTACCATATCCATATATGATCTCATTGGTGAAGGAGCTCTCATTCACATGTTTATAATAATCCAATAGTAAATGTTCTTTCAGTCTAAAGAATTTTAATATGGTGGCCGTCAGAACTGAACCACAACAATCACACATTGTTTATGGTGATGGTTATTTGGGATCTTACAGTATAGTACAGTACAGTATAGTATAGTACAGTACAGTATAGTATAGTACAGTATAGTACAGTATAGTACAGTATAGTACAGTACAGTACAGTACAGTATAGTATAGCACAGTATAGTACAGTACAGTATAGTATAGTACAGTACAGTATAGTACAATATAGTACAGTACAGTACAGTATAGTACAGTATAGTATAGTACAGTACAGTACAGTCTAGTATAGTATAGTATAGTACAGAATAGTACAGTATAGTATAGTACAGTATAGTACAGTACAGTATAGTACAGTATAGTATAGTACAGTACAGTACAGTACAGTACAGTACAGTATAGTATAGTACAGTATAGTACAGTATAGTATAGTATAGTACAGTACAGTATAGTACAGTATAGTACAGTACAGTATAGTATAGTATAGTACAGTATAGTATAGTACAATATAGTATAGTACAGTACAGTACAGTACAGTATAGTATAGTACAGTATAGTATAGTATAGTATAGTACAGTACAGTATAGTACAGTATAGTATAGTACAGTACAGTATAGTGCTTGTGAAGGTTCTCATTCATCCAGGTCATGGTATATCTGTTGTATTCAATTAGATCAACTGGACTAAGTCCAGTTGATCTAATTGAATACAACAGATAGTACAGTATAGTATAGTATAGTATAGTATAGTACAGTATAGTATAGTACAGTATAGTACAGTATAGTATAGTACAGTATAGTACAGTATAGTACAGTACAGTATAGTATAGTATAGTATAGTATAGTACAGTACAGTATAGTATAGTACAGTATAGTACTGTATAGTACAGTATAGTATAGTATAGTACAGTATAGTAAAGTATAGTACAGTATAGTATAGTATAGTATCAGTATAGTATAGTATAGTACAGTATAGTACAGTATAGTACAGTATAGTACAGTGTAGTACAGTATAGTATAGTACAGTATAGTACAGTACAGTACAGTATAGTACAGTATAGTACAGTATAGTACAGTATAGTACAGTATAGTATAGTACAGTATAGTATAGTACAGTATAGTACAGTACAGTACAGTATAGTATAGTATAGTACAGTATAGTACAGTACAGTATAGTATAGTATAGTACAGTACAGTACAGTATAGTACAATATAGTACAGTACAGTACAGTATAGTACAGTATAGTATAGTATAGTACAGTACAGTATAGTACAGTACAGTATAGTCTAGTATAGTATAGTATAGTACAGTATAGTCTAGTACAGTATAGTGCAGTACAGTATAGTATAGTACAGTACAGTATAGTACAATATAGTACAGTACAGTACAGTATAGCACAGTATAGTATAGTACAGTATAGTATAGTACAGTATAGTACAGTACAGTACAGTATAGTATAGTACAATATAGTACAGTATAGTACAGTATAGTATAGTACAGTATAGTACAGTATAGTACAGTACAGTACAGTATAGTATAGTACAGTATAGTACAGTATAGTATAGTACAGTATAGTACAGTACAGTACAGTACAGTATAGTACAGTACAGTACAGTACAGTATAGTACAGTACAGTATAGTACAGTACAGTATAGTATAGTACAGTACAGTACAGTATAGTATAGTATAGTACAGTACAGTATAGAATAGTATAGTACAGTATAGTACAGTACAGTATAGTATAGTATAGTACAGTATAGTATAGTACAATATAGTACAGTACAGTACAGTATAGTATAGTATAGTACAGTACCGTATAGTATAGTATAGTACAGTACAGTATAGTATAGTACAGTATAGTATAGTAAAGTAAAGTACAGTATAGTATAGTACAGTACAATATAGTACAGTACAGTATAGTATAGTATAGTACAGTATAGTACAGTACAGTATAGTATAGTACAGTATAGTATAGTATAGTACAGTATAGTACAGTACAGTATAGTATAGTATAGTACAGTATAGTACAGTACAGTATAGTACAGTACAGCATAGTATAGTACAGTACAGTATAGTATAGTATAGTACAGTATAGTACAGTACAGTATAGTATAGTATAGTACAGTATAGTATAGTATAGTACAGTATAGAACAGTACAGTATAGTACAGTACAGTTTAGTATAGTACAGTACAGTATAGTATAGTACAGTATAGTATAGGTTAATATAGAATATCTACCAAATTAACTAAAATATAGTGAGATATTTTTAGAAACTACACACCCGCAGGATTTTATGAGTGAGGTAAGTTTCGATCAAAATGCAGATACCTGGGCGCAGCTCTTCGTCCAATTGTAAGTTATTTTCTCACATTTTCCTTTTTTCCCACAAGTGTAAAATCAGAGACAAAATCAAATTTCAGCTAAAAACAGCAGAGGAAAGTTCAAACGCATCTCAAATATGAAAGCCTAACCCCTCCTGAATAAAACGGTATGCCACATTCATGGGTGTACCCAGAGATATGGCTACCAACTAACCTAGAGCGTGACCAATGCCAAATGTCAGTAGCAGCAAAAAAAAAAATATCCAGCTTATCATTTGAACAGTCTGCAGTTTTTCCCGCAAACCCCCCCCAACTCAGAATTACCCCCCACAAACTATATATTCCTGAAATCTACACACCTTTAGCTATGTAACACTGTAGTTCATTCATTCATACCATCAATGGTGTGGGCCCAGTTCATTGTAGAAGGTCACACTTTTCTGAAAAAATTAACAAAAAACAACTTCAAAGGGTGGAAATCATGCCAAAACCTCATGGAATGTAAAAAACAGTTACTAAATATCAATCTCCCAAATATCCTGAATCAAACGGTATGCCATATGTGTGGTTACACACGCGGACGTGGAAGCGAAAAGCCACAAAGTGAGACAATGCATGATGGCTCAGAAACAGCAAAAACATTTAGTCAACTCTGAATTTGAATAGTCTGCAATTTTTCCCCACAAAACACCAACCACAACTATATATTCCTGAAATCTACACACCTTCAGCTATGTAACACTGTACATCCATCAATGGTGTGGGCACAGTTCTTCGTAGAAATTCACACATTTGGCAGATTTTCAGAAAAAATCAACAATAATCAACTTTTGAAGGTAGAAATCATGCCAAAATTCAATGAAATGTAAAAAAATGTTACCAAATATCAATCTCCCAAATGTCCTGAATCAAACGGTATGCCCTATGCGTGGTTACACATGCAGACGTGGAAGCAAAAAGCCACAAGGTGAGACAATGCATGATTGCTCAAAAACAGGAAAAATATTCAGTCAACTCTGAATTTGAACAGTCTGCAGTTTTTCCCTCAAAACACCCCTAACTTAGAAATAACCCCCACAAACTATATATTCCTGAAATCTACACACCTTCAGCTATGTAACGCTGTAGTTTGTTCATTCATACCATCAATGGTGTGGGCGCAGTTCTTTGTAGAAATTTGCACATTTCTGAAAAAATGAAACAAAAACAACTTCAAATGGTAGAAATCATGCCAAAAAAAAGTTACCAAATATCAATCTCCCAAATGTTCTGAATCAAACGGTATGCCATATGTGTGGGCGTGGAAGAGAATGGCCACGAAGTGAGACAATCCACGATGGCTCAGAAACAGCCAACTCTGAATTTGAACAGTCTGCAGTTTTTGCCACAAAACACATTATCTACGTAATTCTGTAGTTTGTTCATTCATACAATGGTGTGGGTGCAGTTCTTCGTAGAAGTTCGCTGTATTAGCAGATTTTCAAAAAAAATTGTAAAAAAACACGCTCAAAGGTAGAAATCATGCCAAAATCCCTAGTAATGTAAAAAAAGTTACCAAATATCAATCTCCCAAATGTCCTGAATTAAACGGTATGCCCTATGTATGGTTACACACACAGACATGGAATCAACTAGCTACAAAGTGAGCCAATGAACAGTGGCCCAATTACAGCAACTTTTCAGATTTGTCAGACTAAACACCCCTCTATATTAGAAATACCTCCCAAAACTATATATTCTTGGAATATACCCACCTTCAGCTACACAATGGTGTGATTCTTTTATGCATACCAATGGAGTGGGCACAGTTTTGTGTAGAATTTTTTTTTACCAGATTTTCAGGAAAAATTTATAAAAATGCAATTCAAAGTTAAGTATCATGGCAAATTTCCATGTCATGTAAAAAAACTTGTCAATTATCAATCTTCCAAATGCCCTGAATCAAATGGTATGCCATATGCGTGGGTGCACACAGAGACATAGCCACCAACTAACTCAAATGGGAAGCATGCATAAGTGTAATTAAAAGGAAAAAATTGAGGTGCTCTGTAATTTCAAACAGCCCCAAAACTTGGAAATGCCCCCCACAAATAAACCCCCACTAAATATCAATTTCCCTCATGTCTTGAATCAAATGGTAACTCCATGCTTTTAGAAGATTTTGTAAATAAAATACAATAAGATGATTCAAAGGTTGAAATCCTATATAAACCCACTTGACAAAAAAAAAAACCCACTTAAATCTCCCACATATTTTGAATCAAATAGTATGCCATATGCGTGGGTGCAGACAGAAACTTGGCCACCAACTAACTCAAAAGGGACACATTCACAAGTGCAATTACAAGAAAAAATCAAAGTACTCTGTAATTTGAACAGCTTACTCTTTTTCAAAGGAAACAGCCTCAAAACTAAAAATGCCCCCATTTATAAATATCAATCTCCCACATGTCCTAAATCAAAGATTATGCCATATGCATGGGTGCACACAGAGACATGGCCACCAATTAACTTAAATGGGGCGCATGTACAAGTGGAATTACAAGAAAAAATCAAAGTGCTCTGTAATTTGAACAGCCTACACTTTTTCAAAAAAACAGCCCCAAAACTTGGAAAAACCCCGCACAAACTATATATTTTGGAATCTACACACCTTCAGCTACATACCAGTGCCATGGTTTCATACATACATGAATAATTTCAGACCATGTAATTCATAGAATTCTTAGTGCTTTTAGGAAAGTTTTGGGAAAAAATAATAGATGATTCAAAAGTTGAAATCCTACCTAAACCCACTTGGCAAGTAAAAAACCCACTAAATGGCAATCTCCCACATGTCCTGAATCAAACGGTATGCCATATGGGTGGGTGCACACAGAGACATGGCCACCAACTAGCTCAAATGGGACACATGTACAAATGCAATTACAAGAAATGCCACAACCCACCCCTCACGCACACACACTCCCCCTTTTAGTGGTATTTTAGTAAAAATGCACACGTTTTTGCACATTTTACTGATCCTAAAAATTTGATTTGGCTTTTTTTGGTACCTCTGCAAACTTTCCTAATAAATAGGCTAAGTTTCCCTTGAAATCAGAGAAATAATTATCTGCGTTTACTTTGCCGATACGACTGGAGACATTGGGCAGCTTGAAGATGACAATTTTTTGATATTCATCAGATCATCTTAGGGAATGATAACGAACTTGGAATACGGGCAGAAATGCCCATTTTCCAATTTGAAATCTGATCAGAAAAATCACTTTGCAGAATTTTTTTTCCCAAAGATCAATAATCAGTAAGTAGCAAATACTTTGGAACTCTGAGTTCCATTCACCAATAGCATAGTTTACTATACCAGGTACTGCAATGTGATCCAAAAGCAAATCGCAGTTCAGTATCTCCTCTGGTCCACTAATGAAGGCTAGGGGAAGACTTAGGGGAGGCCCCAGTGGAAGAGGAAGTCCTCCATCTTTGTGGGACCATCTCCTATACGATCCGGCAGGTAATTAACTGTTTTTTTGGAGGGCAAAACCGATCCAGAGGAGTAGGGATACACTTGGAATGTGCCCTCCAATCCCTGGTTGCAGGACTTCACCTGTGACTTCACCTGCTAGGCAGAAGCAAATATGTCAAGTCTGTCAGCAATCAGGCCAACAAAATGGATGTCAGCACTGTTATAAATGTGGTCAAACAGGGCATTATGATGTCAGCACTGTTACAAATGTGATCAAACAGGGCATTATGATGTCAGCACTGTTACAAATGTGGTCAAACAGGGCATTATGATGTCAGCACTGTTACAAATGTGTCAAACAGGGCATTATGATGTCAGCATGTACAAATGTGGTCAAACAGGGCATTATGATGTCAGCACTGTTACAAATGTGATCAAACAGGGCATTATGATGTCAGCACTGTTACAAATGTGGTCAAACAGGGCATTATGATGTCAGCACTGTTACAAATGTGGTCAAACAGGGCATTATGATGTCAGCACTTTTACAAATGTGGTCAAACAGGGCATTATGATGTCAGCACTGTTACAAATGTGGTCAAACAGGGCATTATGATGTCAGCACTGTTACAAATGTGGTCAAACAGGGCATTATGCACGAGGCTGCCGAATGTCTCAACCTTCACAAGCAAAAGGGAGAGGGTTGCTGTTGAGGGACAGACAGTGACCTCTAGAAAGACCCAGTCCCGCCCACAGGCTGCTGTACCCTTAGATAACAGTAGTGAGCCTAAAAGGACAAGTGAAAAGTCTATACATGTACATTCTCAAAACCTGTGTGAACGTATTCAGCAACTGGAACTACAACAAAACAACGGGATAAATACAAGCATAAAACCAAGCCTCCAAATTTGTGCAACTTCAACAAAAAGTAAACGAAAACAATTAAATCTGATTGGAAAAAGATGTCTGATTTACTGCGCATTGGATGGTATTCCTATTAGAGCATTATGGGATACTGGTGCCCAGGCGAGTATCATCAATGAAGCATGGAGACAGCAGTACCTTCCCCAGTCAAATGTCAGAGCACTGGAAGAGTTATTAGGATGTGAGACATTTCATGGAAGAGCAGCAAATAAGACGGAAATTCCTTTCATTGGTTGGATAGAAGTGACCTTTCAGTTGAATACACAGAACGGCCCAAAGTTTGAACTGTTAGTGCCTTTATCTTATCTCCAGTGACTCGAATGTGGCTGAAGAACCAATCATTGGGTACAATGTAATTGAGGAGGTTATTCACAACACAGTAGCTTCTACAGTTTTGGTAGATACGTTGGCAACAGCATTCTCTGTTTCAGAAAAAAAAGCAGAGACTGTTATAAAACTAGTGCAAGTGGATGATTCAGAGACATTCGGTAAAACAGCGAGGACTGGGGTACGTCAAGGGAAAAATACCAGAACTACCTGAGGGTATTATTCTAGCTGAAACCATTGTGACTGTTCCTCAGGGCAACTTTACCAAGGTGATAATACCAATCCATAACAATACCAAACATGATATCACAATCAGTCCAAAAACAGTACTAGGTCACATTGAACAAGTCAAAGCTATATACCCAGCAAACCTAAAACCTGCACAAATCAATTCTTTGAGCACAGATATCCAAGAAATACAAGACTGGAGCCAACTGGAGAGAAATGATTTCCCTTCTGCTGAACAGTGGGATCATCCAGTCCCTCTAAACCACCTTGATGCAGAAGAACAGAAGATAGTAAGGCAGATGTTGAGAGAGGAATGTCACGTATTCTCTAAAGATGATACAGATACTGGATGCATTCCCTCACTTCAACTAAAAATAAAACTTAAAGACACCACTCCTGTTACTAAGACTTACATTACAGTACCAAAGCCACTTCACAAGGAGGTGAAAGAATACCTACAAGATTTGCTAAATACAGGATGGATCAGAAAATCCAGATCCTCATATTCATCACCTATAGTATGTGTCCGTAAAAAGGATGGAACCCTAAGACTCTGCTGTGACTACAGGGAGTTAAATCAAAAGTCTATCCCAGACCGCCATCCAATACCTCGCATCCAAGACATACTAAATTATTTAATAGGTAGCACTTGGTTTTCTGTGCTTGACCAAGGCAAAGCTTACCACCAAGGATTTATGGAGGAGTCAAGCATATATTTAACAGCTTTTATAACACCATGGGGACTTTATGAATGGGTTCGTATACCCTTTGGTCTTAGCTCTGCCCCTGCGGAATTTCAGAGGAGTATGGAAGAATGTCTGGAAGGGTTAAGAGATGATATCTGCCAACCATATCTGGATGACAACTTGGTCCACAGTACGACTTTCAGTGAGCATGTAGCACAGGTAAAAATTGTACTTCAGCGTTATCAACAGCATGGAGTGAAATTAACACCCAAGAAATGTGAGCTGTTCAAGAAACATGTCCGATTTCTAGGTAAGATTATTTCTGAAAATGGCTACACCATGGATCCAGCAGATATCGCTCCAGTAATAGCCTTGAAAGACAGGAAGCCATCCACTGTTGGAGAACTAAGGAAGATGCTTGGATTCCTATCCTATTATCGAACATATATACAAGATTTTGCCAGAATAGCTTCTCCATTGTATAACTTGTTGTCAACTGAACAACAATCAGAAGCCAAAGAAAGTTACCAGACGGCAAATGACATCCAAAGGTCAACTGACTTCCTCACAACCCATAAATTGGACAGACTATCATCAGAAGGTACTAGAACATTTAGTTAATCTATTAGTCAAGCCTCCAGTGATGGGTTACCCCGATTTCAATAGCCCATTCATACTACACTGTGATGCTACCCAAGAGGGATTAGGTGCTGTTCTATACCAGAGACAGGATGGAAAACTAAAAGTCATCGCCCATCATTTGTCGTCTACACAGATAATAATCCCTTAACCTATGTTTGAACAACAGCAAAACTAAACGCCACTGGTCATAGATGGATATCAGAACTTGCCGACTTCAATTTTAGTATCAAGTATCGACCATGCAAATCTAATGCAGATGCAGATGGGCTATCCCGGATGCCACTAGAACCAGAGGTCTACATGGGTCAGTGCTCTCAAGAAGTAAACTTGGAAACGTCCAGTAGTGCTGTGAAATCAGTACAATCACAACAGGGAGACCGCATTCCATGGTGGTGTCCCCTGACAGTAGAAACTACAACATCTGAAGCAGACCAGATTCTGACAAAACCAATCAGCCAACTTCCAAAAGAGGTAATCAGAAAAGCACAGAAGGAAGATGCAATAATTGGAAGAGTCCTGCACTATAAAAGGCAGAGTCTATATCCTGGAAAGAAAGAGAGACAAACAGAGCCAGGGAATGTGACAAACTTGTTCAGAGAATGGCCAAAATTATACCTTTCTTTGGATGGTATTTTGTATCGAAAGAGTGCAGGCCATTCCCAGTTAGTGTTGCCTGAGATCTACCGGAAAACTGTATACAGGGAACGCACTGTGAACTTGGTTCGTGAACGCTTCTTTTGGCCACACATGCAAAAAGATATTGAGCATTATGTTACCAGAAAATGCAACTGTCTAATGAAGAAACGTCCCAATAAACCAACAAGAGCAGCATTAAATAGCATTGCTACCACGTATCCATTTGAGCTTGTATCTATTGACTTTTTACATCTCGAAAGGTGCAAAGGCGGCTATGAATATATTCTTGTTGTAATGGATCATTTTACAAGATTTGCCCAGGCCTATGTCACTACGAATAAGTCAGGAAAAACCGCTGCAGACAAAATTTCCAATGATTTCGCACTCAAATTTGGGTTTCCCACAAAGATACATCACGATATGGGCAGAGAATTTGAAAATCAGCTTTTTAATTGATTGGGAAAATATTGCAGAATTCAAAACTCCCACACTACACCGTACCATCCAGAAGGCAATGGACAAGTTGAACGCTTCAACCGCACACTACTGTCAATGTTGCGAACTTTGTCCGAAAAATAAAAACTTGACTGGAAGAATTCCCTGTCAAAAGTTGTACACGCTTATAACTGTACCAAGAATGAAGCCACAGGCTACTCCCCTTTCTTCCTATTGTATGGACGCCCTCCTAGATTACCAATTGACATAATGTTCGACACCCAAGTATCTGACACGTACAGAACGTACACAGACTATGTATCAACATGGAAAGCAAGAATGGCAGAAGCTTACAAAGTAGCTTCAACCATAGCAAATAAATCAGCAAGCAGAGGCAAAGAATATTATGATAGGAAACGCTATGGTGCAGAACTTGTTCCAGGAAGCCGGGTTCTGGTAAGGAACTTAATTGAAAAAGGTGGACCTGGAAAACTACGATCTTACTGGGAAAATAAAATTTACATTGTTAACAAACGGAAATATAAGGACAGTCCAGTGTATGAGGTAAAACCTGAGTCAGGATGTGGTAGGTCAAGGATTTTACACCGTAATCTCTTATTATCATGTGATTATCTCCCAGTTCAACAACCATACACAGAATTGCAAGAAAAACCAAAGCCACCAGAACGGAGACTAGCAAAGCCAAAATCCACCCATGAGACTGAAACTCAGGGCCGCCATTAGACTTTCCTGGGCCCCATACTGGGTACATTTCTAGGCCCCCCATAGCACTAACCAACTCAGACAGTCTATACCTCCCAATATTTTAAAACACAAAAGAGGGACCCATGGGGAGAAGAGAAGCGGCAAATGCGGATTTTTTTACCCCACAATCACTTTAAGACCACTCCTACTTTGTTAAGGTTACACCCATTTAAGGACCATTATTCCCGTTTTACATTGTTGCCTGCAAAATTATATGTCAACTAGACATTAAGCCCGTTAAATTAACAGGCGCGAGACATGCTCTACCTCCCCGACGCACACACAGACCGGTAAATATAAAATGTACCCATGTCCCGCACACACACTTAAGATGCCCTCATGCCCAATGGGCACAGACTGGTAAATATAACATACCCATATATACTCGAGTATAAACCGACCCGAGTATAAACCGAGGCACCTACTTTTTACCTCTAAAAAGGCGTAAAAGTGATTGACTCGAGTATAAACCAAGGGTAGAAAATAGGACTACAACTGCCTTCTGATTCTGTATTGTTTTAAGGCTTTAGTTGCCCTTTAAATGGACAGCAGAATTCCCATACAGTAGTCACATACAGTGATAGCCAAATCCAGTATGGTTATTACTGAATGGGACTACTGTATGGGAATATGGGAATGCTGCTGTCCATTTAAAGGGCAACTAAAGCCTCAAAACAATACAGAATCAGAAGGCAGCAATAGATATCATCCTCCTTCTGATTCTGTATTGTTTTTAGGCTTTAGTTGCCCTTTAAATGAACATCAGAAGTCCTATACAGTAATAACCATACTGGATTTGGCTATTACTGTATGGGAATTCTTATGTCCATTTAAAATGCAACTAAAGCCTCATTCCTTGGCACTCCAGATGTTTGGAAACTACACCTCCCAGCATGCTTTAGTTGCTGGGAGTTATAGTTTCAAAACATCTGCAGTGGCAAGGAATAGCCACTGCAGGAATTACTCTACTTCCCCCCCTTCTGAGTTCCCACAGTTGCCTTCTGCTACCTGCTCCACATGTTCCCCTGCAGGCTGCTCTGGATCCTCTTCTCTGCTCCGGCGGCCACATGCTCCACTTTCCTCTGCTGGCTGAGGTCACTACTCAGCGCCGGGAAGTGACATCAGCCAGCAGAGGATGCGGAGCGCGCTTCCGCCGGAGCAGGTAAGTGTTTGACTCGAGTGTAAACCAAGACTCTTTTTTAGGCTATTTTTTTAACCTGAAAATCTCGGTTTATACTTGAGTATATACGGTACCTTTAAGCCAAGCCCACACAGACTGGATCCCATATTAGACCCCATATTATATTCTACATCAGTGTTGCTTAAAACGTATTTCTATTGATATATTCACCCCTTTCTTCATGCTCAAATTCTTACACCTACCCACTTGTACACTGTCTGGAAAAAGGCTGCCACTATTACCACACAGCATGGCAGCTCCACACTCTGTCCTGCCTAAATCCATATTTCTATCTCAGATTGCAGCTCCACACACCATCTCTATCCTGTCTATATCCTGATAATAGAGATGGTGTGCTGCAATCATGCAATGTGACAGACACAGAGATAGAAATTTGGATATGGGCAGGATAGGGATGGTGTGAAGTTGCCATACTGCTACGTGACACAATCTCTATCCTGCTTATATCCATATCTCTATCTCAGTGTGGAGCTGCCATGCTGCTATGTGACACAGAGATAGAAATTTGGATATAGGCAGGATCGAGATGGTGTGAAGTTGCCATACTGCTACGTGACACAATCTCTATCCTGCTTATATCCATATCTCCATCTCAGTGTGGAGCGGCATACTGCTATGTGACACAGGATAGAAATTTAAATATTGGAAGGATAGGGATGGTGTGAAGTTGCCATACTGCTATGTGACACAATCTCTACCTGCTTTTATCCATATCTCCATCTCAGTGGAGCTGCCAACTGCTATGTGACACAGAGATAGAAATTTGGATATGGGCAGGATAGGATGGTGGAAGTTGCCATACTGCTATATAAGACACAATCTCTAATCCTGCTTATATCCATATCTCCATCTCAGTGTGGAGCTGCCATACTGCTATGTGACAGAGATAGAAATTTGGATATGGGCAGGATAGGGATGGTGTGAAGTTGCCATACTGCTATTGACACAATCTCTATCCTGCTTATATCCATATCTCCATCTCAGTGTGGAGCTGCCATACTGCTATGTGACAGAGATGGAGATATGTATATAGGCAGGATAGAGATGCTGTGGAACTGCCATGCTGCCCCCATGGGGTAGGTAATATAGCCCAGTAGCCCTATTAGGCTATTACCTACCCCATGTGCAGTGCATGCCTTAGTAGCAGAATGCAAACAAGGCATGCTGGGAGTTGTAGTTTCTTAACATGAGAAATTACAAGGTTTCCCATCACTGCTATTTAGGTTCTGGCCCCAGCAGCCCCATAGAGGAAGTTTATCAGTCCCTGTACACAGCAGTGAGACAGAGGGTAACAATGCCCCCCATGGACTCTCACAGGTAGAAATGGGATCAGTATAACTTACAGTTACTCCCTCCTGCTCTATATGGAGATCACAGAACAGAAGATACAAGTTCAAGGGAGGGGCAGGAGGGGGTGGAGCCACATAGACAGAAACGCCCTGTTTGTCTTCTCTATCTAGGAATGGAGTTGCAGAAAAAAAAAATTTTTTTTTCTTCCTTTCACTCTCTGGGCCCCTTTCAAGTCCGGGCCCCATACAGGAGTACCCCCTGTACCCCCCTGATGGCGGCCCTGCTGAAACTGATAGTTCCGATGAGGAGGCATATCAATGGCATCGCATGTATCCACAAAATAACAATGACTCCCTCATAGCACAGAACTCTGAACTAAATCCTGAAGCCGAAAGATTTGAACCAGCAAATCCAGCACAAACGTTGGAGACTCCAGAAACTATACCTGTAGAGCAACCTTCTCCTCAATCAGAGAATACACCAGAATTACCTACAGAGTCAGAGTTATTAGATATGTCTTCAGAAGATGAGACCCCTGAACCTCAGCCAATAAGAACTGTTCGACAAAAACGAAAACCAACTATACTGACCTATGATACAATGGGACAGCCACGTTTATTACCAAGAGACTTTACAGTAAAGCAAGTTGCTATAGATGCAAGTCAGCTACCCAGAATGGTACCTTCCAACTGAGTTCTTTACAGAAGACTGAAGTGACGGGGGGAAAAAAGAACTGCTTTACATTTACAGTAATCGGTTTATTGTTATATTTATGATGCCAGTTTTTATGTTATAAGATGTTGAATATTCATATTGAATAAGTCCTTCCCTTATTAGTATAATGATGTACTACTGACAAGTAGAGCCATAATATATATATAAAAAAAAAGTCTTAAAGACCACAAAAGTAACTAAAGGTGAATTTCTAGGATGTTCGCTTATATAACTATTATTTTATGGTATGGTGGTTCTACAAAATGTAACCAGTATTCATGCTGTGATCTCTAGATGTCATAGCTAATACTAAAAAACCCACAACCGCACCAGTGTTAACTCATCTGTTGTGCAACATATCCCACCCAAGAATAGGGACATAGTGCCAGACATAGGGGTAGAAGATTCCACTACAGTGACCTGAGAGCTGGGGTGGCACTAACAAGCTGATTGTTATTTATCTCTCTGGTTTGTGAGTATTTATATGATATCTGTGCCATGCTATGTCACCTCTGTTGTGCTAACAAGCCTAACTAATATTGTTCTGTTATTAAATATGATGCTTTTTAATTTAAGAACCACTGGTGCCCATTTATTGCATTGTACCTTACATACACATTACAGAACACTAGAGATGGGATCCGGGTTCGACACAAGCCCAGATCTGACACGGAACCCCTCGGTTCCGAAATCCGAAATATCCGCCTAAATCCGGACAGATCCGCCGGATTTCAGGACTTCGGAATATTTGAATGTACGGGGCTATTTTCAATGATTTTAGAAAATAGCTTAGAACATTTGAAAATCTTCGAAAATATGGTCGGTAACTCGAAAATGGTCTCCGATCATACTTTTGATCATTTTTTAACGTTAGAGGCTGTTTTGAAAAATAATCGTAAGTAACCTCGTACATTAGAAAATTATCGAAAATTCGTTCCGGTTTTGGATTTTCAGGATTTTCCCGCGATCCAGAAATCAGAAAACGGAACGAAACTAGTAAGTTTCGGCCATCTCTACATAACACATTATCACATGTATAATGCGTGGGTGGATTCAAATCTCAGGAGCCTAGACACAAAGCCTGGCGTCCTTAACCCCACCCCTGAGCACAGACCACTCCCCCAGACCACTTTATTGAGAAATAGACTTTATTATGTTGAAGTTTGGGAATTCAATAAACATGAACTGTGTAAATATTAACTGTACCACGGGGGGGGGTCGGGGCTGCAAATTAAAGAGGAAACAGTAACCAAGTGATTGAAACCACAGGCGTCCCTACGCACATGTCTACTGTGTCTAATGGTAAATCCAGCCCGACATTACATAAGGAATAATATTACATAATAACCAATGTATGCACTAATACATGTTACATGGTAAGTAATGGCTGAGAGACTACAGCTATAACAGTCACTAGTAAATGAATGAAATAACACTCAATGCTGTATCGGGGGTTTGAAGAACTCGTTGATAAGACCAGTCTGGGATGGAGTCTTCCGGCAAGATGGAGTCGCCTTTCATTAAACAGCTGGATTACCAAACATTAAAGGGAATGTCCACCAGGACTTTAACTTTCTTTTTTCCAGTTTAACTGAAGAACAGGAGGTAAATGCGCTATGTCCTACCTCCTGTCCTTCAATAAAACTTACAGGAGAACGGGAGAAACTTACCTGTGTATCGCTCCAGCGCCGGCTTCACTGACAGTCTCTGCCGCGTCCACGCTCCTATGCACTGTGTGTTCACGCTCACACAATGCAAAGGACTGTGGATCCATCAGGGAATGTCAGTGTAGTCGGAGGCTGTCAGCAGTGCGGTAAGTTTCTCCCGTTCTCCTGTAAGTTTTACTGAAGGACAGGAGGTAGGACACTAGAGCATTTACCTCCTGTTCTTCAGTTAAACTGGAAAAAAGAAAGTTAAAATCCTGGTGGACATTCCCTTTAATGTCCTTGGCGCCCCCTAGTGACATATGTACAGTATGTACAGCAGCTTTCCTGAAAGCAGAACCTTGCACCCAAATGATGGCACAACACCTTGTAATAAATTATTAAACGCTTTCTAAGCTGTAACGTCTTGTTAAGAGATTTCCAATCTTCTAGAATGAAAAGTCTGTTCTCTATTAAGTCTATTAGCCTCACACCAGACACACGTCATGCCCCATAATGTAGCCATATGTACTGTATTCTGTACTATGGGATTTCTATTCTGGTCTGTCTAATGTCCCTTGTCTGCTAGAATGAAATTGTCCTGACCACATTTTATAAATAAAGTTTATTGATACACTGACCTATCTATAGGACGCTATAAAAAGGAACGGTATTGGTTGATTTTTTCCCATCTGTTTCTTTATGATACACAAGGTAGAACAGAGGGTTCATAGTAATGTAATATTAAGTGTATCCAGTGTGTGGGAGGGTTTTCTTTTATGTTAAAATCAAAATATTCCAAATTTACTATATCAGGTCACATGATCATCACACCATTAGATTGTAAGCTCTTTAGATCAGAACCTCAACCTGTTTATTATTATTTGTGTATGTGCCCAGCCCTGTGATCTCACACTTATGGTATTCCAGCAATGTTTATTACTGGTGACAGGATAACCCTTGTATCACATTCTAGTGTATAATGTATTATTAACTATCCCATTACCTTTTATTGGGGGGAGTAATAGAAGCCAATCTATCCAGAGGGTCCCAATTCTTTAATAACATTCAGTAGATCTGTTATTTCAACCTGTATCTAACTAATGATAAATGATAATGATAAATGATAAATACTATGAATGGCTCCATATAGATCAGATAAAGACAATGTATTGCCATTAGACATGATAGGGATATTCCTATATAGGGGATTGTTACTTCTCATACAATGTAACATATCTCATATATGATCTCATTGGGTGAAGGACCTAGTCACATGTTTATAATAATCCAATAGGAAATGTTCTTTTCAGTCTAAAGAATTTTAATATTTGGCGCAGACTGAACACAACACACACACATTGTTATGGTGATGGTTATTGGATCTTTACGGTGAAGATGAACATGACATCATTAACCAAATTTCCGTCTACAACACATCGGGGCTAAGGTACATGTTCCTAGTTCGTCTTCATGAATTGAGCAGATGAATCCACATCGGCCACCAATTTTCTTACAGTCGTCGTTCGCCTCCCCAAAATACGCGTCTAGAAGAGAAAATTCATTCAATGAAATAGAAACATCACATTAAACTACAAAACTGTCCCACTGTCTTTACCTTACACAGTTATTATATATCTAAACTTATAAACCCTCCATGTTAATGATGTAACAAATCTATCAGGAGAACACTTTTTTAATGTTTGTATTATTTAAGTCATTTCCAAACTTAAAGGAAAAGTAAACTTATTTTTTTTTATTCCTAAAGTTTTCCCCAGAACACCTATACATTGTAAGGTAATTCTCTAGCAAGTTGCATTTATTTGCATGGGGGAAGTATATTCTTTAAAGGGTAAATGTGGTCTCCATGTAAGTGTCCTCTATTTAAAGAGCTCGCTTACTTATCTGGGTCTTAAGTTATAGGCTCGGAAATTTAGGATAAAAAAGGAAGTGTGTGACAGTCACATGATGTGCAGTTTAACAAGCCCCCAAACCCCCAAAAATATATTTTCAAAGATAAAAATACGTATTCAAAAAAGCAAATGCCAAAGATAAAGTGCGAAGTTAAAGTGTCAAGTGCTACATATGTGGTACATATAGAGTGACAACAGTGTAAAATATCATAGAATAATAAAATAGTAAACAACTGTAAAACCACGTATGAAAAACATATGATGCATGCCTTTCACTAATAGTATACCAATCTAAGATACTAAACTGTATAAATATTAAAAGGTATAACATAAAGTGATTAATAAAAACTGTAAAACCGACATGTGGACACACACTGGCTCATCAAAATACTAAACATACTAGTTCCTCGGAACATGGAGTAAGAGAATGGATAAATACAGACATACAGATATATAGAAATATACTGTCATATATAAGAAAAGTTGTGTATCGTCAACTATCCCAGTAATAGGATTATCGTTTAGGTAAAAAGCATGTAAGTCCTAAATTCATATTGAGCCCTCTAGGTTGCACTGCATCCAGCTTGAAAATCCACATTGCTTCTCTACGTAACAGGCTGTTATTCCTGTCACCACCCCTATTGCCTATTGGTACTTGATCAATCACCATGGCTTTAAGATCTGATACTTGATGTTTCATAGCACAAAAGTGTGCAGCCACTGGCGGTATTTCACCTTTAGGGACATTCTCATTATTAAGTCTGTTAAGTGCTATTCTGATATCACTCTTGTGTCTTTGTAGCCTGCGTTGTTTACTATTTTATTATTCTATGATATTTTACACTGTTGTCACTCTATATGTACCACATATGTAGCACTTGACACTTTAACTTCGCACTTTATCTTTGGCATTTGCTTTTTTGAATACGTATTTTTATCTTTGACCTCTAGATGGCCATCTTATACTATGTGAGACTATAGCACCATGCACTTGGATTGTTCAGTTTTGTTTGGTCTGAGGAAGGAGCCACACTGGTTCCTAAACGTCACCATTAAAGGACATTTTTCCACTACTAAGACTGGTGTGCCTAGCATGTCTTACCCTTTATGATATTGGCTGTTGGCTACAGAACCTAGAGCACCCAGCATGAAGTAATTATTACTTACCTTTTCTTGTTTAGGTGTGCAGGATCCTACCTTCTCTTTGGTTTGTACTTTTAGCTATAAAAATGGTTAAGAAGTTTGGGGGCGGGACTTATGGTGGAGAAGCTGAAGCTCTGTTACAGCAGTAGAATACAACTGGGCATGCTCAGTGCCTTAGGTAAGGGGGCTGGGGCTGAGCAATGGTGCTAATGATGTGTTTGCTGGAGATGCTAAATTTTCAACTGCTGTAACTTTGTATTGACTGTAACTAGAAATATGATCTTGGAGTCATTTTAAAAGGTAGGAATTTGCTCTTTTAAATAAAAGGCACTTGTATGGGCAACACGCTTACCCTTTAATTAAGAACTCCCTCCTGTTTCCCATTAGAAATGGCCTAACACTGAAATTTGATCCAATTCCAGATTCATGGATTTTTGAAAAAAACTGAAAATCCACAAGTGGACCCATTGAAGTTAATCAGAGTAAAAAAAAAAAAAAACAGAAAGTTCTGCCTAAAATAAAGGTATAAATATCAATGGTAACTCACTGTAATTGGCTGTGGGACATGGGAAATGGTCTGGAGAACACGTTTATATATCCAGAACAAAAAAATATAACTTTCCTCACAATTGCACTGTTTTTCTAGCTTCTGCATTTTATTTTTTAGCCGTGTTCAAAAAGTTTAAATAGAAAATTCTCTTAATTTCGGAATTTCAAATTTTCGAGGTTTTTGAAAATTTTATGAAAATGACAACTTATTGTAAATGTCTCTTGGATCTGGGAAAAGGTCTAGGAAACAGACAATCAGATTCCTTCTGAAAGAATCAGATTGTAACCAATTATGATTGGAAAATAATCTTTGTTATTTAATATACCAATTAGATTCTTTTTAAAAAAATCTGTATCCAATCAGAATTGGTTACAATCATATTCTTTCAGAAATAATCTGATTGGTAAACTAAATTATCAGATTTTTTTCTGAAAGAATATGATTATAACTGGAAAAGAATCTGATTGGTTAGTGTATCAATCAGATTATTTCTGAAAAAATCTGATTGTATCCAATCAGAATTGGTTACAAACAGATTTTTTTAGAAAGTATCTGATTGGTATGCTTTCTAAAAAAAAATCTGATTGTAACTAATCAGAATTGGTTAAAATCAAATTCTTTCAGAAAAAAGGTCCCAGAACCATTTACAATAAGTTACTGCATCTCAGAGATCCGCTGCAGAACTGGATTATGGCCTAGTGTTAGACATTGATAGGACAATCTCTGTGTTTGATAAATGATAGATTATAAAGAGTTGTTATTAATGGAACATTTTCTAGTTGGACCAATATTGTTAGTGATGTTCCTCAGGGGTGTGTCCTGGGTCCGGTACTCTTTATCCTATTTATAAATGACCTAGTGTTAGACATTGATAGGACAATCTCTGTGTTTGATAAATGATAGATTATAAAGAGTTGTTATTAATGGAACATTTTCTAGTTGGACCAATATTGTTAGTGATGTTCCTCAGGGGTGTGTCCTGGGTCCGGTACTCTTTATCCTATTTATAAATGACCTAGTGTTAGACATTGATAGTACAATCTCTGTGTTTGATAAATGATAGATTATAAAGAGTTGTTATTAATGGAACATTTTCTAGGGACCGTGTTGTTAGTGATGTTCCTCAGGGGTGTGTCCTGGGTCTGGTAGACTTATCCTATTATAAATGACCTAGTGTTAGACATTGATAGTACAATCGCTGTGTTTGATAAAGCATAGATTACATAGATGGGTATAATGGAACATTTTCTAGTTGGACCAGTGTTGTTAGTGATAATCCTAGGGGTGTGTCTCCTGGTTGGTAGACTTTATCCTATTTATAAATGACTAGCATTAGACATTGAGAGTACAATCTCTGTGTTTGATAAAGGATAGAGATATAGAATGGTTATTAAAGGGTATGTCCACCCCCAAACTAAATTGTTATATGTTGTAGGAAATTGTTGTAAACTCATGAGTTTGAGGTTTATAGCAATTTCCTACAACATATAAATATAGTTTGGGAATGGACTACCCTTAATGGAATATTTTTCTAGTTAGCTCAGTGTTGTAAGTGATATTCCTCAGGGGTGTGTCTTGGGTCCAGTAGTCTTTATCCTATTAATAAATGCCCTAGTGTTAGACATTGATATTATAATCTCTGTGTTTGATAAAGGATAGATTATATAGAATGGTTATTAATGGGTATGTTCACCCCCCCAAACTAAATTGTTATATGTTGTAGGAAATTGTTGTAATTTTGAGTTTGAGGTTTATAGCAATTTCCTACAACATATAAAATATAGTTCGGGTAATGGACATACCCTTTAATGGAATATTTTCTAGTTAGCTCAGTGTTGTAAGTGATGTTCCTCAGGGGTGTGTCTTGGGTCCAGTAGTATTTATCCTATTAATAAATTCCCTAGTGTTAGATATCGATAGTAATGTCTCTGTGTTAGATAAAGGATAGATTATAAAGAGTGGTTATTAATAAAGATTAATTATTGCCTAAATTCCCCATCCATTCATGACCTATCACAGCCATGTGAAATTTACACTTAAAACCTTTTATATCTACATGCTTGGGTTTTAACCCGCATGGAGAGCTGCCATACTGTTTGCTCCTATGGGTCAGTTAAGAAAGTGAGAGACATATATGTATTTCACCACTGGTACAGTGATAGACCAACCAAACTGTGCTCACTTACCAACTCTCATGGCAGCCAAGGAAAAGAAGAGAACTAGGAAGAAAATAATATTAATCCGCATGGCAGCTCCTGTAATTCAGTTGGGCGCTTTGCGAGGTTCTAGTGAGAAAAATAAAAGACAAAAACAGTTAAAAAAAAGTCCAATGTGTAACCCTCCTGCAGTGTGTGGAACCATCAGATATAGAGAGAACGATGTGTCTTCCTGCCATAACACAATAAACATGTCAATTTATTGATAACATAGAACAACCCCCAAAAATGGTAGATTTGTCCCACTACAGCCCTGGGGACAGTTCACTATTGGGGTTGTCCTACCACCAACCCAATGGACAGGGCACTATTGATAAGTTTGTCCCATCATCAGCCGGGGACAGTGGGTAGTGATAGTAGTTTGGTAGGTTTACAAGAAGCCCTGGGTACTTTCTGGGGATCCTCACAGTAGTCTGGTGATCCAATCAGAATTCTATCAATTTACTGATCTTATTTAATTTCATCTGTAAATATCCTATAAACATGGACCATAAGTGAGACAGAATTGATAACAATACAGGGGACATGGAAACCTTCCTATGTGTCAGACTTATAATGGGATAAAGATAAAGGGATTCTACCTTCTAGCTTTCCATGTATTGGGACAGACCCAACTAGGATTTCTTGAAAGATACACAATCCCATACCTCCCATAAAGGGTAAATGTTACCGCGTACATTGCACTAGGTTCAGATATTTAAAGCTTGTTTGTTAACAATGATAAATGAGAATCTGGTCCATATTTCCATATTACTTTCTACTTCAAGAACCAGTCTTGAAGCTGCACTGCCTTGATCTTCTACAGGGTCTCTGGTTGATGTTCCCATACAAAGATCAATTTATACCATTTTCAGTTGTGTTGACAATGCTGTAGCCAATCAGAGCCAAGTAGGATGTGCTAAACATCACAATGGAAGAATTCACTAGATCCAGTATGTGCCCAAGGGGGAAATATACAGTAGTAAGGGTAATAAAATACTATACATGATGGATATAGTACCAGACAGTGGACTATTAAACAATCACCATATTAAATAACCTGCAGTTTAATGTGTGTTAGTGCAGAAGGGACATATTTATTGAGAGGCATATATTAAATACAGATTCTACCATGTGGTTGGGACAGTTAGTTACAGTCTTGGTCATGTTGCTCTTCTACTAGAATTGGCCATTAATTAAAGGTGGACCAGAACTTGGATCCAACCCGGTTCAGAGGTAGATTTCCGAGCGGTGCAGATCATGGACTTTACAGATTTTCAAGAATTCCGCTTTACGGACATTTTATTTAAAAAAGGAACGTTTGAGGATTTTTTTAAATTTTTCCATTTTTCTCAAATTTTTAAAAACAATTCAGCACATGTCCCAAATTCACCAATGGCAGGTGATTTTATCAGTGCCAACCCCCTGTTAGCCGTGGCAACGAGAATTCTGGGGTTCCAATTTATGAAACAATCAGAATGCCAATCAGGAAGCACATGAAGTTTCTTGGTACTGGGTGGTGATTTGGGGCATTGATACGTGTTGCCCAGACCATTTCCCAGTCCTGAGCCATTAACAGTAAGTTACCATTGCTATTTAGACTATGAATGTAGGCGGAATATTTGGATTCTTTAACGCCAATTGACTTTAATGGTCCGCTCACGGATTGGATTTTCCAAAAATCCGCGATCGCGTGTGGAACGGATTTTTCCAAGTTCGCCCATCTCTACTATTAATCTAACAGAGTGTGTTTCGATAACATGAGAGGAGGACCAGCACTTTAATAAAGTTTAATTCCCCATTCTCACACTTAGGGGTGGGGCTTGCGGGAACTCGCCTGAGCTTGGATTCAGCAGGATCGCTGTGAGGGCATAAAAGGGCACACCTGTAAGACAGAAGGAGGGGCACCGTACCTACCTCTGAGGTATGGCTGTAGGCAAAAAAGTACTGAGGTACATAAAGCAGTTATAAGATGCTTTACAATATAAGGTGACACCTTTGGATTGCATTTGCCTATTTAGTTAAAGGAAGAAAGAAATCCAATAATATAATATAAGATATTCCTCATTGTTCACAGCTGCAGAAGGATTTTAAAAACGAGGAAGGTTCGGAGGGTGAGAGGGAAAACAGACACCCTGTGCCATGTACCTTTAATAATGGAATCAGCCCTTTTGTATTTTGAAAAAATTTTACCACAGAAACATCCTGATCGTGGTCCGGCTTGTTAAACATCAGTCATACAAAGTCATACAGTGGTTTGTTGGTAAATATACAATGAACAGTTTTGACAAAAAATTCCGTTCATAGAGAGTTAAAATGGAGAGTAAAAGATGTGGTTGTCCATGGGGTCCAATAGAACACAAGCCCTGGAATCTGCATCTAGAATATCGGTTTACAGTGCAAATGTTTTCTGGGCCTTCAACGAGGGCAATTGTAAATGGCCTAATACAAGGTGATCTTGACATGACTTCCTTTATACAGCACAACACCAGCAGTCAGGTGGGTTAGATGGATGTTCCTCCTATAAGCAAAAACAGGGAGAGGGAAACCGAGTAACTGGTCAAGCGGTGACAATTCAATAAAGGCCCATTTTTAAGGCTTTATTGAAAGCGCAGGAGAGCACAGACATTGGGACAGGTTTTAGTCAGGGTTACTGGAGGTGGAAACCTTTTGATAGGCTGAGGGAAAAGAACATTTCACTGAATATCAGGTTAGTCTTACATCTCTTAACTTTCAAACTGTTGCAGTTATGAGGTTTGGTGGGAATATTGTAATAAAGATTCCTCATTAATTCACTTTCATTAACATCTTAAATTCGACTCATAAGGAATCAGATAGAAATCTAGATGTGATAATCCTAGTTTTTTTTACTTTGATAATGTTTCAGCCTTAAATACAGTTTGTAACCTATGTATTGGGATTTGCAAGTGACCATATAATGTCACCTGTATTCCATCTTCTAATGGTCTCCTGGCATTCTGGGCAGTTACAGTGGGACTTGTAAAGATGGCTCATTAGTAGTAAAGCAGTAGACTATGGGTGACTATGGGTGACCTTGGACATATAGTAGACTATGGGTGACTATGGGTGAACTTGGACATATAGTAGACTATGGGTGACTATGGATGACCTTGGACATAAGTAGACTATGGGTGACTATGTGGGTGACCTTGGACATATAGTAAACTATAGATGACTGGGTGACCTGGACATATAGTAGACTTTGGGTGACTATGGATGACCTTGGACATATAGTAGACTATGGTTACTATGGGTGACCTTGGATATAGTAGACTATGGGTGACTATGGATGACCTTGGACTATAGTAGACTATGGGTGACTATGGGCGACTTGGACATATAGTAGATAGGATGACTATGGGTGACCTTGGACATATAGTAGACTGTGGATGACTATGGGTGACCTTGGACATATAGTAGAATATGGGTGACTATGGGTGACCTTGGACATATAGTAGACTATGGGTGACTATGGATGACCTTGGACATATAGTAGACTATAGATGACTATGGGTGACCTTGGACATATAGTAGAACTATGGTGACTATGGATGACCTTGGACATATAGTAGACTATGGGTGACTATGGATGACCTTGGACATATAGTAGACTATGGGTGACTAGGGTGACCTTGGACATATAGTAGACTATGGTGACTATGGGTGACCTTGGACATATAGTAGACTGGTGACTATGGGACCTGGACTATAGTGACATGGGTGACCTTGGACATAATATGGGACGTTGTTTTTGCCACAATTTATAAAGCAGAGAAACTGACGGTGAAAACTCACATCACCACATGTGACATTTTGCCATGTACATTGTGGTAAAAATCACACATATCATATTCAAATCATATTATAAAATGTATTTTTTTTAAAGTGCAACTGTGGTCATCAGTCAAGTTAGGGTTAAATAAAAAGCCTTCCCACCATACATGTAAATTTCACCTGGGGTCGGTATTGGTTGATTTTACCTGAAATAGGACAAATTAGACAGAAATGGAGGCCACGGTTGTTTTTCTCATTTTTCCAATGCTTACCAAAGATTGCCAGAGGATGTAATTTGCCTGTATGGTATTTCTGGTGTTTTTGAACTATTGGTAGTTTGTTTCCTTCTCTGTGTCTATTACACATGGTTTTGTGATTAGAGTTTATTTTATATTCTTGATATTCTTGGGTTGTTGAAGATGGATGAACACTAACTGATATAATGGCTGTATCTGTATACTCAATGTGTCAAAGTGTGTCAATGTGTCAATGTGTCAAAGTTCCTTCTCAAATCTGTATTAATAGTGAGTAAAGTGATGGATTGTAAGTAGTATGAAGTAATACAATTAAGTAGATGATGTATGTATGTAGTATGATGTATGATGGAATGTGATGTAGTGTGATGATGTATGATGGAATTTGATGTAGTGTAATGTGTATGATGTGTATTGTAGTACAATGTAATATGGTAGATTGTGATGGTGTGTGATGTAGTATGATGGAATGGAATGTAGTGTGAGGTAGTATGATGGAATGATGTAGTGTGGTGTTTGGTGTGTAGTGATGGAATGGAATGTAGTGGGTGTAGTATGATGGATGTGATGAGTGTGATGTAGTTTGATGGAATGTGATGTAGTGTAATGTGTATGAGGACATGTGTGTATTGTGATGTAGTTTGATGGAAGTGATGAGTGTGTAGTATGATGTTTATTGTAGTACAATGTAATATGGTAGATTGTGATGTAGTGTGATGTAGTATGATGGAATGGAATGTAGTGTGGGTAGTATGATGATGTGATGAGTTGATGTAGTATAATGGAATGGACGTAGTGTAGTGTTGATGAATGGATGGTGTGTGTATGATCGATGTGATGTAGTGTGATGTAGTATGATGGAATGGGATGTAGTGTGATGCAGTATGATGGAATGGAATGTATGTGATGTAGATGATGGAATGGTGATGTAGTGTGATGTAGTATGATGGAGTGATGGTAGTGATGTAGTATGATGGAGTGTGATGAGTGTGGGTAGTACGATGGAATGTTGAGTGTAGTGATGTAGTATGAGGAAATGGAATGTAGTTTGATGTAGTTGATGGAATGGAATGTAGTGTGAGTAATTGATGGGGAAGTGTTGTGAGGTAGTATGATGGAATGGAATGTAGTGTGATGTAGATGGAATGTGATGTAGTGTGAGTAGTATGATGGAATGGATGTGTGTGATGTAGTATGATGAATGGATGTAGTGTGATGTAGTATGATGGAATGTGATGGAGTGTGAGGTGTATGAGGATGGAATGTAGTGTGATGTAGTATGATGGAATGGAATGTAGTGTGATGTAGTATGATGGAATGGAATGTAGTGTGATGTGTATGATGGAATGTGATGTAGTGTGATGTAGTATGATGGAATGGAATGTAGTGTGATGTAGTATGGATGGAATGGATGTAGTGGATGTAGTATGATGGAATGGAATGGAATGTGATGTAGTTGTGATGTAGTAGATGGAATGTGATGTTGTATGATGGTATGATGGGGTGATGTAGTGTGATGTGTATGATGGATGATGTAGTGTGATGTAGTATGAGGATGAGTGTCGGGTGTCGTATGTGGAATGTGATGTAGTGTGATGTAGTATGATGGCATGGAATGCTAGTGTGATGTGGTATGATGTGAATGTGATGTAGTGTGTGGTGGTGTAGTTGATTGCGAATGGAAGTAGTGGGATGTAGTAGGATGGATAGAATGTAGTGGGTGTAGTATGAGTGGAATGGAATGTAGTGTGATGTAGCTAGATGGTGTATTGTGTACAACTGTAGTGATGGATTGTAATGTAGTGTGATGTAGTATAATATGTAATGTAGTACAATGTAATATGGTGGATTGTGACGTAGTATGAAGTAGTACGATGTAGTATGATGTAGTGTGATGTAGTGTGATGGATTGTGATATAGTGGGATGTAGTATGATGGATAATGTATGTACAATGTTGTATATGGTGGACTGTGATGTAGTGTGATGTGTAATGTAGTACAATGTAATATGGTGGATTGTGATGTAGTGTGATGTAGTATGATGTGTAATGTTGTACAATATAGTATGATGGAATGTGATATAGTGTGATGTAGTGTGATGTTGTGTGTGGTGTACTATGATGTAGTAAGATGAATTGTCTAGTATGAGTATTAGTTGTCAGTGATGGATTGTGATGTAGGTGATGTATTATGATATTGTGTGGGTGTAGTAAGAAGTTTACAATATATTATGATGGATGTGATGTAGTGTGATGTGATAGTGTGATGTTTTATTGATAAGCGTGATGTAGTAGGATAAAGTGTTATTGCAGTGTGATGTAGTATGATGTAGTATAGGTGATTATATAATTGTAATGTGTGTATGGTTCTTCTATTACAGGTTGGCAGATCAGTGTTAACTATAGTTATGTTACATCACCTCTCACTATACCCTTTAGAATGTTCAAAACAGGTGGAATAAAGTGATCTCCATGTAAGGGATGTTATCCCACTATGGAAAGGGTCAATGTTATTCTCACATCTTTACTTATCCTTTATCCACAGGGGAGACCAGAAAGGCCACATTAAGATAAAAAGAAAGTCACACTGTGTCACTATTAAAAGGTTATAACTAACCATGTGATATCACCTTACCCTGCTACCAGAATAACCTATTGGGGCTAATAGGAATGTCCACAATGCACTGTTATAAAGATAACTACACACTTTAACAATATGTATAGAGAACATTTTCTTTTTGACATGTTTGTGCCCTTGAGTGTGACTATTGGTGCTATTTTTGGTCCTTATAGATAATTATAGAAACAAACAGAAGAACAAAGAAGAAGTGAGTAGAATGGGGACCTTATCCGACATGGGATAAACTAACAATGAGACACTATAGTCCACCTTGGTAGAGATACTCCTAATGTATTCATGGCTTTAGCTAAAACATAATCTAGATACCTAGTTGTCCATTTATATTGAATAGTATTGTTTTATTTCTTTTTTTAAATGGTTATTGATTAGTTGTTACAGTAACGTCCTCCATCTCCCTCCAGCAGTGACCAACACTAGCACCCATAAGGATGGTCACTTTCTCAACTTGGTCTTTACTAAAACCCTTCTTTTCTCAATTTTACTAGATAATCCTCCCACTCTCGCATCACATCTAATACTTTCTCTACCACCTTCTCTCCCTCTATCTAGTGTCCTTGTTCCAACACCCGAGTGATTGACCTCTCTCTATCCTCTTCTCTAGCTTACCCTCGCTACCCTCATTTCCGATTCTAACCCTGACTCACTAACAAACCTCTAACAGCAGTCTTATCCACTACCATTGACTTCATTACCCCTACAAACCCACAAGGGTCGCTGCACTAACCCTTGTACTTGGCTCAGTTTGGAAACCACATTGTTACGTTATTGTACGTGTGCTGCTGAGCAGCTGTGGAAAAGTCTCACGGTCTGGCCGACTTTTACCACAATCAGTTTATGTTGTTGTACCTTATTACGGCTTTTTCGGATGCTAAACACTCCTACTTTAGAACGCTCATAACCAATAAACACAAATAACAAACCTCGTCTGTTTTCACTATTTAACACTTTTTTGCAGCCCTCGCTTACTAACACTTTACTTCCATCTACTATCATTAGGGTTTTGCGGACATTAGCACTAAAGTAGAAAATATCCGCAAGCAAATCCCTTCACCCCTGGACATCTCACACCTCTTCCTTCCTGCCCCACCACCTACAACTCTGGAATCTTTCACCCCTTGTCACCCAATCTAAATTCTCAGACCTTCTTTTGTCCTCACCCCTTACAACATGTTCCCTTTATCCCATGCCCTCCTTCTTACTCAAACACTGCTTTAAAATCCTTACCCCAGCTCTATCTCACATCTTTAATTCCTCCCTGACCTCTGGGATATTTCCTGCTGCCTTCAAAAATGTGTATCAAGTCCCTTCTTAAAAAACCCTCTCTTGACCCTACCTGTCTCTCTAACTACTGACTTCTCTCTATCTACTGACTTCTCTCTATCTACTGACTTCTCTCTATCTACTGACTTCTCTCTAACCACTGACTTCTCTCTAACCACTGACTTCTCTCTAACTACTGACTTCTCTCTAACTACTGACTTTCTCTCTAACTACTGACTTCTCTCTAACTACTGACTTGTCTTAACTAACTGACTGTTAACTACCTGACTTCTCTCTATCTACTGACCTCTCTATCTACTGACTTCTCTCTAACTACTGACTTGTCTCTAACTACTGACTTCTGACTCGACTTCTCTCTATCTACTTGACTTCTCTCTAACTACTGACTCTCTCTAACTACTGCCTTATCTCTATCTACTGACTTCTCTCTAGATACACTGACTTGTCTCTAACTACTGACTTCCTCTCTAACTAACTGACTTCTCTCTAACTACTGTTGCTAACTTGTTCTCTAACACTGACTTCTCTCTATCTAACTGACTTCTCTAATTCTACTGACTTCCTCTCTAACTACTGACTTGTCTCTAACTACTACTGTCTCTAACTACTGACTTCTCTCTATCTACTGACTTCTTCTATATGACTTCTCTCTAACTACTGACTCTCTAATACATTCTCTCTAACTACTGACTTCTCTCTAACTACTGACTTCTTAATATGATTTCTTAACTACTGACTTCTCTCTTCTATGACTGGTCTCTAACTGACTGACTTGTCTCTAACTACTGACTTGCTCTAAATCTACTGACTTCTCTCTATCTACTGACTCTCTCTATCTACTGACTTTCTCTAAACTACTGACTGTCTCTAACTACTGCTTCTCTCTATCTACTGATTCTCTTATCATGCTCTCTCTACTGATTTCTCTAACTACTGATGTCTCTAACTACTGACTTCTCTCATCTACTGACTTCTTCGACTTGATCTCTATATTCTCTCTAATACTGACTTCTCTCTAACTACTGACTTCTTCTATACTAACTGACCTCTATCTCTAGCCTAACTGACTTTGTCTCTAACTACTGACTTGCTACTCTACTAACTACTGACTTGTTCTCTCTAACTACTGACTTCTCTACTATCTCTACTGACTCTTCTCTAACTACTGACTTTCCTCAATACTGCTGACTGGTCTCTACTACTACTGACTCTCTCTCTAACTACTTCTGACTTCTCTCTATACTACTGACTTCTCTCTCTACTACTACTGAACTTTCTCTACTACTGACTTCTCTCTAACTGACTGTTCTCTAACTACTGACTTGTCTCTAACTACTGACTTGCTCTCTAACTACTGACTTCTCTCTATCTACTGACTTCTCTCTATCTACTGACTTATTCTCTAACTACTGAATCTCTCAACTAATGACTGCTCTCTACTATGACTCTCTACTACTACTCTCTCTAACTACGACTTGTCTCTAACTACTGACTTTCTCTCTACTACTGACTTCTCTTCTATCTAACTTCTCTCTAACTACGACTTGTCTCTAACTACTGTACTTGTTCTCTAACTACTGACTTCTCATCTATCCTAACTGAGATCCGCTGCAGAACTGGATTATGGCCTAGTGTTAGACATTGATAGGACAATCTCTGTGTTTGATAAATGATGTACTCTTTATCCTATTTATAAATGACCTAGTGTTAGACATTGATAGGACAATCTCTGTGTTTGATAAATGATCTGATTAGATTATAAAGAGTTGTTATTAATGGAACATTTTCTAGTTGGACCAGTGTTGTTAGTGATGCCTCAGGGGTGTGTCCTGGGTCTGGTAGACTTATCCTATTTATAAATGACCTAGTGTTAGAACATGATAGTACAATCGCTGTGTTTGATAAAGCATAGATTACATAGAGTGGTTATTAATGGAACATTTTCTAGTTGGACCAGTGTTGTTAGTGATAATCCTCAGGGGTGTGTCCTGGTCTGGTAGACTTTATCCTATTTATAAATGACCTAGCATTAGACATTGAGAGTACAATCTCTGTGTTTGATAAAGGATAGATTATAGAATGGTTATTAAAGGTATGTCACCCCCCAAACTAAATTGTTATATGTTGTAGGAAATTGTTGTAAACCTCATGAGTTGGGTTTGAGTTATAGCAATTTCTACAACATATAAAATATAGTTTGGGGAATGGAATACCTTAATGGAATATTTTTCTGTTAGCTCAGTGTTGTTAGTGATATTCCTCGGGGTGTGTTGGGTCCAGAGTCTTTATCCTATTAATAAATGCCTAGTTAGACATTGATATTATAATCTCTGTGTTTGATAAAGGATAGATTATATAGAATGGTTATTATGGGTATGTTCACCCCCCAAACTAAATTGTATATGTTGTAGGAAATTGTTGTAATTTTGAGTTTGAGGTTATAGCAATTTCCTACAACATATAAAATATAGTTCGGGTAATGGACATACCCTTTAATGGATATTTTCTAGTTAGCTCAGTGTTGTAAGTGATGTTCCTCAGGGGTGTGTTTGGGTCCAGTAGTATTTATCCTATTAATAAATCCCTAGTGTTAGATATCGATGTAATGTCTCTGTGTTAGATAAAGGATAGATATAAAGAGTGTTATTAATAAAGATTAATTATTGCCTAAATTCCCCATCCATTCATGACCTATCACAGCCATGTGAATTTACACTTAAAACCTTTTATCTACATGCTTGGGTTTTAACCCGCATGGAGAGCTGCCATACTGTTTGCTCCTATGGGCAGTTAAGAAAGTGAGAGACAATATATGTATTTCACCACTGGTACAGTGATAGACCAACCAAACTGTGCTCACTTACCAACTCTCATGGCAGCCAAGGAAAAGAAGAGAACTAGGAAGAAAATAATATTAATCCGCATGGCAGCTCCTGTAATTCAGTTGGGCGCTTTGCGAGGTTCTGAGTGAGAAAAATAAAAGACAAAAACAGTTAAAAAAAAGTCCAATGTGTAACCCTCCTGCAGGTGTGTGGAACCATCAGATATAGAGAACAGATGTGTCTCCTGCCATACACAATAAACATGTCAATTTATGATAACATAGAACAACCCCCAAAAATGGTAGATTTGTCCCACTACAGCCCTGGGGACAGTTCACTATTGGTAGGTTGTCCTACCACCAACCCAATGGACAGGGCACTATTGATAAGTTTGTCCCATCATCAGCCCCGGGGACAGTTGGGTAGTGATATAGTATTTTGTAGGTTTACAAGAAGCCCTGGGTACTTTCTGGGGATCCTCACAGTAAGTCTGGTGATCCAATCAGAATTCCTATCAATTTACTGATCTTATTTAATTTCATCTGTAAATATCCTATAAACATGGACCATAAGTGAGACAGAATTGATAACAATACAGGGGACATGGAAACCTTCCTATGTGTCAGACTTATAATGGGATAAAGATAAAGGGATTCTACCTTCTAGCTTTCCATGTATTGGGACAGACCCAACTAGGATTTCTTGAAAGATACACAATCCCATACCTCCCATTAAAGGGTAAATGTTACCTGCGTACATTGCACTAGGTTCAGATATTTAAAGCTTGTTTGTTAACAGATGAATAGAAGAATCTGGTCCATATTTCCATATTAATCTTTCTACTTACAGAACCAGTCTTGAACTGCATTGCCTTGATCTTCTACAGGGTCTCTGGTTGATGTTCCCATACAAAGATCAATTTATACCATTTTCAGTTGTGTTGACAATGTCTGTAGCCAATCAGAGCCAAGTAGGATGTGCTAAACATCACAATGGAAGATTCACTAGATCCAGTATGTGCCCAAGGGGGAAATATACAGTAGTAAGGGTAATAAATACTATACATGATGGATAGTACCAGACAGTGGACTAATTAAACAATCACCATATTAAATAACCTGCAGTTTAATGTGTGTAGTGCAGAAGGGACATATTTATTGAGAGGCATAATTATAAATACAGAATTCTACCATGTGGTTGGGACAGTTAGTTACAGTCTTGGTCATGTTGCTTCTTCTACTAGAATTGTCATTAATTAAAGGTGGACCAGAACTTGGATCCCAACCCGGTTCAGAGGTAGATTTCCGAGCGGTGCAGATCATGGACTTTACAGATTTTCAAGAATTCCGCTTTACGGACATTTTATTTAAAAAAGGAACGTTTGAGGATTTTAAATTTTTCCATTTTTCTCAAATTTAAAAAACAATTCAGCCACATGTCCCAAATTCACCAATGGCAGGTGATTTTATCAGTGCCAACCCCCTGTTAGCCGTGGCAACGAGATTCTGGGGTTCCAATTTATGAAACAATCAGAATGCCAAATCAGGAAGCACATGAAGTTTCTGGTACTGGGTGGTGATTTGGGGCATTGATACGTGTTGCCCAGACCATTTCCCAGGTCCCTGAGCCATTACAGTAAGTTACCATTGCTCATTTAGACTATGAATGTAGGCGGAATATTTGGATTCTTTTAACGCCAATTATTGACTTTAATGGGTCCGCTCACGGATTGGATTTTCCAAAAATCGCGAATCTGCGTGTGGAACGGATTTTTCCAAGTTCGCCCATCTCTACTATTAATCTAACAGAGGCTGTTTCGATACATGAGAGGAGGACCAGCACTTTAATAAAGTTTAATTCCCCATTCTCACACTTAGGGGTGGGGCTTGCGGGAACTCGCCTGAGCTTGGATTCAGCAGGATCGCTGTGAGGGCATAAAAGGGCACACCTGTAAGGACAGAAGAGGGGGCACCCGTACCTACCTCCGAGGTATGGCTGTAAGCAAAAAAGTACTGAGGTACATAAAGCAAGTTATAAGATGCTTTACAATATAAGGTGACACCTTTAGGATTGGCATTTGCCCATTTAGTTAAAGGAAGAAAGAATCCATAATAATAATATATAGATATTCCGTCATTGTTCACAGCTGCAGAAGGATTTAAAAAACGAGGAAGGTTCGGAGGGTGAGAGGGAAAACAGACACCCTGTGCCATGTACCTTAATAATTGGAATCAGCCCTTTTGTATTCTTGAAAACATTTTACCACAGAAAACATCCTGATCGTGGTCCAGGCTTGTTTAAACATCAGTACAAAGTCATACAGTGGTTTGTTGGTAAATATACAATGAACAGTTTTGACAAAACTTCGTTCATAGAGAGTTAAATGGAGAGTAAAAGATGTGGTTGTCCATGGGGTCCAATAGAACACAAGCCCTGGATCTGCATCTAGAATATCGGTTTACAGTGCAAATGTTTTCTGGGCCTTCAACGAGGGCAATTGTAAATGGCCTAATACAAGGTGATCTTGACATGACTTCCTTTTACAGCACAACATCCAGCAGTCAGGTGGGTTAGATGGATGTCCTCCTATAAGCAAAAACAGGGAGAGGAAACCGAGTAACTGGTCAAGCCGGTGACAATTCATAAAATGGCCCATTTTTAAGGCTTTATTGAAAGCGCAGGAGAGCACAGAACTTGGGACAGGTTTTAGTCAGGGTTACTGGAGGTGGAAACCTTTTGATAGGCTGAGGGAAAAGAACATTTCACTGAATATCAGGTTAGTCTTACATCTCTTAACTTTCAAACTGTTGCAGTTTGAGGTTTGGTGGGAATATTTGTAATAAAGATTCCTCATTAATTTCCACTTTCATTTAACATCTTAAATTCGACTCAAAAGGATCAGATAGGAAATCTAGATGTGATAATCCTAGTTTTTTTTACTTTGATAATGTTTCAGCCTTTAAATACAGTTAACCTATGTATTGGGATTTGCAAGATGACCATATAATGTCACCTGTATTCCATCTTCTAATGGTTCCTGGCATTCTGGGCAGTTACAGTGGGACTTGTAAAGATGGCTCATTAGTAGTAAAGCAGTAGCTATGGGTGACTATGGGTGACCTTGGACATATAGTAGACTATGGGTGACTATGGGTGACCTGGACATTAGTAGACTATGGGTGACTATGGATGACCTTGGACATATAGTAGACTATGGGTGATATGGTGACCTTGGACATATAGTAAACTATAGATGACTGTGGGGTGACCTTGGACATATAGTAGCTCTTGGGTGACATGGATGACCTTGGACATATAGTAGACTATGGATTACTATGGGTGACCTTGGACATATAGTAGACTATGGGTGACTATGGATGACCTTGGACATATAGTAGACTATGGGTGACTATGGGCGACCTTGGACATATAGTAGACTATGGATGACTATGGGTGACCTTGGACATATAGTAGACTGTGGATGACTATGGGTGACCTTGGACATATAGTAGACTATGGGTGACTATGGGTGACCTTGGACATATAGTAGACTATGGGTGACTATGGATGACCTTGGACATATAGTAGACTATAGATGACTATGGGTGACCTTGGACATATAGTAGACTATGGGTGACTATGGATGACCTTGGACATATAGTAGACTATGGGTGACTATGGATGACCTTGGACATATAGTAGACTATGGTGACTATGGGGTGACCTTGGACATATAGTAGACTATGGTGACTATGGGTGACCTGGACATATATAGATAGGGTGATATGGTGACCTTGGACATATAGTAGACTAGGGTGACCTTGGACATAATATGGGACGTTATGTTTTTGCCACAATTTATAAAGCAGAGAAAACTGACGGTGAAAACTCACATCACCACATGTGACATTTTGCCATGTACATTGTGGTAAAAATCACACATATCATATTCAAATCATATTTATAAAATGTAATTTTTTTTAAAGTGCAACTGTGGTCATCAGTCAAGTTAGGGTTAAATAAAGCCTTCCCACCATACATGTAAATTTCACCTGGGGTCGTGGTATTGGTGATTTTACCTGAAATAGGACAAATTAGACAGAAATGGGAGGCCACGGTTGTTTTTCTCATTTTTTCAATGCTTACCAAAGATTGCCAGAGGATGTAATTTGCCTGTATGGTAATTTCTGGTTTTTTGAACTATTGGTAGTTTGTTTCCCTTCTCTGTGTCTATTACACCATGGTTTTGTGATTAGAGTTATTTTATATTCTTGATATTCTTGGGTTGTTGAAGATGGATGACACTAACTGATATAATGGCTGATCTGTATACTCAATGTGTCAAAGTGTGTCAATGTGTAATGTGTCAAAGTTCCTTCTCCAAATCTGATTTATTAATAGTGAGTAAAGTGATGGATTGTAAAGTAGTATGAAGTAATACAATTAAGTAGTTGATGGTAATGTGTATGATGTTTTATGGAGGATGTGATGTAGTGTGATGATGTATGATGGAATTTGATGTAGTGTAATGTGTATGATGTGTATTGTAGTACAATGTAATATGGTAGATTGATGAGTAGTGTGATGTGTATGATGGAATTGGAAGTAGTGTGAGTGTAGTATGATGGAATGGAATGTAGTGTGGTGTAGTATGATGGAATGGAATGTAGTGTGGGTTTTGTGTAGTATGATGGATGTGAGAAGTGTGATTTGTAGTTTGATGGAATGTGAGTAGTGTTAATTAGTAGTAGATTGGAATGTGATGGATTGTGATGTAGTTTGATGGAATGTGATGTAGTGTAATGTAGTATGATTTATTGTAGTACAATGTAATATGGTAGATTGTGATGTATGTGTGATGTAGTATGATGGAATGGAATGTAGTGGGGTGTAGTTGATGGAATGTGATGTAGGATGATGTGTGTAGGATAATGGAATGGAACGTAGTGTGATGTGTATGATGGAATGTGGGATGTAGTGTGATGTAGTATGATCGAATGGATGGGAGTGTGAGTAGTATGATGGAATGGATGAGTTGTGATGCAGTCTGATGGATGAATGTAGTGTGATGTAGGATGATGAAGTGATTGTAGTTTGATGTAGTATGTGGAAGTGTGAGTGTGATGTAGTATGATGGAATGTGAAGTGTGGGAGTAGTACGATGAATGATGTAGTGTGATGTAGTATGATGAAATGGAATGTGGTGTGATGTAGTATGATGGAATGGAATGTGGTGAATGAATATGTGAAATGGAAGGTGTGAGGTAGTATGTGGAGGAATGTAGTGTGATTATGATGGAATGTGGATGTAGTGTGATGTAGTATGATGGAATGGAAGTAGTGTGATTAGTATGATGAAATGGAAGTAGTGTGATGTTAGTATGATGGAATGTGATGAGTGTGATGTAGTATGATGGAATGGAATGTAGTGTGATGAGTATGATGGAATGGAATGTAGTGTTGAGTATAGATGGAAGGAATGTAGTGTGATGTAGTATGATGGAATGTGATGTAGTGTGATGTAGTATGATGGATGGAATGTAGTGTGATGTAGTATGATGGAATGGAATGTAGGGATGTAGTATGATGAATAATGATGTGAGGATGTGATGTGTTATGGAATGATGTGTATGATGTGTATGATGGAAGTGATGATGTGATGTAGTAGTATGATGGATGGAATGTAGTGTGATGTAGTATGAGTGGAATGTGAGTGTGTGGATGTAGTATGCTGGAATGGAATGTAGTGTGATGTAGTATGATGGAATGGAAATGCTGTGTGATGTGGTTATGATGGAAGTGGTGATATGTGATGTAGTGATGTAGTATGATGGAATGGAAGTAGTGGGATTGTAGTAGGATGGAATAGAATGTAGTGGGGACGTAGGTGAGTGGAATGGAATGTAGTGTGATGTAGTTGATGTGTTTGTAGTACAATGTCGTATGATGGATTGTAATGTAGTGTGAGTTGTAGTATAATATGGAATGTAGTACAATGTAATATGGTGGATTGTGACGTTAGTATGAGTAATACGATGTAGTATGATTGTAGGGTGATGTTAGTAGATTATAAAGAGTTGTTATTAATGGAACATTTTCTAGTTGGACCAGTGTTGTTAGTGATGTTCCTCAGGGGTGTGTCCTGGGTCTGGTAGACTTTATCCTATTTATAAATGACCTAGCATTAGACATTGAGAGTACAATCTCTGTGTTTGATAAGGATAGATATATAGAATGGTTATTAAAGGTATGTCCACCCCCCAAACTAAATTGTTATATGTTGTAGGAAATTGTTGTAAACCTCATGATGTTTGAGGTTATAGCAATTTCCTACAACAATAAAATTAGTTTGGGGAATGGACATACCCTTAATGGAATATTTTTCTAGTTAGCTCAGTGTTTGTTAGTGATATTCCTCGGGGTGTGTCTTGGGTCCAGTAGTCTTTATCCTATTAATAAATGCCTAGTGTAGACATTGATATTATAATCTCTGTGTTTGATAAAGGATAGATTATATAGAATGGTTATTATGGGTATGTTCACCCCCCAAACTAAATTGTATATGTTGTAGGAAATTGTTGTAATTTTGATTTGAGGTTATAGCAATTTCCTACAACATATAAAATATAGTTCGGGTAATGGACATACCCTTTAATGGATATTTTCTAGTTAGCTCAGTGTTGTAAGTGATGTTCCTCAGGGGTGTGTCTTGGGTCCAGTAGTATTTATCCTATTAATAAATCCCTAGTGTTAGATATCGATGTAATGTCTCTGTGTTAGATAAAGGATAGATATAAAGAGTGTTATTAATAAAGATTAATTATTGCCTAAATTCCCCATCCATTCATGACCTATCACAGCCATGTGAATTTACACTTAAAACCTTTTATCTACATGCTTGGGTTTTAACCCGCATGGAGAGCTGCCATACTGTTTGCTCCTATGGGCAGTTAAGAAAGTGAGAGACAATATATGTATTTCACCACTGGTACAGTGATAGACCAACCAAACTGTGCTCACTTACCAACTCTCATGGCAGCCAAGGAAAAGAAGAGAACTAGGAAGAAAATAATATTAATCCGCATGGCAGCTCCTGTAATTCAGTTGGGCGCTTTGCGAGGTTCTGAGTGAGAAAAATAAAAGACAAAAACAGTTAAAAAAAAGTCCAATGTGTAACCCTCCTGCAGGTGTGTGGAACCATCAGATATAGAGGAACAGATGTGTCTCCTGCCATACACAATAAACATGTCAATTTATGATAACATAGAACAACCCCCAAAAATGGTAGATTTGTCCCACTACAGCCCTGGGGACAGTTCACTATTGGTAGGTTGTCCTACCACCAACCCAATGGACAGGGCACTATTGATAAGTTTGTCCCATCATCAGCCCCGGGGACAGTTGGGTAGTGATATAGTATTTTTGTAGGTTACAAGAAGCCCTGGGTACTTTCTGGGGATCCTCACAGTAAGTCTGGTGATCCAATCAGAATTCCTATCAATTTACTGATCTTATTTAATTTCATCTGTAAATATCCTATAAACATGGACCATAAGTGAGACAGAATTGATAACAATACAGGGGACATGGAAACCTTCCTATGTGTCAGACTTATAATGGGATAAAGATAAAGGGATTCTACCTTCTAGCTTTCCATGTATTGGGACAGACCCAACTAGATTTCTTGAAAGATACACAATCCCATACCTCCCATTAAAGGGTAAATGTTACCTGCGTAACATTGCACTAGGTTCAGATATTTAAAGCTTGTTTGTTAACAGATGAATAGAAGGAATCTGGTCCATATTTCCATATTAATCTTTCTACTTACAGAACCAGTCTTGAAGCTGCATTGCCTTGATCTTCTACAGGGTCTCTGGTTGATGTTCCCATACAAAAGATCAATTTATACCATTTTCAGTTGTGTTGACAATGTCTGTAGCCAATCAGAGCCAAGTAGGATGTGCTAAACATCACAATGGAAGATTCACTAGATCCAGTATGTGCCCAAGGGGGAAATATACAGTAGTAAGGGTAATAAATACTATACATGATGGATAGTACCAGACAGTGGACTAATTAAACAATCACCATATTAAATAACCTGCAGTTTAATGTGTGTAGTGCAGAAGGGACATATTTATTGAGAGGCATAATTATTAAATACAGAATTCTACCATGTGGTTGGGACAGTTAGTTACAGTCTTGGTCAGTTGCTTCTTCTACTAGAATTGTCATTATTAAAGGTGGACCAGAACTTGGATCCCAACCCGGTTCAGAGGTAGATTTCCGAGCGGTGCAGATCATGGACTTTACAGATTTTCAAGAATTCCGCTTTACGGACATTTTATTTAAAAAAGGAACGTTTGAGGATTTTTAAATTTTTCCATTTTTCTCAAATTTAAAAAACAATTCAGCCACATGTCCCAAATTCACCAATGGCAGGTGATTTTATCAGTGCCAACCCCTGTTAGCCGTGGCAACGAGATTCTGGGGTTCCAATTTATGAAACAATCAGAATGCCAAATCAGGAAGCACATGAAGTTTCTGGTACTGGGTGGTGATTTGGGGCATTGATACGTGTTGCCCAGACCATTTCCCAGGTCCCTGAGCCATTACAGTAAGTTACCATTGCTATTTAGACTATGAATGTAGGCGGAATATTTGGATTCTTTTAACGCCAATTATTGACTTTAATGGGTCCGCTCACGGATTGGATTTTCCAAAAATCGCGAATCTGCGTGTGGAACGGATTTTTCCAAGTTCGCCCATCTCTACTATTAATCTAACAGAGGCTGTTTCGATACATGAGAGGAGGACCAGCACTTTAATAAAGTTTAATTCCCCATTCTCACACTTAGGGTGGGGCTTGCGGGAACTCGCCTGAGCTTGGATTCAGCAGGATCGCTGTGAGGGCATAAAAGGGCACACCTGTAAGGACAGAAGAGGGGGCACCCGTACCTACCTCCGAGGTATGGCTTGTAAGCAAAAAAGTACTGAGGTACATAAAGCAAGTTATAAGATGCTTTACAATATAAGGTGACACCTTTAGGATTGGCATTTGCCCATTTAGTTAAAGGAAGAAAGAATCCATAATAATAATATATAGATATTCCGTCATTGTTCACAGCTGCAGAGGATTTAAAAAGAGGAAGGTTCGGAGGGTGAGAGGGAAAACAGACACCCTGTGCCATGTACCTTAATAATTGGAATCAGCCCTTTTGTATTCTTGAAAACATTTTACCACAGAAAACATCCTGATCGTGGTCCAGGCTTGTTTAAACATCAGTACAAAGTCATACAGTGGTTTGTTGGTAAATATACAATGAACAGTTTTGACAAAACTTCGTTCATAGAGAGTTAAATGGAGAGTAAAAGATGTGGTTGTCCATGGGGTCCAATAGAACACAAGCCCTGGAATCTGCATCTAGAATATCGGTTTACAGTGCAAATGTTTTCTGGGCCTTCAACGAGGGCAATTGTAAATGGCCTAATACAAGGTGATCTTGACATGACTTCCTTTTACAGCCCAACATCCAGCAGTCAGGTGGGTTAGATGGATGTCCTCCTATAAGCAAAAACAGGGAGAGGGAAACCGAGTAACTGGTAAGCGCGTGACAATTCATATAAATGGCCCATTTTAAGGCTTTATTGAAAGCGCAGGAGAGCACAGAACTTGGGACAGGTTTTAGTCAGGGTTACTGGAGGTGGAAACCTTTTGATAGGCTGAGGGAAAAGAACATTTCACTGAATATCAGGTTAGTCTTACATCTCTTAACTTTCAAACTGTTGCAGTTTGAGGTTTGGTGGGAATATTTGTAATAAAGATTCCTCATTAATTTCCACTTTCATTTAACATCTTAAATTCGACTCAAAAGGATAGATAGGAAATCTAGATGTGATAATCCTAGTTTTTTTTACTTTGATAATGTTTCAGCCTTTAAATACAGTTAACCTATGTATTGGGATTTGCAAGATGACCATATAATGTCACCTGTATTCCATCTTCTAATGGTTCCTGGCATTCTGGGCAGTTACAGTGGGACTTGTAAAGATGGCTCATTAGTAGTAAAGCAGTAGCTATGGGTGACTATGGGTGACCTTGGACATATAGTAGACTATGGGTGACTATGGGTGACCTGGACATTAGTAGACTATGGGTGACTATGGATGACCTTGGAATATAGTAGACTATGGGTGATATGGGTGACCTTGGACATATAGTAAACTATAGATGACTGTGGGGTGACCTTGGACATATAGTAGCTTTGGGTGACATGGATGACCTTGGACATATAGTAGACTATGGATTACTATGGGTGACCTTGGACATATAGTAGACTATGGGTGACTATGGATGACCTTGGACATATAGTGACTATGGGTTGACTATGGCGACCTTGGACATATGTAGACTATGGATGACTAGGTGACCTTGGACATATAGTAGACTGTGGATGACTATGGGTGACCTTGGACATATAGTAGACTATGGGTGACTATGGGTGACCTTGGACATATAGTAGACTATGGGTGACTATGGATGACCTTGGACATATAGTAGACTATAGATGAACTATGGGTGACCTTGGACATATAGTAGACTATGGGGTGGACTATGGATGACCTTGGACATATAGTAGACTATGGGTGACTATGGATGACCTTGGACATATAGTAGACTATGGGTGACTATGGGTGACTTGGACATATAGTAGACTATGGTGACTATGGGTGACCTGGACATATATAGATAGGGTGATATGGTGACCTTGGACTATAGTAGACTAGGGTGACCTTGGACATAATATGGGACGTTATGTTTTTGCCACAATTTATAAAGCAGAGAAAACTGACGGTGAAAACTCACATCACCACATGTGACATTTTGCCATGTACATTGTGGTAAAAATCACACATATCATATTCAAATCATATTTATAAAATGTAATTTTTTTTAAAGTGCAACTGTGGTCATCAGTCAAGTTAGGGTTAAATAAAGCCTTCCCACCATACATGTAAATTTCACCTGGGGTCGGGTATTGGTGATTTTACCTGAAATAGGACAAATTAGACAGAAATGGGAGGCCACGGTTGTTTTTCTCATTTTTTCAATGCTTACCAAAGATTGCCAGAGGATGTAATTTGCCTGTATGGTAATTTCTGGTTGTTTTGAACTATTGGTAGTTTGTTTCCCTTCTCTGTGTCTATTACACCATGGTTTTGTGATTAGAGTTTATTTTATATTCTTGATATTCTTGGGTTGTTGAAGATGGATGACACTAACTGATATAATGGCTTGATCTGTATACTCAATGTGTCAAAGTGTGTCAATGTGTCAATGTGTCAAAGTTCCTTCTCCAAATCTGATTTATTAATAGTGAGTAAAGTGATGGATTGTAAAGTAGTATGAAGTAATACAATTAAGTAGTTGATGTGTAATGTGTATGATGTTTTATGGAGGATGTGATGTAGTGTGATGATGTATGATGGAATTTGATGTAGTGTAATGTGTATGATGTGTATTGTAGTACAATGTAATATGGTAGATTGATGAGTAGTGTGATGTGTAGATGGAATGGAATGTAGTGTGAGTGTAGTATGATGGAATGGAATGTAGTGTGTGTGTAGTATGATGGAATGGAATGTAGTGTGGGGTTTTGTGTAGTATGATGGATGTGAGAAGTGTGATTTGTAGTTTGATGGAATGTGAGTAGTGTTAATTAGTAGTAGATTGGAATGTGATGGATTGTGATGTAGTTTGATGGAATGTGATGTAGTGTAATGTAGTATGATGTTTATTGTAGTACAATGTAATATGGTAGATTGTGATGTTGTGTGATGTAGTATGATGGAATGGAATGTAGTGTGGTGTAGTATGATGGAATGTGATGTAGGATGATGTGTGTAGGATAATGGAATGGAACGTAGTGTGATGTGTATGATGGAATGTGGGATGTAGTGTGATGTAGTATGATGAATGTGATGGAGTGTGAGTAGTATGATGGAATGATGAGTTGTGATGCAGTCTGATGGATGAATGTAGTGTGATGTAGGATGATGAAGTGATTGTAGTTTGATGTAGTATGTGGAAGTGTGTAGTGTGATGTAGTATGATGGAAGTGTGAAGTGTGGGAGTAGTACGATGAATTGATGTAGTGTGATGTAGTATGATGAAATGGAATGTGGTGATGTAGTATGATGGAATGGAAAGTGTGTGAATGAATAGTGTGGAAATCGGAGGTGTGAGGTAGTATGATGGATGGAATGTAGTGTGATTGTAGTGGATGGAATGTGGATGTAGTGTGAGTAGTATGATGGAATGGAAGTAGTGTGATGTAGTATGATGAAATGGAAGTAGTGTGATGTAGTATGATGGAATGTGATGAGTGTGATGTAGTATGATGGAATGGAATGTAGTGTGATGAGTATGATGGAATGGAATGTAGGTGTGAGTAGTAGATGGAAGGAATGTAGTGTGATGTAGTATGATGGATGTGATGTAGTGTGATGTAGTATGATGGATGGAATGTGTGTGATGTAGTATGATGGAATGGAATGTAGGGAGTAGTATGATGAATAATGAGTGAGGTAGTGTGATGTGTTATGGATGATGTGTATGATGGTATGATGGAAGTGATGTATGTGATGTAGTTAGTATGATGGATGAATGTAGTGTGATGTAGTATGATGGAATGTGAGGTAGTGGGATGTAGTATGCTGGAATGGAATGTAGTGTGATGTAGTATGATGGAATGGAATGTGTGTGATGTGGTTATGATGTGAATTGTTGATGATGTATGTGTGATGTAGTATGATGGAATGGAAGTAGTGGGATTGTAGTAGGATGGAATAGAATGTAGTGGGGACGTAGGTGAGTGGAATGGAATGTAGTGTGATGTAGTTGATGTGTTTGTAGTACAATGTCGTATGATGGATTGTAATGTAGTGTGAGTTGTAGTATAATATGGAATGTAGTACAATGTAATATGGTGGATTGTGACGTTAGTATGAGTATACGATGTAGTATGATTGTAGGGTGATGTTAGGTGTGTCCTGGGTCTGGTAGACTTTATCCTATTTATAAATGACCTAGTGTTAGACATTGATAGTACAATCGCTGTGTTTGATAAAGCATAGATTACATAGAGTGGTTATTAATGGAACATTTTCTAGTTGGACCAGTGTTGTTAGTGATAATCCTCAGGGGTGTGTCCTGGGTCTGGTAGACTTTATCCTATTTATAAATGACCTAGGTGTGTCCTGGGTCTGGTAGACTTTATCCTATTTATAAATGACCTAGCATTAGACATTGAGAGTACAATCTCTGTGTTTGATAAAGGATAGATTATATAGAATGGTTATTAAAGGGTATGTCCATAGGCAGGATAGAAGGGGATGCTGTGGAACTGCCATGCTGAATGTGCCATTGCTGGGGCCTGGCATGTGTATGTGCGCCTACTCTTTCCCCCATGGGGTAGGTAATATATAGCCCAGTAACCCTATTAGGCTATTACCTACCCCATGTGCATGCATGCCTTAGTAGCAGAATGCAAACAGAGGCATGCTGGGAGTTGTAGTTTCTTAACATGAGAAATTACAAGGTTTCCCATCACTGCTATTTAGGTTCTGGCCCAGCAGCCCCATAGAGGAAGTTTATCAGTCCCTGTACACAGCAGTGAGACAGAGGGTAACAATGCCCCCCATGGACTCTCACAGGTAGAAATGGGATCAGTATAACTTACAGTTATACTCCCTCCTCTCATATGGAGATCACAGAACAGAAGATACAGTTCAAGGGAGGGCAGGAGGGGGTGGAGCCACATAGACAGAAACGCCCTGTTTGTCTTCTCTATCTAGGAATGGAGTTGCAGAAAAAAAAAATTTTTTTTCTTCTTTCACTCTCTGGGCCCCCTTTCAAGTCCGGGCCCCATACAGAGTACCCCCTGTACCCCCCTGATGGCGGCCCTGCTGAAACTGATAGTTCCGATGAGGAGGCATATCAATGGCATCGCATGTATCCACAAAATAACAATACTCCCTCATAGCACAGAACTCTGACAACAAATCCTGAAGCCGAAAGATTTGAACCAGCAAACCAGCACAAACGTTGGAGACTCCAGAAACTTACCTGTAGAGCAACCTTCTCCTCAATCAGAGAATACACCAGAATTACCTCAGAGTCAGAGTATAGATATGTCTTCAGAAGATGAGACCCCTGAACCTCAGCCATAAGAACTGTTCGACAAAAACGAAACCCAACTATACTGACCTATGATACAATGGGACAGCCACGTTTATTACCAGAGACTTTACAGTAAGCAAGTTTGCTATAGATCAAGTCAGCTACCAGAATGGTACCTTCCAACTGAGTTCTTTACAGAGACTGAAGTGACGGGGGGAAAAAAGAACTGCTTTACATTTACAGTAATCGGTTTATTGTTATATTTATGATGCCAGTTTTTATGTTATAAGATGTTGATATTCATATTGAATAAGTCCTTCCCTTATTAGTATAATGATGTACTACTGACAAGTAGAGCCATAATAATATATAAAAAAAAGTCTTAAAGACCACAAAAGTAACTAAGGTGAATTTCTAGGATGTTCGCTTATATAACTATTATTTTATGGTATGGTGGTTCTACAAAATGTAACCAGTATTCATGCTGTGATCTCTAGATGTCATAGCTAATACTAAAAAACCCCAACCGCACCAGTGTTAACCATCTGTTGTGCAACATATCCCACCCAAGAATAGGACATAGTGCCAGACTAGGGGTAGAAGATTCCACTACAGTGCCTGAGAGCTGGGGTGGCACTAACAAGCTGATTGTTATTTATCTCTCTGGTTTGTGAGTATTTATATGATATCTGTGCCATGCTATGTCACCTCTGTTGTGCTAACAGCCTAACTAATATTGTTCTGTTATTAATATGATGCTTTTTAATTTAAGAACCACTGGTGCCCATTTATTGCATTGTACCTTACATACACATTACAGAACACTAGAGATGGGATCCGGGTTCGACACACAGCCCAGATCTGACACGGAACCCCTCGGTTCCGAAATCCGAAATATCCGCCTAAATCCGGACAGATCCGCCGGATTTCAGGACTTCGGAATATTTGAATGTACGGGGCTATTTTCAATGTTTTAGAAAATACTTAGAACATTTGAAAATCTTCGAAAATATGGTCGGTAACTCGAAAATGGTCTCCGATCATACTTTTGATCATTTTTTAACGTTAGAGGCTGTTTTTGAAAAATATCGTAAGTAACCTCGTACATTAGAAAATTATCGAAATTCGTTCCGGTTTTGGATTTCAGGATTTTCCCGCGATCCAGAAATCAGAAAACGGAACGAAACGTAAGTTTCGGCCATCTCTACATAACACATTACTCATGTATAATGCGTGGGTGGATTCAAATCTCAGGAGCCTAGACACAAAGCCTGGCGTCCTTAACCCCACCCCTGAGCACAGACCACTCCCCCAGACCACTTTATTGAGAAATACTTTATTATGTTGAAGTTTGGGAATTCAATAAACATGAACTGTGTAAATATACTGTCCACGGGGGGGGGTCGGGCTGCAAATTAAAGAGGAAACAGTAACCAAGTGATTGAAACCACAGCGTCCCTACGCACATGTCACGGTGTCTAATGGTAAATCCAGCCCGACATTACATAAGGAATAATATTACATATAACCAATGTATGCACTAATACTGTTACATGGTAAGTAATGGCTGGAGGCCTAAGCTATAACAGTCACTATTAATGAATGAAATAACACTCAATGCTGTATCGGGGGTTTGAAGAACTCGTTGATAAGACCAGTCTGGGATGGAGTCTTCCGGCAAGATGGAGTCGCCTTTCATTAAACAGCTGGATTACCAAACTAAAGGGAATGTCCACCAGACTTTAACTTTCTTTTTTCCCAGTTTAACTGAAGAACAAGGGTAATGCGCTATGTCCTACCTCCTGTCCTTCAATAACTTACAGGAGAACGGGAGAAACTTACCTGTGTATCGCTCCAGCGCCGGCTTCACTGACAGTCTCTGCCGCGTCCACGCTCCTATGCACTGTGTTCACGCTCACACAATGCAAGGACTGTGGATCCATCAGGGAATGTCAGTGTAGTCGGAGGCTGTCAGCAGTGCGGTAAGTTTCTCCCGTTCTCCTGTAAGTTTTACTGAAGGACAGGGTTAGGACATAGCGTCTTACCTCCTGTTCTTCAGTTAAACTGGAAAAAAGAAAGTTAAAATCCTGGTGGACATCCCTTAATGTCCTTGCGCCCCCCTAGTGACATGTACAGTATGTACAGCAGCTTTCCTGAAAGCAGAACCTTGCACCCAAATGATGGCACAACACCTTGTAATAAATTATTAAACGCTTTCTAAGCTGTAACGTCTTGTTAAAGATTTCCAATCTTCTAGAATGAAAAGTCTGTTCTCTATTAAGTCTATTAGCCTCACACCGACACACGTCATGCCCCATAATGTAGCCATATGTATTGTATTCTGTACTATGGGATTTCTATTCTGGTCTGTCTAATGTCCCTTGTCTGCTAGAATGAAATTGTCCTGACCACATTTATAAAATAAAGTTTATTGATACCTGACCTATCTTAGGACGCTATAAAAAGGAACGGTATTGGTTGATTTTTTCCCATCTGTTTTCTTTATGATACACAGGTGAACAGGGTTCATAGTATTGTAATATTAAGTTCCCAGTGTGTGGGAGGGTTTTCTTTTATGTTAAAATCAAAATATTCCATTTACTATATCAGGTCACATGATCATCACACCATTAGATTGAAGCTCTTTAGATCAGAACCTCAACCTGTTTATTATTATTTGTGTATGTGCCCAGCCCTGTGATCTCACACTTATGGTATTCCAGCAATGTTTATTACTGGTGACAGGATAACCCTTGTATCACATTCTAGTGTATAATGTATTATTACTATCCCATTACCTTTTATTGGGGGGAGTAATAGAAGCCAATCTATCCAAGGGTCCCAATTCTTTAATAACATTCGTAGATCTGTTATTTCAACCTGTATCTAACTAATGATAAATGATAATGATAAATGATAAATACTATGAATGGCTCCATATATCAATAAAGACAATGTATTGCCATAGACATGATAGGGATATTCCTATATAGGGATTGTACTTCTCATACAATAACATATCTCATATATGATCTCATTGGGTGAAGGACCTAGTCACATGTTTTATAAATCCATAGAAATGTTCTTTTCAGTCTAAAGAATTTTAATATTTGGCGCAGACTGAACACAACACACACACATTGTTATGGTGATGGTTATTGGATCTTTACGGTGAAGATGAACATGACATCATTAACCAAATTTCCGTCTACAACACATCGGGGCTAGGTACATGTTCCTAGTTCGTCTTCATGAATTGAGCAGATGAATCCACATCGGCAACCAATTTTCTTACAGTCGTCGTTCGCCTCCCAAAATCGCGTCTAGAAGAGAAAATTCATTCAATAAAATAGAAACATCACATTAAACTACAAAACTGTCCCACGTCTTTACCTTACACAGTTATTATATATCTAAACTTATAACCCCTCCATGTTAATGATTAACAAATCTATCAGGAGAACACTTTTTAATGTTTGTATTATTTAAGTCATTTCCAAACTTAAAGGAAAAGTAAACTTATTTTTTTTATTCCTAAAGTTTTTCCCCAGACACCTATCATTGTAAGGTAATTCTCTAGCAAGTTGCATTTATTTGCATGGGGGAAGTATATTCTTAAAGGTAAATGTGGTCTCCAGTAAGTGTCCTCTATTTAAGAGCTCGCTTACTTATCTGGGTCTTAAGTTATAGGCTCGGAAATTTAGGATAAAAAAGGAAGTGTGTGACAGTCACATGATGTGCAGTTTAACAAGCCCCCAAACCCCCAAAATATATTTTCAAAGATAAAAATACGTATTCAAAAAAGCAAATGCCAATAAAGTGCGAAGTTAAAGTGTCAAGTGCTACATATGTGGTACATTAGAGTGACACATTGTAAATATCAGAATAATAAATATAGTAAACAACTGTAAAACCACGTATGAAAAACATATGATGCATGCCTTTCACTAATAGTATATACCAATCTAAGATACTAAACTGTATTATTAAAAGGTATAACATAAAGTGATTAATAAAAACTGTAAAACCGACATGTGGACACACACTGGCTCATCAAAATACTAAACATACTAGTTCCTCGAACATGGAGTAAGAGAATGGATAAATACAGACATACATATTAGAAAATATACTGTCATATATAAGAAAAGTTGTGTAGTCCAACTATCCCAGTAATAGGATTATCGTTTAGGTAAAGCATGTAAGTCCTAAATTCATATTGAGCCCCTAGGTTGCACTGCATCCAGCTGAAAATCCCATTGCTTCTCTACGTAACAGCTGTTATTCCTGTCACCACCCCTATTGCCTATTGGTACTTGATCAATCACCATGGCTTTAAGATCTGATACTTGATGTTTCATAGCAACAAAGTGTGCGCCACTGGCGGTATTTCACCTTTAGGGACATTCTCATTATTAAGTCTGTAATGCTATTCTGATATCACCTTGTGTCTTTGTAGCCTGCGTTGTTTACTATTTTATTATTTTGATATTTTACACTGTTGTCACTCTATTGTACCACATATGTAGCACTTGACACTTTAACTTCGCACTTTATCTTTGGCATTTGCTTTTGAATACGTATTTTTATCTTTGACCTCTAGATGGCCATCTTATACTATGTAGACTATAGCACCATGCATTGGATTGTTCAGTTTTGTTTGGTCTGAGAAGGAGCCACACTGGTTCCTAAACGTCACCATTAAAGGACATTTTTCCACACTCAAGACTGGTGTGCCTAGCATGTCTACCCTTATGATATTGGCTGTTGGCTACAGAACCTAGAGCACCCAGCATGAGTAATTATTACTTACCTTTCTTGTTTAGTGTGCAGGATCTACCTTCTCTTTGTTTGTACTTTTAGTACTATAAAATGGTTAGAAGTTGGGGCGGGACTTATGGTGGAGAAGCTGAACTCTGTTACAGCAGTAGAATACAACGGGCATGCTCAGTGCCTTAGGTAAGGGGGCTGGGGCTGAGCAATGGTGCTAATGATGTGTTTGCTGAGATGCTAATTTTCAACTGCTGTAACTTTGTATTGACTGTAACAGAATAATCTTGGAGTCTTTAAAAGGTAGAATTTGCTCTTTTAAATAAAGGCACTGTATGGGCAACACGCTTACCCTTTAATTAAGAACTCCCTCCTGTTTCCCATTAGAAATGGCCTAACAACTGAAATTTGATCCAATTCCAGATTCATGGATTTTTGAAAAAAACGAAAATCCACAAGTGGACCAATTGAAGTTAATCAGAGTAAAAAAAAAAAAAAACAGAAAGTTCTGCCTAAAATAAAGGTATATATCAATGGTAACTCACTGTAATTGGCTGTGGGACATGGAAATGGTCTGGAGAACACGTTTATATATCCAGAACAAAAAAAAACTTTCCTCACAATTGCACTGTTTTTCTAGCTTCTGCTTTTATTTTTTAGCCGTGTTCAAAAGTTTAAATAGAAAATTCTCTTAATTTCGGAATTTCAATTTTCGAGGTTTTTGAAAATTTTATGAAAATGACAACTTATGTAAATGTCTCTTGGATCTGGGAAAAGGTCTAGGAAACAGACAATCAGATTCCTTCTGAAAGAATCAGATTGTAACCAATTATGATTGGAAAATAATCTTTGTTATTTAATATACCATTAGATTCTTTTTAAAAAATCTGTATCCAATCAGAATTGGTTACAATCATATTCTTTCAGAAATAATCTGATTGGTAAACTAAATTACAGATTTTTTTCTGAAGAATATGATTATAACTGGAAAAGAATCTGATTGGTTAGTGTATCAATCAGATTATTTCTGAAAAAATCTGATTGTATCCAACAGAAGTGGTTACAAACAGATTTTTTTAGAAAGTATCTGATTGGTATGCTTCTAAAAAAAAATCTGATTGTAACTAATCAGAATTGGTTAAAATCAAATTCTTTCAGAAAAAAGTCCCAGAACCATTTACAATAGTTACTGCATCTCAGAGATCCGCTGCAGAACTGGATTATGGCCTAGTGTTAGACATTGATAGACAATCTCTGTGTTTGATAAATGATAGATTATAAAGAGTTGTTATTAATGGAACATTTTCTAGTTGGACCAATATTGTTAGTGATGTTCCTCAGGGGTGTGTCCTGGGTCCGGTACTCTTTATCCTATTTATAAATGACCTAGTGTTAGACATTGATAGGAACACATCCTGTTTTTGATAATGATAGATTATAAAGATTTGTTATTAATGGAACATTTTCTAGTTGGACCAATATTGTTAGTGATGTTCCTCAGGGTGTGTGTCCTGGGTCCGGTACTCTTTATCCTATTTATAAATGACCTAGTGTTAACATTGATAGTACAATCTCTGTGTTTGATAAATGATAGATTATAAAGAGTTGTTATTAATGGAACATTTTCTAGTTGGACCAGTGTTGTTAGTGATGTTCCTCAGGGGTGTGTCCTGGGTCTGGTAGACTTTATCCTATTTATAAATGACCTAGTGTTAGACATTGATAGTACAATCGCTGTGTTTGATAAAGCATAGATTACTAGAGTGGTTATTAATAACATTTTCTAGTTGGCCAGTGTTGTTAGTGAATCCTCAGGGGTGTGTCCTGGTCGGGTAGACTTTATCCTATTATAAATGACCTAGCAATTACTGAATACAATCTCTGGTTTGATAAAGGATAGATATATAGAATGGTTATTAAAGGGTATGTCCACCCCCCAAACTAAATTGTTATATGTTTAGGAAATTGTTGTAAACCTCATGAGTTTGAGGTTTATAGCAATTTCCTACAACAATATAAATATAGTTTGGGGAATGACATACCCTTAATGGAATATTTTTCTAGTAGCTCAGTGTTGTAAGTGATATTCCTCAGGGGTGTGTCTTGGGTCCAGTAGTCTTTATCCTATTAATAAATGCCCTAGTGTTAGACATTGATATTATAATCTCGTGTTTGATGAATAGGTAGTTATATAGAATGGTTATTGGGTAGTATGTTCACCCCCCCAAACTAAATTGTTATATGTTGTAGGAAATTGTTGTAATTTTGAGTTTGAGGTTTATAGCAATTTCCTACAACATATAAGCCTATAACCTCAAATCAAATTACAACAATTTCCTACAACATATACAATTTAGTTTGGGGGGTGAACATACCCATAATAACCATTCTATATAATCTATCCTTTATCAAACACAGAGATTATAATATCATGTCTACAACTAGGCATTTATTAATAGGATAAAAGACTACTGGACCAACACACCCCGAGGAAATATCCCTAACAAACACTGAGCTAACAGAAAAATATTCCATTAAGGTATTGTCCATTCCCAAACTATATTTTATTGTTGTAGAAATTGCTTAACTCAAACCCAACTCATGAGGTTTACAACAATTTCCTACAACATATAACAATTTAGTTTGGGGGGTGACATACTTTTAATAACCATTCTATAATCTATCCTTTATCAAACACAGAGATTGTACTCTCAATGTCTAATGCTAGGTCATTTATAAATAGGATAAAGTCTACCAGACCAGGACACACCCCTGAGGATTATCACTAACAACACTGGTCCAACTAGAAATGTTCCATTAATAACCACTCTATGTAATCTATGCTTTATCAAACACAGCGATTGTACTATCAATTTCTACACTAGGTCATTTATAATAGGATAAAGTCTACCAGACCCAGGACACACCCCTGAGGCATCACTAACAACACTGGTCCAACTAGAAAATGTTCCATTAATAACAACTCTTTATAATCTATCATTATCAAACACAGAGATTGTACTATCAATGTCTACACTAGGGTCATTTATAAATAGGATAAAGTACCGGACCCAGGACACACCCCTGAGAACATCACTAACAATATTGGTCCAACTAGAAAATGTTCCATTAATAACAACTCTTTATAATCTATCATTTATCAACACAGAGATTGTCCTATCAATGTCTAACACAGAGTCATTTATAATGGATAAAGAGTACCGGACCCAGGACACACCCCTGAGGAACATCACTAACAATATTGGTCCACTAGAAAATGTTCCATTATAACAACTCTTTATAATCTATCATTTATCAAACACAGAGATTGTCCTATCAATGTCTAACACTAGGCCATAATCCAGTTCTGCAGCGGGATCTCTGAATGCAGTAACTTATTGTAAATGGTTCTGGGACCTTTTTTCTGAAAGAATTTGATTTTAACCAATTCTGATTAGTTACAATCAGATTTTTTTTAGAAGCATACCAATCAATACTTTCTAAAAAATCTGTTGTAACCAATTCTGATTGGATACAATCAGATTTTTTCAGAAATATCTGATTGATACACTACCAATCAGATTCTTTTCCATTATAATCATATTCTTTCAGAAAAAAATCTGATAATTTAGTTTACCAATCAGATTATTTCTGAAAGAATATGATTGTAACCAATTCTGATTGGATACAGATTTTTTTAAAAAGAATCTAATTGGTATATTAAATAACAAGATTATTTTCCAATCATAATTGGTTACAATCTGATTCTTTCAGAAGGAATCTGATTGTCTGTTTCCTAGACCTTTTCCCAGATCCAAGAGACATTTACAATAAGTTGTCATTTTCATAAAATTTTCAAAAACCTCGAAAATTTGAAATTCCGAAATTAAGAGAATTTTCTATTTAAACTTTTTGAACACGCTAAAAAATAAAATGCAGAATAGCTGAAAAACAGTGCAATTGTGAGGAAAGTTATATTTTTTTGTTCTGGATATATAACGTGTTCTCCAGACCATTTCCCTGTCCCACAGCCAATTACAGTGAGTTACCATTGATATTTATACCTTTATTTTAGGCAGAACTTTCTGTTTTTTTTTTTTTTACTCTGATTAACTTCAATGGGTCCACTTGTGATTTTCAGTTTTTTTCAAAAATCCATGAATCTGGATTGGATCAAATTTCAGTGTTAGGCCATTCTAATGGGAAACAGGAGGGAGTTCTTATTAAAGGGTAAGCGTGTTGCCCATACAAGTGCCTTTTATTTAAAAGAGCAAATTCCACCTTTTAAAATGACTCCAAGATCTATTTCTAGTTACAGTCAATACAAAGTTACAGCAGTTGAAAATTTAGCATCTCCAGCAAACACATCATTAGCACCATTCTCAGCCCCAGCCCCCTTACCTAAGGCACTGAGCATGCCCAGTTGTATTCTACTGCTGTAACAGAGCTTCAGCTTCTCCACCATAAGTCCCCCGCCCCCAACTTCTAACCATTTTTATAGCTAAAAGTACAAACCAAAGAGAATGAGGATCCTGCACACCTAAACAAGAAAAGGTAAGTAATAATTACTTCATGCTGGGTGCTCTAGGTTCTGTAGCCACAGCCAATATCATAAAGGGTAAACATGCTAGGCACACCAGTCTTAGTAGTGGAAAAATGTCCTTTAATGGTGACGTTTAGGAACCAGTGTGGCTCCTTCCTCAACCAAACAAAACTGAACAATCCAAGTGCATGGTCTATAGTCTCACATAGTATAAGATGGCCATCTAGAGTCAAAGATAAAAATACGTATCAAAAAGCAAATGCCAAGATAAAGTGCGAAGTTAAAGTGTCAAGTCTACATATGTGGTAATATAGAGTGACAACAGTGTAAAATATCATAGAATAATAAAATAGTAAACAACGCAGGCTACAAAACACAAGAGTGATATCAGAATAGCACTTAACAGACTTAATAATGAGAATGTCCCTAAAGGTGAAATACCGCCAGTGGCTGCACACTTTTGTGCTATGAAACATCAAGTATCAGATCTTAAAGCCATGGTGATTGATCAAGTACCAATAGGCAATAGGGGTGGTGACAGGAATAACAGCCTGTTACGTAGAGAAGCAATGTGGATTTTCAAGCTGGATGCAGTGCAACCTAGAGGGCTCAATATGAATTTAGGACTTACATGCTTTTTACCTAAACGATAATCCTATTACTGGGATAGTTGACGAACACAACTTTTCTTTATATGACAGTATATTCTATTATCTGTATGTCTGTATTTATCCATTCTCTTACTCCATGTTCCGAGGAACTAGTATGTTTAGTATTTTGATGAGCCAGTGTGTGTCCCACATGTCGGTTTTACACGTTTTTATTAATCACTTTATGTTATACCTTTTAATATTTTAACAGTTTTTATCTTAGATTGGTATACTATTAGTGAAAGGCATGCATCATATGTTTTTCATACGTGGTTTTACAGTTGTTTACTATTTTATTATCTATGATATTTTACACTGTTGTCACTCTATATGTACCACATATGTAGCACTTGACACTTTAACTTCGCACTTTATCTTTGGCATTTGCTTTTTTAATACGTATTTTTATCTTTGAAAATATATTTTGGGGGTTTGGGGGCTTGTTAAACTGCACATCATGTGACTGTCACACACTTCCTTTTTTATCCTAAATTTCCGAGCCTATAACTTAAGACCCAGATAAGTAAGCGAGCTCTTTAAATAGAGGACACTTACATGGAGACCACATTTACCCTTTAAGAATATACTTCCCCCATGCAAATAAATGCAACTGCTAGAGAATTCCTTACAATGTAGGTGTTCTGGGGAAAACTTTAGGAATAAAAAAAATAAGTTTACTTTTCCTTTAAGTTTTGGAAATGACTTAAATAATACAAACATTAAAAAGTGTTCTCCTGATAGATTTGTTACATCATTAACATGAGGGTTTATAAGTTTAGATATATAATAACTGTGTAAGGTAAAGACAGTGGGACAGTTTTGTAGTTTAATGTGATGTTTCTATTTCATTGAATGAATTTTCTCTTCTAGACGCGTATTTTGGGAGGCGAACGACGACTGTAAGAAAATTGGTGGCCGATGTGGATTCATCTGCTCAATTCATGAAGACGAACTAGAACATGTACCTTAGCCCCGATGTGTTGTAGACGGAAATTTGGTTAATGATGTCATGTTCATCTTCACCCGTAAAGATCCAATAACCATCACCATAACAATTGTGTGTGTTGTGTTCAGTCTGCGCCAAATATTAAAATCTTTAGACTGAAAAGAACATTTCCTATTGGATTATTATAAACATGTGACTAGGTCCTTCACCCAATGAGATCATATATGAGATTGTTACATGGTATGAGAAGTAAACATCCCTTATAGGAATATCCCTATCATGTCTAATGGCAATACATTGTCTTTATCTGATCTATATGGAGCCATCATAGTATTTATCATTTATCATTATCATTTATCATAGTTAGATACAGGTGAAATAACAGATCTACTGAATGTTATTAAAGAATTGGACCCTCTGGATAGATTGGCTTCTATTACTCCCCCCAATAAAAGGTAATGGATAGTTAATATACATTTTACACTAGAATGTGATACAAGGGTTATCCTGTCACCAGTAATAAACATGCTGGAATACCATAAGTGTGAGATCACAGGGCTGGGCACATACACAAATTAATAAAACAGGTGAGGTTCTGATCTAAAGAGCTTACAATCTAATGGTGTGAGGATCATGTGACCTGATATAGTAAATTTGGAATATTTTTGATTTTAACATAAAAGAAAACCCTCCCACACACTGGATACACTTAATATTACATTACTATGAACCCTCTGTCTACCTTGTGTATCATAAAAACAGATGGGAAAAAATCAACCAATACCGTTTCTTTTATAGCGTCCTATAGATAGGTCAGTGTATCAATAAACTTTATTTATAAAATGTGGTCAGGACAATTTCATTCTAGCAGACAAGGGACATTAGACAGACCAGAATAGAAATCCCATAGTACAGAATACAGTACATAGGCTACATTATGGGGCATGACGTGTGTCTGGTGTGAGGCTAATGACTTAATAGAGCACGACTTTCATTCTAGAAGATTGGAAATCTCTTAACAAGACGTTACAGCTTAGAAAGCGTTTAATAATTTATTACAAGGTGTTGTGCCATCATTTGGGTGCAAGGTTCTGCTTTCAGGAAAGCTGCTGTACATACTGTACATATGTCACTAGGGGGCGCCAAGGACATTAAAGGGAATGTCCACCAGGATTTTAACTTTCTTTTTTTCCAGTTTAACTGGGAACAGGAGGAAAATGCCTATGTCCTACCTCCTGTCCTTCAGTAAAACTTACAGGAGAACGGGAGAACTTACCGCACTGCTGACAGCCTCCGACTACACTGACATTCCCTGATGATCCACAGTCCTTTGCATTGTGTGAGCGTGAACACACATGCATAGGAGCGTGGACGCGGCAGAGACTGTCAGTGAAGCCGGCGCTGGAGCGATACACAGGTAAGTTTCTCCCGTTCTCCTGTAAGTTTTATTGAAGGACAGGAGGTAGGACATAGCGCATTTACCTCCTGTTCTTCAGTTAAACGTAAAAAAGAAAGTTAAGTCCTGGTGGACATTCCCTTTAATGTTTGTTAATCCAGCTGTTTAATGAAAGGCACTCCATCTTGCCGGAAGACTCCATCCCAGACTGGTCTTATCAACGAGTTCTTCAAACCCCCGATACAGCATTGAGTGTTATTTCATTCATTTACTAGTGACTGTTATAGCTGTAGTCTCTCAGCCATTACTTACCATGTAACATGTATTAGTGCATACATTGGTTATATGTAATATTATTCCTTATGTATGTCGGGCTGGATTTACCATTAGACACATAGACATGTGCGTAGGGACGCCTGTGGTTTCAATCACTTGGTTACTGTTTCCTCTTTAATTTGCAGCCCCGACCCCCCCCGTGGTACAGTTAATATTTACACAGTTCATGTTTATTGAATTCCCAAACTTCAACATAATAAGTCATTTCTCAATAAAGTGGTCTGGGGGAGTGGTCTGTGCTCAGGGGTGGGGTTAAGGACGCCAGGCTTTGTTCTAGGCTCCTGAGATTTGAATCCACCCACGCATTATACATGTGATAATTGTTATGTAGAGATGGCCGAAACTTACTAGTTTCGTTCCGTTTTCTGATTTCTGGATCGCGGGAAAATCCTGAAAATCCAAAACCGGAACGAATTTTCGATAATTTTCTAATGTACGAGGTTACTTACGATTATTTTTCAAAACAGCCTCTAACGTTAAAAATGATCAAAAGTATGATCGGAGACCATTTTCGAGTTACCACGACATATTTTCGAAGATTTTCAAATGTTCTAAGCTATTTTCTAAAATCATTGAAATAGCCCCGTACATTCAAATATTCCGAAGTCCTGAAATCCGGCGGATCTGTCCGATTTAGGCGGATATTTCGGATTTCGGAACCGAGGGGTTCCGTGTCAGATCTGGGCTTGTGTCGAACCCGGATCCCATCTCTAGTGTTCTGTAATGTGTATGTAGGTACAATGCAATAAATGGGCACCAGTGGTTCTTAAATTAAAAAGCATCATATTTAATAACAGACACATATTAGTTAGGCTTGTTAGCACAACAGAGGTGACATAGCATGGCACAGATATCATTAAATACTCACAACCAGAGAGATAAATAACAATCAGCTTGTTAGTGCCACCCAGCTCTCAGGTCACTGTAGTGGAATCTTCTACCCCTATGTCTGGCACTATGTCCCTATTCTTGGGTGGGATATGTTGCACAACAGATGAGTTAACACTGGTGCGGTTGTGGGTTTTTTAGTATTAGCTATGACATCTAGAGATCACAGCATGAATACTGGTTCATTTTGTAGAACCACCATACCATAAAATAATAGTTATATAAGCGAACATCCTAGAAATTCACCTTTGTTACTTTTGTGGTCTTTAAGACTTTTTTTTTATATATATATAGGCTCTACTTGTCAGTAGTACATCATTATACTAATAAGGGAAGGACTTATCAATATGAATATTCAACATCTTATAACATAAAAACTGGCATCATAAATATAACAATAAACCGATTACTGTAAATGTAAAGCAGTTCTTTTTTTCCCCCCGTCACTCAGTCTTCTGTAAAGAACTCAGTTGGAAGGTACCATTCTGGGTAGCTGACTTGCATCTATAGCAACATTGCTTTACTGTAAAGTCTCTTGGTAATAAACGTGGCTGTCCCATTGTATCATAGGTCAGTATAGTTGGTTTTCGTTTTTGTCGAACAGTTCTTTTGGCTGAGGTTCAGGGGTCTCATCTTCTGAAGACATATCTATAACTCTGACTCTGTAGGTAATTCTGGTGTATTCTCTGATTGAGGAGAAGGTTGCTCTACAGGTATAGTTTCTGGAGTCTCAACGTTTGTGCTGGATTTGCTGGTTCAAATCTTTCGGCTTCAGGATTTAGTTCAGAGTTCTGTGCTATGAGGGAGTCTTGTTATTTTGTGATACATCGATGCCATTGATATGCCTCCTCATCGGAACTATCAGTTTCAGCAGGGCCGCCATCAGGGGGGTACAGGGGGTACTCCTGTATGGGCCCGGACTTGAAAGGGGCCCAGAGAGTGAAAGGAAGAAAAAAATTTTTTTTTTCTGCACTCCATTCCTAGATAGAGAAGACAAACAGGGCGTTTCTGTCTATGTGGCTCCACCCCTCCTGCCCTCCCTTGAACTTGTATCTTCTGTTCTGTGATCTCCATTATAGAGGAGGGAGTAACTGTAAGTTATACTGATCCCATTTCTACCTGTGAGAGTCCATGGGGGGCATTGTTACCCTCTGTCTCACTGCTGTGTACAGGGACTGATAAACTTCCTCTATGGGGCTGCTGGCCAGAACCTAAATAGCAGTGATGGGAAACCTTGTAATTTCTCATGTTAAGAAACTACAACTCCCAGCATGCCTTGTTTGCATTCTGCTACTAAGGCATGCACTGCACTGGGGTAGGTAATAGCCTAATAGGGCTCTGGGCTATATTACCTACCCCATGGGGGCAGCATGGCAGTTCCACAGCATCCTATCCTGCCTATATACATATCTCCATCTCTGTCACATAGCAGTATGGCAGCTCCACACTGAGATGGAGATATGGATATAAGCAGGATAGAGATTGTGTCTTATATAGCAGTATTGGCAACTTCACACCATCCCTATCCTGCCCATATCCAAATTTCTATCTCTGTGTCACACATGCAGTATGGCAGCTCCCACACTGAGATGGAGATATGGATAAAAGCAGGATAGAGATTGTGTCACATAGCAGTATGGCAACTTCACACCATCCTATCCTTCCAATATTTAAATTTCTATCTCTGTGTCACTAGCAGTATGGCAGCTCCACCTGAGATGGAGATATGGATATAAGCAGGATAGAGATTGTGTCACGTAGCAGTATGGCAACTTCACACCATCTCTATCCTGCCTATATCCAAATTTCTATCTCTGTTCACATTAGCAGCATGGCAGCTCCACACTGAGATGAGATAATGGATATAAGCAGGATAGAGATTGTGTCACGTAGCAGTATGGCAACTTCACACACATCCCTATCCTGCCATATCCAAATTTCTATCTCTGTGTCTGTCACATTGCATGATTGCAGCACACCATCTCTATTATCAGGATATAGACAGGATAGAGATGGTGTGTGAGCTGCAATCTGAGATAGAAATATGGATTTAGGCAGGACAGAGTGTGGAGCTGCCATGCTGTGTGGTAATAGTGGCAGCCTTTTCCAGACAGTGTACAAGTGGGTAGGGTAAGAATTTGAGCATGAAGAAAGGGGTGAATATATCAATAGAAATACGTTTTAAGCAACACTGATGTAAATAATATGGGGTCTAATATGGGATCCAGTCTTGTGGGCTTGGCTTAAAGGTACCGTATATCTCAAGTATAAACCGAGATTTCAGGTTAAAAAAATAGCCTAAAAAAGAGTCTTGGTTTACACTCGAGTCAAACACTTACCTGCTCCGGCGGAAGCGCGCTCCGCATCCTCTGCTGGCTGATGTCACTTCCCGCGGCTGAGTAGTGACCTCAGCCAGCAGAGGAAAGTGGAGCATGTGGCCGCCGGAGCAGAGAAGAGGATCCAGAGCAGCCTTCAGGGGAACATGTGGAGCAGGTAGCAGAAGGCAACTGTGGGAACTCAGAAGGGGGGGAAGTAGAGTAATTCCGCAGTGGCTATTCCTTGCCACGCAGATGTTTTGAAACTATAACTCCCAGCAACTAAAGCATGCTGGGAGGTGTAGTTTCCAAACATCTGGAGTGCCAAGGAATGAGGCTTTAGTTGCATTTTAAAGACATAAGAATTCCCATACAGTAATAGCCAAATCCAGTATGGTTATTACTTTATAGGACTTCTGATGTTCATTTAAAGGGCAACTAAAGCCTAAAAAAATACAGAATCAGAAGGAGGATGATATCTATTGCTGCCTTCTGATTCTGTATTGTTTTGAGGCTTTAGTTGCCCTTTAAATGGACAGCAGCATTCCATATTCCCTACAGTAGTCCCATTCAGTAATAACCATACTGGATTTGGCTATCACTGTATGTGACTACTGTATGGGAATTCTGCTGTCCATTTAAAGGGCAACTAAAGCCTTAAAACAATACAGAATCAGAAGGCAGTTGTAGTCCTATTTCTACCCTTGGTTTATACTCGAGTCAATCACTTTTACGCCTTTTAGAGGTAAAAAGTAGGTGCCTCGGTTTATACTCGGGTCGGTTTATACTCGATATATATGGGTATGTTATATTTACCAGTCTGTGCCCATTGGGCATGAGGGCATCTTAAGTGTGTGTGCGGGACATGGGTACATTTTATATTTACCGGTCTGTGTGTGCGTCGGGGAGGTAGAGCATGTCTCGCGCCTGTTAATTTAACGGGCTTAATGTCTAGTTGACATATATTTTGCAGCAGGCAACAATGTAAAACGGGAATAATGGTCCTTAAATGGGTGTAACCTTAACAAAGTAGGAGTGGTCTTAAAGTGATTGTGGGGGTAAAAAAATCCGCATTTGCCGCTTCTCTCTCCCATGGGTCCCTCTTTTGTGTTTTAAAATATTGGGAGGTATAACTGTCTGAGTTGGTTAGTGCTATGGGGGCCTAGAAATGTACCCAGTATGTTGGGGCCAGGAAAGTCTAATGGCGGCCCTGAGTTTCAGTCTCATGGGTGGATTTTGGCTTTGCTAGTCTCCGTTCTGGTGGCTTTGGTTTTTCTTGCAATTCTGTGTATGGTTGTTGAACTGGGAGATAATCACATGATAATAAGAGATTACGGTTTGTAAAATCCTGACCTACCACATCCTGACTCAGGTTTTACCTCATACACTGGACTGTCCTTATATTTCCGTTTGTTAACAATGTAAATTTTATTTTCCCAGTAAGATCGTAGTTTTCCAGGTCCACCTTTTTCAATTAAGTTCCTTACAGAACCCGGCTTCCTGGAACAAGTTTCTGCACCATAGCGTTTCCTATCATAATATTCTTTGCCTCTGCTTGCTGATTATTTGCTATGGTTGAAGCTACTTTGTAAGCTTCTCGCCATTCTTGCTTTCCATGTTGATACATAGTCTGTGTACGTTCTGTACGTGTCAGATACTTGGGTGTCGAACATTATGTCAATTGGTAACTAGGGGCGTCCATACAATAGGAAGAAAGGGGGAGTAGCCTGTGGCTTCATTCTTGGTACAGTTATAAGCGTGTACAACTTTTGACAGGGAATTCTTCCAGTCAAGTTTTTATTTTTCGGACAAAGTTCGCAACATTGACAGTAGTGTTGGCGTTGAAGCGTTCAACTTGTCCATTGCCTTCTGGATGGTACGGTGTTAGTGTGGAGTTTTGAATTCTGCAATATTTCCCAATCAATTAAAAAGCTGATTTTCAAATTCTCTGCCCATATCGTGATGTATCTTTGTGGGAAACCCAAATTTAGTGCGAAATCATTGGAAATTTTGTCTGCAGCGGTTTTTCCTGACTTTTCGTAGTGACATAGGCCTGGGCAAATCTTGTAAAATGATCCATTACAACAGAATATATTCATAGCCGCCTTTGCACCTTTCGAGATGTAAAAAGTCAATAGATACAAGCTCAAATGGATACGTGTGTAGCAATGCTATTAATATGCTGCTCTGTTGGTTTATTGGGACGTTTCTTCTTAGACAGTTGCATTTTCTGGTAACATAATGCTCAATATCTTTTTGCATGTGTGGCCAAAAGAAGCGTTCACGAACCAAGTTCACAGTGCGTTCCCTGTATACAGTTTTCCTCGGTAGATCTCAGGCAACACTAACTGGGAATGGCCTGCACTCTTTCGATACAAAATACCATCCAAAGAAAGGTATAATTTTGGCCATTCTCTGAACAAGTTTGTCACATTCCCTGGCTCTGTTTGTCTCTCTTTCTTTCCAGGATATAGACTCTGCCTTTTATAGTGCAGGACTCTTCCAATTATTGCATCTTCCTTCTGTGCTTTTCTGATTACCTCTTTTGGAAGTTGGCTTTGGTTTTGTCAGAATCTGGTCTGCTTCAGATGTTGTAGTTTCTACTGTCAGGGGACACCACCATGGAATGCGGTCTCCCTGTTGTTGATTGTACTGATTTCACAGCACTACTGGACGTTTCCAAGTTTACTTCTTGAGAGATATAGCAATTTCCTACAACATATAAAATATAGTTCGGGTAATGGACATACCCTTTAATGGAATATTTTCTAGTTAGCTCAGTGTTGTAAGTGATGTTCCTCAGGGGTGTGTCCATTACCCGAACTATATTTTATATGTTGTAGGAAATTGCTATAAACCTCAAATCAAATTACAACAATTTCCTACAACATATACAATTTAGTTTGGGGGGTGAACATACCCATAATAACCATTCTATATAATCTATCCTTTATCAAACACAGAGATTATAATATCAATGTCTAACTAGGCATTTATTAATAGGATAAAGACTCTGGACCCAACACACCCCGAGGAATATCACTAACAACACTGAGCTAACAGAAAAATATTCCATTAAGGTATTCCATTCCCAAACTATATTTTATTGTTGTAGAAATTGCTTAACCTCAAACCAACTCATGAGGTTTACAACAATTTCCTACAACATATAACAATTTAGTTTGGGGGGTGACATACTTTTAATAACCATTCTATAATCTATCCTTTATCAAACACAGAGATTGTACTCTCAATGTCTAATGCTAGGTCATTTATAAATAGGATAAAGTCTACCAGACCCAGGACACACCCCTGAGGATTATCACTAACAACACTGGTCCAACTAGAAAATGTTCCATTAATAACCACTCTATGTAATCTATGCTTTATCAAACACAGCGATTGTACTATCATTGTCTACACTAGGTCATTTATAATAGGATAAGTCTATCCAGACCCAGGACACACCCCTGAGGCATCACTAACAACACTGGTCCAACTAGAAAATGTTCCATTAATAACAACTCTTTATAATCTATCATTATCAAACACAGAGATTGTACTATCAATGTCTAACACTAGGTCATTTATAAATAGGATAAAGTACCGGACCCAGGACACACCCCTGAGAACATCACTAACAATATTGGTCCAACTAGAAAATGTTCCATTAATAACAACTCTTTATAATCTATCATTTATCAACACAGAGATTGTCCTATCAATGTCTAACACATAGTCATTTATAATGGATAAAGAGTACCGGACCCAGGACACACCCCTGAGGAACATCACTAACATATTGGTCCACTAGAAAATGTTCCATTATAAACAACTCTTTATAACTATCATTTATCAAACACAGAGATTGTCCTATCAATGTCTAACACTAGGCCATAATCCAGTTCTGCAGCGGGATCTCTGAATGCAGTAACTTATTGTAAATGGTTCTGGGACCTTTTTTCTGAAAGAATTTGATTTTAACCAATTCTGATTAGTTACAATCAGATTTTTTTTAGAAGCATACCAATCAAATACTTTCTAAAAAATCTGTTTGTAACCAATTCTGATTGGATACAATCAGATTTTTTCAGAAATATCTGATTGATACACTACCAATCAGATTCTTTTCCATTATAATCATATTCTTTCAGAAAAAAATCTGATAATTTAGTTTACCAATCAGATTATTTCTGAAAGAATATGATTGTAACCAATTCTGATTGATACAGATTTTTTTAAAAAGAATCTAATTGGTATATTAAATAACAAGATTATTTTCCAATCATAATTGGTTACAATCTGATTCTTTCAGAAGGAATCTGATTGTCTGTTTCCTAGACCTTTTCCCAGATCCAAGAGACATTTACAATAAGTTGTCATTTTCAATAAAATTTTCAAAAACCTCGAAAATTTGAAATTCCGAAATTAAGAGAATTTTCTATTTAAACTTTTTGAACACGCTAAAAAATAAAATGCAGAAAAGCTGAAAAACAGTGCAATTGTGAGAAAGTTATATTTTTTTGTTCTGGATATATAACGTGTTCTCCAGACCATTTCCCTGTCCCACAGCCAATTACAGTGAGTTACCATTGATATTTATACCTTTATTTTAGGCAGAACTTTCTGTTTTTTTTTTTTTACTCTGATTAACTTCAATGGGTCCACTTGTGATTTTCAGTTTTTTTCAAAAATCCATGAATCTGGATTGGATCAAATTTCAGTGTTAGGCCATTTCTAATGGGAAACAGGAGGGAGTTCTTAATTAAAGGGTAAGCGTGTTGCCCATACAAGTGCCTTTTATTTAAAAGAGCAAATTCCACCTTTTAAAATGACTCCAAGATCTATTTCTAGTTACAGTCAATACAAAGTTACAGCAGTTGAAAATTTAGCATCTCCAGCAAACACATCATTAGCACCATTCTCAGCCCCAGCCCCCTTACCTAAGGCACTGAGCATGCCCAGTTGTATTCTACTGCTGTAACAGAGCTTCACTTCTCCACCATAAGTCCCCCGCCCCCAAACTTCTTAACCATTTTTATAGCTAAAAGTACAAACCAAAGAGAATGAGGATCCTGCACACCTAAACAAGAAAAGGTAAGTAATAATTACTTCATGCTGGGTGCTCTAGGTTCTGTAGCCACAGCCAATATCATAAAGGGTAAACATGCTAGGCACACCAGTCTTAGTAGTGGAAAAATGTCCTTTAATGGTGACGTTTAGGAACCAGTGTGGCTCCTTCCTCAACCAAACAAAACTGAACAATCCAAGTGCATGGTCTATAGTCTCACATAGTATAAGATGGCCATCTAGAGTCAAAGATAAAAATACGTATCAAAAAGCAAATGCCAAGATAAAGTGCGAAGTTAAAGTGTCAAGTCTACATATGTGGTAATATAGAGTGACAACAGTGTAAAATATCATAGAATAATAAAATAGTAAACAACGCAGGCTACAAAACACAAGAGTGATATCAGAATAGCACTTAACAGACTTAATAATGAGAATGTCCCTAAAGGTGAAATACCGCCAGTGGCTGCACACTTTTGTGCTATGAAACATCAAGTATCAGATCTTAAAGCCATGGTGATTGATCAAGTACCAATAGGCAATAGGGGTGGTGACAGGAATAACAGCCTGTTACGTAGAGAAGCAATGTGGATTTTCAAGCTGGATGCAGTGCAACCTAGAGGGCTCAATATGAATTTAGGACTTACATGCTTTTTACCTAAACGATAATCCTATTACTGGGATAGTTGACGAACACAACTTTTCTTTATATGACAGTATATTCTATTATCTGTATGTCTGTATTTATCCATTCTCTTACTCCATGTTCCGAGGAACTAGTATGTTTAGTATTTTGATGAGCCAGTGTGTGTCCCACATGTCGGTTTTACACGTTTTTATTAATCACTTTATGTTATACCTTTTAATATTTTAACAGTTTTTATCTTAGATTGGTATACTATTAGTGAAAGGCATGCATCATATGTTTTTCATACGTGGTTTTACAGTTGTTTACTATTTTATTATCTATGATATTTTACACTGTTGTCACTCTATATGTACCACATATGTAGCACTTGACACTTTAACTTCGCACTTTATCTTTGGCATTTGCTTTTTTAATACGTATTTTTATCTTTGAAAATATATTTTGGGGGTTTGGGGGCTTGTTAAACTGCACATCATGTGACTGTCACACACTTCCTTTTTTATCCTAAATTTCCGAGCCTATAACTTAAGACCCAGATAAGTAAGCGAGCTCTTTAAATAGAGGACACTTACATGGAGACCACATTTACCCTTTAAGAATATACTTCCCCCATGCAAATAAATGCAACTGCTAGAGAATTCCTTACAATGTAGGTGTTCTGGGGAAAACTTTAGGAATAAAAAAAATAAGTTTACTTTTCCTTTAAGTTTTGGAAATGACTTAAATAATACAAACATTAAAAAGTGTTCTCCTGATAGATTTGTTACATCATTAACATGAGGGTTTATAAGTTTAGATATATAATAACTGTGTAAGGTAAAGACAGTGGGACAGTTTTGTAGTTTAATGTGATGTTTCTATTTCATTGAATGAATTTTCTCTTCTAGACGCGTATTTTGGGAGGCGAACGACGACTGTAAGAAAATTGGTGGCCGATGTGGATTCATCTGCTCAATTCATGAAGACGAACTAGAACATGTACCTTAGCCCCGATGTGTTGTAGAGGAAATTTGGTTAATGATGTCATGTTCATCTTCACCCGTAAAGATCCAATAACCATCACCATAACAATTGTGTGTGTTGTGTTCAGTCTGCGCCAAATATTAAAATCTTTAGACTGAAAAGAACATTTCCTATTGGATTATTATAAACATGTGACTAGGTCCTTCACCCAATGAGATCATATATGAGATTGTTACATGGTATGAGAAGTAAACATCCCTTATAGGAATATCCCTATCATGTCTAATGGCAATACATTGTCTTTATCTGATCTATATGGAGCCATTCATAGTATTTATCATTTATCATTATCATTTATCATAGTTAGATACAGGTGAAATAACAGATCTACTGAATGTTATTAAAGAATTGGACCCTCTGGATAGATTGGCTTCTATTACTCCCCCCAATAAAAGGTAATGGATAGTTAATATACATTTTACACTAGAATGTGATACAAGGGTTATCCTGTCACCAGTAATAAACATTGCTGGAATACCATAAGTGTGAGATCACAGGGCTGGGCACATACACAAATTAATAAAACAGGTGAGGTTCTGATCTAAAGAGCTTACAATCTAATGGTGTGAGGATCATGTGACCTGATATAGTAAATTTGGAATATTTTTGATTTTAACATAAAAGAAAACCCTCCCACACACTGGATACACTTAATATTACATTACTATGAACCCTCTGTCTACCTGTGTATCATAAAAACAGATGGGAAAAAATCAACCAATACCGTTTCTTTTATAGCGTCCTATAGATAGGTCAGTGTATCAATAAACTTTATTTATAAAATGTGGTCAGGACAATTTCATTCTAGCAGACAAGGGACATTAGACAGACCAGAATAGAAATCCCATAGTACAGAATACAGTACATAGGCTACATTATGGGGCATGACGTGTGTCTGGTGTGAGGCTAATGACTTAATAGAGCACGACTTTTCATTCTAGAAGATTGGAAATCTCTTAACAAGACGTTACAGCTTAGAAAGCGTTTAATAATTTATTACAAGGTGTTGTGCCATCATTTGGGTGCAAGGTTCTGCTTTCAGGAAAGCTGCTGTACATACTGTACATATGTCACTAGGGGGCGCCAAGGACATTAAAGGGAATGTCCACCAGGATTTTAACTTTCTTTTTTTCCAGTTTAACTGGGAACAGGAGGAAAATGCCTATGTCCTACCTCCTGTCCTTCAGTAAAACTTACAGGAGAACGGGAGAACTTACCGCACTGCTGACAGCCTCCGACTACACTGACATTCCCTGATGATCCACAGTCCTTTGCATTGTGTGAGCGTGAACACACATGCATAGGAGCGTGGACGCGGCAGAGACTGTCAGTGAAGCCGGCGCTGGAGCGATACACAGGTAAGTTTCTCCCGTTCTCCTGTAAGTTTTATTGAAGGACAGGAGGTAGGACATAGCGCATTTACCTCCTGTTCTTCAGTTAAACGTAAAAAAGAAAGTTAAGTCCTGGTGGACATTCCCTTTAATGTTTGTTAATCCAGCTGTTTAATGAAAGGCACTCCATCTTGCCGGAAGACTCCATCCCAGACTGGTCTTATCAACGAGTTCTTCAAACCCCCGATACAGCATTGAGTGTTATTTCATTCATTTACTAGTGACTGTTATAGCTGTAGTCTCTCAGCCATTACTTACCATGTAACATGTATTAGTGCATACATTGGTTATATGTAATATTATTCCTTATGTATGTCGGGCTGGATTTACCATTAGACACATAGACATGTGCGTAGGGACGCCTGTGGTTTCAATCACTTGGTTACTGTTTCCTCTTTAATTTGCAGCCCCGACCCCCCCCGTGGTACAGTTAATATTTACACAGTTCATGTTTATTGAATTCCCAAACTTCAACATAATAAGTCATTTCTCAATAAAGTGGTCTGGGGGAGTGGTCTGTGCTCAGGGGTGGGGTTAAGGACGCCAGGCTTTGTTCTAGGCTCCTGAGATTTGAATCCACCCACGCATTATACATGTGATAATGTGTTATGTAGAGATGGCCGAAACTTACTAGTTTCGTTCCGTTTTCTGATTTCTGGATCGCGGGAAAATCCTGAAAATCCAAAACCGGAACGAATTTTCGATAATTTTCTAATGTACGAGGTTACTTACGATTATTTTTCAAAACAGCCTCTAACGTTAAAATGATCAAAAGTATGATCGGAGACCATTTTCGAGTTACCACGACATATTTTCGAAGATTTTCAAATGTTCTAAGCTATTTTCTAAAATCATTGAAATAGCCCCGTACATTCAAATATTCCGAAGTCCTGAAATCCGGCGGATCTGTCCGATTTAGGCGGATATTTCGGATTTCGGAACCGAGGGGTTCCGTGTCAGATCTGGGCTTGTGTCGAACCCGGATCCCATCTCTAGTGTTCTGTAATGTGTATGTAGGTACAATGCAATAAATGGGCACCAGTGGTTCTTAAATTAAAAAGCATCATATTTAATAACAACACATATTAGTTAGGCTTGTTAGCACAACAGAGGTGACATAGCATGGCACAGATATCATTAAATACTCACAAACCAGAGAGATAAATAACAATCAGCTTGTTAGTGCCACCCAGCTCTCAGGTCACTGTAGTGGAATCTTCTACCCCTATGTCTGGCACTATGTCCCTATTCTTGGGTGGGATATGTTGCACAACAGATGAGTTAACACTGGTGCGGTTGTGGGTTTTTTAGTATTAGCTATGACATCTAGAGATCACAGCATGAATACTGGTTCATTTTGTAGAACCACCATACCATAAAATAATAGTTATATAAGCGAACATCCTAGAAATTCACCTTTGTTACTTTTGTGGTCTTTAAGACTTTTTTTTTATATATATATAGGCTCTACTTGTCAGTAGTACATCATTATACTAATAAGGGAAGGACTTATCAATATGAATATTCAACATCTTATAACATAAAAACTGGCATCATAATATAACAATAAACCGATTACTGTAAATGTAAAGCAGTTCTTTTTTTCCCCCCGTCACTCAGTCTTCTGTAAAGAACTCAGTTGGAAGGTACCATTCTGGGTAGCTGACTTGCATCTATAGCAACTTGCTTTACTGTAAAGTCTCTTGGTAATAAACGTGGCTGTCCCATTGTATCATAGGTCAGTATAGTTGGTTTTCGTTTTTGTCGAACAGTTCTTTTGGCTGAGGTTCAGGGGTCTCATCTTCTGAAGACATATCTATAACTCTGACTCTGTAGGTAATTCTGGTGTATTCTCTGATTGAGGAGAAGGTTGCTCTACAGGTATAGTTTCTGGAGTCTCAACGTTTGTGCTGGATTTGCTGGTTCAAATCTTTCGGCTTCAGGATTTAGTTCAGAGTTCTGTGCTATGAGGGAGTCTTGTTATTTTGTGATACATCGATGCCATTGATATGCCTCCTCATCGGAACTATCAGTTTCAGCAGGGCCGCCATCAGGGGGGTACAGGGGGTACTCCTGTATGGGCCCGGACTTGAAAGGGGCCCAGAGAGTGAAAGGAAGAAAAAAAATTTTTTTTTTCTGCACTCCATTCCTAGATAGAGAAGACAAACAGGGCGTTTCTGTCTATGTGGCTCCACCCCCTCCTGCCCTCCCTTGAACTTGTATCTTCTGTTCTGTGATCTCCATATAGAGGAGGGAGTAACTGTAAGTTAATACTGATCCCATTTCTACCTGTGAGAGTCCATGGGGGGCATTGTTACCCTCTGTCTCACTGCTGTGTACAGGGACTGATAAACTTCCTCTATGGGGCTGCTGGCCAGAACCTAAATAGCAGTGATGGGAAACCTTGTAATTTCTCATGTTAAGAAACTACAACTCCCAGCATGCCTTGTTTGCATTCTGCTACTAAGGCATGCACTGCACTGGGGTAGGTAATAGCCTAATAGGGCTCTGGGCTATATTACCTACCCCATGGGGGCAGCATGGCAGTTCCACAGCATCCTATCCTGCCTATATAACATATCTCCATCTCTGTCACATAGCAGTATGGCAGCTCCACACCTGAGATGGAGATATGGATATAAGCAGGATAGAGATTGTGTCTTATATAGCAGTATATGGCAACTTCACACCATCCCTATCCTGCCCATATCCAAATTTCTATCTCTGTGTCCACAATGCAGTATGCAGCTCCACACTGAGATGGAGATATGGATAAAAGCAGGATAGAGATTGTGTCACATAGCAGTATGGCAACTTCACACCATCCTATCCTTCCAATATTTAAATTTCTATCTCTGTGTCACTAGCAGTATGGCAGCTCCACCTGAGATGGAGATATGGATATAAGCAGGATAGAGATTGTGTCACGTAGCAGTATGGCAACTTCACACCATCTCTATCCTGCCTATATCCAAATTTCTATCTCTGTTCACATTAGCAGCATGGCAGCTCCACACTGAGATGAGATAATGGATATAAGCAGGATAGAGATTGTGTCACGTAGCAGTATGGCAACTTCACACACATCCCTATCCTGCCATATCCAAATTTCTATCTCTGTGTCTGTCACATTGCATGATTGCAGCACACCATCTCTATTATCAGGATATAGACAGGATAGAGATGGTGTGTGAGCTGCAATCTGAGATAGAAATATGGATTTAGGCAGGACAGAGTGTGGAGCTGCCATGCTGTGTGGTAATAGTGGCAGCCTTTTCCAGACAGTGTACAAGTGGGTAGGGTAAGAATTTGAGCATGAAGAAAGGGGTGAATATATCAATAGAAATACGTTTTAAGCAACACTGATGTAAATAATATGGGGTCTAATATGGGATCCAGTCTTGTGGGCTTGGCTTAAAGGTACCGTATATCTCAAGTATAAACCGAGATTTCAGGTTAAAAAAATAGCCTAAAAAAGAGTCTTGGTTTACACTCGAGTCAAACACTTACCTGCTCCGGCGGAAGCGCGCTCCGCATCCTCTGCTGGCTGATGTCACTTCCCGCGGCTGAGTAGTGACCTCAGCCAGCAGAGGAAAGTGGAGCATGTGGCCGCCGGAGCAGAGAAGAGGATCCAGAGCAGCCTTCAGGGGAACATGTGGAGCAGGTAGCAGAAGGCAACTGTGGGAACTCAGAAGGGGGGGAAGTAGAGTAATTCCGCAGTGGCTATTCCTTGCCACTGCAGATGTTTTGAAACTATAACTCCCAGCAACTAAAGCATGCTGGGAGGTGTAGTTTCCAAACATCTGGAGTGCCAAGGAATGAGGCTTTAGTTGCATTTTAAAGACATAAGAATTCCCATACAGTAATAGCCAAATCCAGTATGGTTATTACTTTATAGGACTTCTGATGTTCATTTAAAGGGCAACTAAAGCCTAAAAAAATACAGAATCAGAAGGAGGATGATATCTATTGCTGCCTTCTGATTCTGTATTGTTTTGAGGCTTTAGTTGCCCTTTAAATGGACAGCAGCATTCCATATTCCCTACAGTAGTCCCATTCAGTAATAACCATACTGGATTTGGCTATCACTGTATGTGACTACTGTATGGGAATTCTGCTGTCCATTTAAAGGGCAACTAAAGCCTTAAAACAATACAGAATCAGAAGGCAGTTGTAGTCCTATTTCTACCCTTGGTTTATACTCGAGTCAATCACTTTTACGCCTTTTAGAGGTAAAAAGTAGGTGCCTCGGTTTATACTCGGGTCGGTTTATACTCGATATATATGGGTATGTTATATTTACCAGTCTGTGCCCATTGGGCATGAGGGCATCTTAAGTGTGTGTGCGGGACATGGGTACATTTTATATTTACCGGTCTGTGTGTGCGTCGGGGAGGTAGAGCATGTCTCGCGCCTGTTAATTTAACGGGCTTAATGTCTAGTTGACATATAATTTTGCAGCAGGCAACAATGTAAAACGGGAATAATGGTCTTAAATGGGTGTAACCTTAACAAAGTAGGAGTGGTCTTAAAGTGATTGTGGGGGTAAAAAAATCCGCATTTGCCGCTTCTCTCTCCCATGGGTCCCTCTTTTGTGTTTTAAAATATTGGGAGGTATAACTGTCTGAGTTGGTTAGTGCTATGGGGGCCTAGAAATGTACCCAGTATGTTGGGGCCAGGAAAGTCTAATGGCGGCCCTGAGTTTCAGTCTCATGGGTGGATTTTGGCTTTGCTAGTCTCCGTTCTGGTGGCTTTGGTTTTTCTTGCAATTCTGTGTATGGTTGTTGAACTGGGAGATAATCACATGATAATAAGAGATTACGGTTTGTAAAATCCTGACCTACCACATCCTGACTCAGGTTTTACCTCATACACTGGACTGTCCTTATATTTCCGTTTGTTAACAATGTAAATTTTATTTTCCCAGTAAGATCGTAGTTTTCCAGGTCCACCTTTTTCAATTAAGTTCCTTACAGAACCCGGCTTCCTGGAACAAGTTTCTGCACCATAGCGTTTCCTATCATAATATTCTTTGCCTCTGCTTGCTGATTTATTTGCTATGGTTGAAGCTACTTTGTAAGCTTCTCGCCATTCTTGCTTTCCATGTTGATACATAGTCTGTGTACGTTCTGTACGTGTCAGATACTTGGGTGTCGAACATTATGTCAATTGGTAACTAGGGGCGTCCATACAATAGGAAGAAAGGGGGAGTAGCCTGTGGCTTCATTCTTGGTACAGTTATAAGCGTGTACAACTTTTGACAGGGAATTCTTCCAGTCAAGTTTTTATTTTTCGGACAAAGTTCGCAACATTGACAGTAGTGTTGGCGTTGAAGCGTTCAACTTGTCCATTGCCTTCTGGATGGTACGGTGTTAGTGTGGAGTTTTGAATTCTGCAATATTTCCCAATCAATTAAAAAGCTGATTTTCAAATTCTCTGCCCATATCGTGATGTATCTTTGTGGGAAACCCAAATTTAGTGCGAAATCATTGGAAATTTTGTCTGCAGCGGTTTTTCCTGACTTTTCGTAGTGACATAGGCCTGGGCAAATCTTGTAAAATGATCCATTACAACAGAATATATTCATAGCCGCCTTTGCACCTTTCGAGATGTAAAAAGTCAATAGATACAAGCTCAAATGGATACGTGTGTAGCAATGCTATTAATATGCTGCTCTGTTGGTTTATTGGGACGTTTCTTCTTAGACAGTTGCATTTTCTGGTAACATAATGCTCAATATCTTTTTGCATGTGTGGCCAAAAGAAGCGTTCACGAACCAAGTTCACAGTGCGTTCCCTGTATACAGTTTTCCTCGGTAGATCTCAGGCAACACTAACTGGGAATGGCCTGCACTCTTTCGATACAAAATACCATCCAAAGAAAGGTATAATTTTGGCCATTCTCTGAACAAGTTTGTCACATTCCCTGGCTCTGTTTGTCTCTCTTTCTTTCCAGGATATAGACTCTGCCTTTTATAGTGCAGGACTCTTCCAATTATTGCATCTTCCTTCTGTGCTTTTCTGATTACCTCTTTTGGAAGTTGGCTTTGGTTTTGTCAGAATCTGGTCTGCTTCAGATGTTGTAGTTTCTACTGTCAGGGGACACCACCATGGAATGCGGTCTCCCTGTTGTTGATTGTACTGATTTCACAGCACTACTGGACGTTTCCAAGTTTACTTCTTGAGAGATTTCTAGTTAGCTCAGTGTTGTAAGTGATGTTCCTCAGGGGTGTGTCTTGGGTCCAGTAGTATTTATCCTATTAATAAATTCCCTAGTGTTAGATATCGATAGTAATGTCTCTGTGTTAGATAAAGGATAGATTATAAAGAGTGGTTATTAATAAAGATTAATTATTGCCTAAATTCCCCATCCATTCATGACCTATCACAGCCATGTGAAATTTACACTTAAAACCTTTTTATCTACATGCTTGGGTTTTAACCCGCATGGAGAGCTGCCATACTGTTTGCTCCTATGGGCAGTTAAGAAAGTGAGAGACAATATATGTATTTCACCACTGGTACAGTGATAGACCAACCAAACTGTGCTCACTTACCAACTCTCATGGCAGCCAAGGAAAAGAAGAGAACTAGGAAGAAAATAATATTAATCCGCATGGCAGCTCCTGTAATTCAGTTGGGCGCTTTGCGAGGTTCTGAGTGAGAAAAATAAAAGACAAAAACAGTTAAAAAAAAGTCCAATGTGTAACCCTCCTGCAGGTGTGTGGAACCATCAGATATAGAGAGAACAGATTGTGTCTTCCTGCCATACACAATAAACATGTCAATTTATTGATAACATAGAACAACCCCCAAAAATGGTAGATTTGTCCCACTACCAGCCCTGGGGACAGTTCACTATTGGTAGGTTTGTCCTACCACCAACCCAATGGACAGGGCACTATTGATAAGTTTGTCCCATCATCAGCCCCGGGGACAGTTGGGTAGTGATATAGTATTTGGTAGGTTTACAAGAAGCCCTGGGTACTTTCTGGGGATCCTCACAGTAAGTCTGGTGATCCAATCAGAATTCCTATCAATTTACTGATCTTATTTAATTTCATCTGTAAATATCCTATAAACATGGACCATAAGTGAGACAGAATTGATAACAATACAGGGGACATGGAAACCTTCCTATGTGTCAGACTTATAATGGGATAAAGATAAAGGGATTCTACCTTCTAGCTTTCCATGTATTGGGACAGACCCAACTAGGATTTCTTGAAAGATACACAATCCCATACCTCCCATTAAAGGGTAAATGTTACCTGCGTACATTGCACTAGGTTCAGATATTTAAAGCTTGTTTGTTAACAATGATAAATGAGAATCTGGTCCATATTTCCATATTAATCTTTCTACTTACAGAACCAGTCTTGAAGCTGCACTTGCCTTGATCTTCTACAGGGTCTCTGGTTGATGTTCCCATACAAAAGATCAATTTATACCATTTTCAGTTGTGTTGACAATGTCTGTAGCCAATCAGAGCCAAGTAGGATGTGCTAAACATCACAATGGAAGAATTCACTAGATCCAGTATGTGCCCAAGGGGGAAATATACAGTAGTAAGGGTAATAAATACTATACATGATGGATATAGTACCAGACAGTGGACTAATTAAACAATCACCATATTAAATAACCTGCAGTTTAATGTGTGTTAGTGCAGAAGGGACATATTTATTGAGAGGCATAATTATTAAATACAGAATTCTACCATGTGGTTGGGACAGTTAGTTACAGTCTTGGTCATGTTGCTTCTTCTACTAGAATTGTCCATTAATTAAAGGTGGACCAGAACTTGGATCCCAACCCGGTTCAGAGGTAGATTTCCGAGCGGTGCAGATCATGGACTTTACAGATTTTCAAGAATTCCGCTTTACGGACATTTTATTTAAAAAAGGAACGTTTGAGGATTTTTTAAATTTTTCCATTTTTCTCAAATTTTTAAAAACAATTCAGCCACATGTCCCAAATTCACCAATGGCAGGTGATTTTATCAGTGCCAACCCCCTGTTAGCCGTGGCAACGAGAATTCTGGGGTTCCAATTTATGAAACAATCAGAATGCCAAATCAGGAAGCACATGAAGTTTCTGGTACTGGGTGGTGATTTGGGGCATTGATACGTGTTGCCCAGACCATTTCCCAGGTCCCTGAGCCATTAACAGTAAGTTACCATTGCTATTTAGACTATGAATGTAGGCGGAATATTTGGATTCTTTTAACGCCAATTGACTTTAATGGGTCCGCTCACGGATTGGATTTTTCCAAAAATCCGCGAATCTGCGTGTGGAACGGATTTTTCCAAGTTCGCCCATCTCTACTATTAATCTAACAGAGCTGTTTCGATACATGAGAGGAGGACCAGCACTTTAATAAAGTTTAATTCCCCATTCTCACACTTAGGGGTGGGGCTTGCGGGAACTCGCCTGAGCTTGGATTCAGGCAGGATCGCTGTGAGGGCATAAAAGGGCACACCTGTAAGGACAGAAGGAGGGGCACCCGTACCTACCTCCTGAGGTATGGCTGTAAGGCAAAAAAGTACTGAGGTACATAAAGCAAGTTATAAAGATGCTTTACAATATAAGGTGACACCTTTAGGATTGCATTTGCCCTATTTAGTTAAAGGAAGAAAGAAATCCATAATAATAATATATAGATATTCCGTCATTGTTCACAGCTGCAGAAGGATTTTAAAAACGAGGAAGGTTCGGAGGGTGAGAGGGAAAACAGACACCCTGTGCCATGTACCTTTAATAATTGGAATCAGCCCTTTTGTATTCTTGAAAACATTTTACCACAGAAACATCCTGATCGTGGTCCAGGCTTGTTTAAACATCAGTCATACAAAGTCATACAGTGGTTTGTTGGTAAATATACAATGAACAGTTTTGACAAAAACTTCCGTTCATAGAGAGTTAAAATGGAGAGTAAAAGATGTGGTTGTCCATGGGGTCCAATAGAACACAAGCCCTGGAATCTGCATCTAGAATATCGGTTTACAGTGCAAATGTTTTCTGGGCCTTCAACGAGGGCAATTGTAAATGGCCTAATACAAGGTGATCTTGACATGACTTCCTTTTATACAGCACAACATCCAGCAGTCAGGTGGGTTAGATGGATGTCCTCCTATAAGCAAAAACAGGGAGAGGGAAACCGAGTAACTGGTCAAGCCGGTGACAATTCAATAAATGGCCCATTTTTAAGGCTTTATTGAAAGCGCAGGAGAGCACAGAACATTGGGACAGGTTTTAGTCAGGGTTACTGGAGGTGGAAACCTTTTGATAGGCTGAGGGAAAAGAACATTTCACTGAATATCAGGTTAGTCTTACATCTCTTAACTTTCAAACTGTTGCAGTTATGAGGTTTGGTGGGAATATTTGTAATAAAGATTCCTCATTAATTTCCACTTTCATTTTAACATCTTAAATTCGACTCAATAAGGAATCAGATAGGAAATCTAGATGTGATAATCCTAGTTTTTTTTACTTTGATAATGTTTCAGCCTTTAAATACAGTTGTAACCTATGTATTGGGATTTGCAAGATGACCATATAATGTCACCTGTATTCCATCTTCTAATGGTCTCCTGGCATTCTGGGCAGTTACAGTGGGACTTGTAAAGATGGCTCATTAGTAGTAAAGCAGTAGACTATGGGTGACTATGGGTGACCTTGGACATATAGTAGACTATGGGTGACTATGGGTGACCTTGGACATATAGTAGACTATGGGTGACTATGGATGACCTTGGACATATAGTAGACTATGGGTGACTATGGGTGACCTTGGACATATAGTAAACTATAGATGACTGTGGGTGACCTTGACATAATGTAGACTTTGGGGTGACTTGGATGACCTGGACATATAGTAGACCTATGGATTATATGGGTGACCTTGACATATAGTAGACTATGGGTACTATGGATGACCTTGGACATATGACTTGTGACTATGGGCGACCTTGGACTTAGTAGACTAGGATGTATGGTGACCTTGGACTATAGTAGACTGTGGATGACTATGGTGACCTTGGACACTATAGTAGACTATGGGTGACTATGGGTGACCTTGGACATATAGTAGACTATGGGTGACTATGGATGACCTTGGACATATAGTAGACCTATAGATGACTTGGGTGACTTGGACATATAGTAGACTATGGTGACTATGGATGACCTTGGACTATAGAGACTATGGGTGACTGGATGACCTTGGACATATAGTAGACTATGGGTGACTATGGGTGACCTTGACTATAGTATATATGATACTATGGTGACTGGAATAGTAGACTATGGGGACTATGGGTGACCTTGGACATATAGTAGACTATGGGTGACCTTGGACATAATATGGGACGTTATGTTTTTGCCACAATTTATAAAGCAGAAAACTGACGGTGAAAACTCACATCACCACTGTGACATTTTGCCATGTACATTGTGGTAAAAATCACACATATCATATTCAAATCATATTTATAAAATGTAATTTTTTTTAAAGTGCAACTGTGGTCATCAGTCAGGTTAGGGTTAAATAAAAGCCTTCCCACCATACATGTAATTCACCTGGGGGTCGGTATTTGGTTATTTTACCTGAAATAGGACAAATTAGACAGAAATGGGACGGCCCACGGTTGTTTTTCCTCATTTTTCCATGCTTACCAAATTGCCAGAGGATGTAATTTGCCTGTATGGTAATTTCTGTGCTGTGTTTTTGAACTATTGGTATGTTGTTTCCCTTCTCTGTGTCTATTACACCATGGTTTTGTGATTAGAGTTTATTTTATATTCTTGATATTCTTGGTTGTTGAAGATGGATGAACACTAACTGATATAATGGCTGTATCTGTATACTCAATGTGTCAAAGTGTGTCAATGTGTCAATGTGTCAAGTTCCTTCTCCAAATCTGATTTATTAATAGTGAGTAAAGTGATGGATTGTAAGTAGTATAGTATACAATAATATTATGATGTAATGTAGTATGATGTATGATGGATGTATGTAGTGTGATGATGTATGATGGAATTTGATGTAGTGTAATGTAGTATGTATGTGTTTGTAGTACAATGTAATATGGTAAGAGTTGTGTGTAGTGTGTGTCGTTGTGTGGGTGTGTGTGTGTTCTTGTGGTGTGTGTGTGTCGTTGTGGCTGGCCTTCTGTGTGGTGTGTTGTTCTGATGTGGTTGTGTTGTTTGGAATGGACGGTGTGTGTGTTGTATCTGCTGTGTCCTGTGCTGTATTGTGATGTAGTTGATGGTGTGCTGTCTTGTACATGTCGTTGATGTTTATTGTGTCACATTATCTGGTAGCTTGTGTGTCTGTGTGATGTAGTATTTGGCTGGATGTGTGTGGTGTATATGTGGATGTTGTGTATGTGTAGTATAATGGATGGACGTAGTGTGTGTCTTATGATGGAATGGAATGTAGTGTGTGTACGTATGATCGAATGTGATGTAGTGTGATGTAGTATGATGGAATGATGTAGTGTGATGCATAGATGGAATGGAATGTAGTGTGATGTAGTATGATGGAATGTGATGTGTGTGTGTAGTTGATGGCGTGATGTTACGTGTGACTGTCGTATGATTGGATGTGCTGTGTGTGCTGTCATCCTGGCTGTGCCTGTCGTGTGACTGTGTATGAGACTGACTGTAGTGTCTGTCGTCTGCTGCCATGGCCTGTCGTGTGCTGTCCCTCTGCTGGCCTGGCCTGTGCGTGTGCGGTCGTCTCTGGCCTCGGCCTGTCGTGTGCTGTCGTCTGCTGGCCTGTGCTGTCGTGTGCTGTCGTCTTCTTGCCTGGCCTGTCTTGTGCTGTCGTCTGCTGCCCTGGCCTGTCTGTGTGCTCGTCTGCTGGCCTGTGCTGTCGTGTGCTGTCGTCTGCTGGCCTGGCCTGTCGTGTGCTGTCGTCTCTGGCCTGGCCTGTCTGTGCTGTCGTCTGCTGGCCTGGCCTGTCGTGTGCGTCGTCTGCTGGCCTGTGCTGTCGTGTGCTTTCGTACTGGCTGGCCTGTGTTGCCGTCGTGCTGCCTGTCGGTCTTCTGCTGGCCCTGGCCTGTGCTGTCGTGCTGTCGTCTTGGCCTGGCCTCTGTGCCCTGTGCTTGCTGTCGTGTGCTGTGTCTCCTGTGCTGCTGCCTGTGCTGTTACTGTGCTTCGTTGCTGGCCTGTGCTGTCGTGTGCTGTCGTCTGCTGGCCTGGCCTGTCGTGTGCTGTCGTCGCTGGCCTGTGCTGTCGTGTGCTGTGTCTGCTGGCCTGCCGTCGTGTGCTGTTCGTCTGCTGGCCTGGCCTGTGTGTGGGCTGTGGTCGTGCTGGCCTGTGCCTGTCTGGCTGTGTCTGCTGGTCGTCATGGCCTTGTCGTGTGCTGTCGCTGCTGGCCTCGCCTGTCGTGGCTGTCGTCTGCTGGCTGTATGAGTGTGATGTGCTTGTCTTGTCTCATGTAGTCTCGGTTGTATGTAGTGTGCTTGTTACCTGTCATGTCGTACTGTCATTGGTGGATTGTCACGTGATGACGTCAGTACGATGTTAAGTGATGTGTTAGTGTGATGTAGATTGTGATGGATTGTGTTAGTGGGATGTATTATGATGGTATAATTGTGTACAATGTTAATATGGTGACTGTGATGTATTGTGTATGTGTAATGTAGTTACAATGTAATATGGTGATTGTGATGTAGTGGGATGTTATGATGTTAATGTTGTAATATTTGATGGATGTGATATAGTGTGATGTGTGTGTTATGATGTGTGAAATGGTGTACTATATGTAGATAAGATGAATTGTATCTATCTTAAGTATTACGGTGTAGTGTGACTGATTGTGATGTAGTGTGATTATTAGATATTGTGTGGTGTGTAAGAATTTTACATATATTTAGGATGGATTTGATGTAGTGTGATGCCTGTATGTTTGTATAAAAGCGTGATGTAGTAGGATAAAGTGTTATGCAGTGTTGATGTAGTTATTGATTAGTATAGGTGATTAATATGTAATTGTGTATGTTTCTCTATACGAGGTTGGCATCAGTGTTACACTATAGTTATGTTACTATACCTCCATCACTATTACCCTTAAATGTTCAATAACAGGTGGAATAAATGTCTCCATGAAGATATCCCCTATGGAAGGGTCAATGTTATCTCACATCTTTACTTATCCTTATCCAAGGAGCACGAAGCCACTTAATAAAAGAAAGTCCCTGTGCCTATTAAGTTATAACAACATTGATATCAACCTAACCGCTACCAGAATAACCTATTGGGGCTATAGGAATGTCCACAATGCAACGTTATAAAGATACTACACACTTTAAACAATAATGTATAGAGAACATTTTCTTTTTGACATGTTTGTGCCCTTGAGTGTGACTATTGGTGCATTTTGGTTCTTATAGATAATTATAGAAACAAACAGAAAGACCAAGAAAAGTAGTAGAATTGGACCTTATCCAGACATGGGATAAACTAACAATGATACACTATAGTCCACCTTGGTAGAGATACTCCTAATGTATTCATGGCTTTAACTAAAACAAATCAGATACCTAGTTGTCCATTTATATTAAGAGTATTGTTTTATATTTCTTTTTTAAATGGTTATTGATTAGTTGTTTACAGTAACGTCCTCCATCTCCCTCCGCAGTGACCAACACTAGCACCCATAAGATGTTCCTTCTCAACTTGGTCTTTACTAAAACCCTTCTTTCTCACATTTACTAGTAACTCCTCCCACTCTCGCATCACAATCTAATAACTTTCTCTACCACCTTCTCTCCCCTCTATCTAGTGTCCTTGTTCCCAACACCCCGAGTGATTGACCTTCCTCTCTATCCTCTTCCTCAGCTCTAACCTCGCTACCCTCATTTCCGTTCTAACCCTGACTCCTAACCAACCCTCTAACGCAGTCTTATCCACTACCATTGACTTCATTACCCTACAACCCACAAGGGTCGCTGCACTAACCCTTGTCATTGGCTCAGTTTGGAAACCACATTGTTACGTTATTGTACGTGTGCTGCCTGACACTGTGGAAAATCTCACGGTCTGGCCGCCTTTTACCACAATCATTTATGTTGTTGTACATTATTACGGCTTTTTCGGATGCTAACACTCCTACTTTAGAAACGCTCATAACCAATAAACACAAATAACAAACAACTCGTCTCGTTTTTTCACTATTTAACACTTTTTTGCAGCCCTCGCTTACTAACACTTTTACTTCCATCTACTATCATTAGGGTTTTGCGACATTAGCACTAAAGTAAAAATATCCGCAAGCAAATCCCTTCACCCCTGGACATCTCACACCTCTTCCTTCCTGCCCCACCACCTACACTCTGGAATCTTTCACCCCTTGTCACCCAATCTAAATTCTAACCTTCTTTTGTCCTCACCCCTTACAACATGTTCCCTTTATCCCATGCCCTCCTTCTTACTCAAACACTGCTTTAAAATCCTTACCCCAGCTCTATCTCACATCTTTAATTCCCTCTTCCTGACCTCTGGGATATTTCCTGCTGCTTCAAAAATGTGTATCAAGTCCCTTCTTAAAAAACCCTCTTTGACCCTACCTGTCTCTCTAACTACTGACTTCTCTCTATCTACTGACTTCTCTCTATCTACTGACTTCTCTCTATCTACTGACTCTTCTCTCTAACCCTGACTTCTCTCTAACCACTGACTTCTCTCTAACTACTACTACTGACTTCTCTCTCACTAACTGACTTCTCTCTAACTCTCTGACTTCTCTCTAACTACGCTCTCTTACTACTGACTTGTTTCTAACTACTGACTTCTCTCTATCTACTGACCTCTCTATCTACTGACTTCCTCTAACTACTCTGACTTGTCTCTAACTACTGCTGACTCTTCCTAACTACTGACCTTCTCTCTATCTATCTTGACTTCTCTCTAACTACTGACTTCTCTCTAACTACTACCCTGACTTCTTCTCTCTATCTACTCTGCTTTCTACTCTATCTACTGACTTGTCTCTAACTACTGACTTCTCTCTAACTACTTACTTCTCTCTAACTACTGACTTGTTTCTAACTAACTGACTTCTCTCTCTTCTACTTGACTTCTCTCTATCTACTGACTTCTCTCTAACTACTGACTTGTCTCTAACTACTGACTTGTCTCTAAACGCTCGACTTCTCTCTATCTACTGACTTCTCTCTAACTACTGACTTCTCTCTACTACTGACTCTTTCCGCTCTACTCTACTTACTGACTTCTCTCTACTACTGACTTCTTCTCTAACTACGACTTCTCTCTAACTACTGACTTCTCTCTAACTACTTTACTGACTTCTCTCTATCTCTCTGACCGTTGTCTCTCTAACATGACTGTTCTCTAACTACTTGACTTGTCTCTCTCTAACTACTGACTTCGACTATGGGTGACCTTGGACATATAGTAGACTATGGGTGACTATGGGTGACCTTGGACATATAGTAGACTATGGATGACTATGGGTGACATTGGACATATAGTAGACTATGGGTGACCTTGGACATATAGTAGACTATGGGTGACTATGGGTGACCTTGGACATATAGTAGACTATGGATGACTATGGGTGACCTTGGACATATAGTAGACTATGGATGACCTTGGACATATAGTAGACTATGGGTGACTATGGGTGACCTTGGACATATAGTAGATTATGGGTGACTATGGGTGACCTTGGACATATAGTAGACTATGGATGACTATGGGTGACCTTGGACATATAGTAGACTATGGATGAACTTGGACATATAGTAGACTATGGGTGACTATGGGTGACCTTGGACATATAGCAGACTATGGGTGACCTTGGACATATAGTAGACTATGGGTGACTATGGGTGACCTTGGACATATATAGATTATGGATGCTTGGGTGACCTTGGACATATAGTAGACTAGGGGTGACTATGGTGACCTTGGACATATAGTAGTACTATGGGTGACTATGGGGGACCTTGGACATATATAGACTATGGATGACTATGGGGACCTTGGACATAGTAGAACTATGGGTGACTATGGGTGACCTTGGACTATAAGTAGGCCGTGACCTATTGGGTGACCTTGGACATATAGTAGCTATGGGTGACTAGGACTTGACAATATTAGACGACTATGGGTGACCTTGGACATATAGTAGACTATGGGTGACTATGGGTGACCTTGGACATATAGTAGACTATGGGTGACTATGGATGACCTTGGACATATAGTAGACTATGGGTGACTATGGGTGACCTTGGACATATAGTAGACTATGGATGACTATGGGTGACCTTGGACATATAGTAGACTATGGATGAACTTGGACATAATTATGGGACGTTATGTTTTTGCCACAATTTATAAAGCAGAGAAAACTGACGGTGAAAACTCACATCACCACATGTGACATTTTGCCATGTACATTGTGGTAAAAATCACACATATCATATTCAAATCATATTTATAAAATGTAATTTTTTTTAAAGTGCAACTGTGGTCATCAGTCAAGTTAGGGTTAAATAAAAGCCTTCCCACCATACATGTAAATTTCACCTGGGGGTCGGTATTTGGTTGATTTTACCTGAAATAGGACAAATTAGACAGAAATGGGAGGCCACGGTTGTTTTTCTCATTTTTCCAATGCTTACCAAAGATTGCCAGAGGATGTAATTTGCCTGTATGGTAATTTCTGGTGTTTTTGAACTATTGGTAGTTTGTTTCCCTTCTCTGTGTCTATTACACCATGGTTTTGTGATTAGAGTTTATTTTTATATTCTTGATATTCTTGGGTTGTTGAAGATGGATGAACACTAACTGATATAATGGCTGTATCTGTATACTCAATGTGTCAAAGTGTGTCAATGTGTCAATGTGTCAAAGTTCCTTCTCCAAATCTGATTTATTAATAGTGAGTAAAGTGATGGATTGTAAAGTAGTATGAAGTAATACAATTAAGTAGTATGATGTGTAATGTAGTATGATGTATGATGGAATGTGATGTAGTGTGATGATGTATGATGGAATTTGATGTAGTGTAATGTAGTATGATGTGTATTGTAGTACAATGTAATATGGTAGATTGTGATGTAGTGTGATGTAGATTGTGATGTAGTGTGATGTAGTATGATGGAATGGAATGTAGTGTGGTGTAGTATGATGGAATGTGATGTAGTATGATGTAGTATAATGGAATGGAACGTAGTGTGATGTAGTATGATGGAATGGAATGTAGTGTGATGTAGTATGATCTGTCCCTCTTACCTGTCCCCTCTATCTGTCCTCATTGGCCCTCTTCTGTCCCTCTATTGTCCTCTATCTGTCCGATCTCTGTCCTTCTTTATCTGTAACTCTATTCTGTACCTTATGTGTGCCTCTATCTGTCCCTCTATCTGTTCCCCTCTATCTGGTCCCATCTATCTGTCCTCTATCTGTCCCTCTCTCTGTCTTCATCTGTCCTCTAATCTGTCCTCTATCGGTCCCTCTAATCTGTCCTCTATCTGTCCCTCTATTCTGTTCCTTATGACTGTCCCTCTATATGTCCTATATCGGCTCCTCTATCGTCCCTCTATCCATGTCCCTCTTCTGTCCCTCTATATGTCCTCTATGCTGTCATTCTGCCTGGCCTCTATCGGTCCCTCCTCTGTCCTTTCTATCTGTCCCTTCTATCGGTCACTCTAATCTGGTCCCTCTATTCTGTCCCCTCGCTGTCCTCATATCTGTCCTAATCTGTCTTCTATCTGTTCCTCTATCGCCTTATCGTCCATCTATCTGTGGCAACCCCCCCCCTTCACCCTAAAAAGGCTTGTGGTGGGGGGGGGGGGTTCCCCACCTGTGTTTCTTATCTGTCCTTCTGACGTCCTTATTGTCTATACCTGGTCCTCTACTGTCATTCTTGGCCTGTCCCTCTATCTGTCCTCTCTCTGTCCCTATCTGTCCCTCTATCTGTACCCTCTATCTGTCCATTGTGTTTTTGCTGTTTTTTCTGTTAAATTTCCCTGGGGTGTTTGACTTTCTAAACCTCTGTCCCTCTATCTGTACCCTCTATCTGTCCCTCTATATGTCCTTCTACCTGTCCTTACTATTGTCCTTCTATCTGTCACTAATCTGTTCCCTATATATGTCACTCTATTCATGTCCTTTAATCTGTCCCTCTAATCTGTCATTCTTCTATCTGTCCCCTCTATCTGTCCCTCTATTCGTCCCTATCTGTCCCTCTATCTGTCCCGCTTCCTGTTCCCTCTATTCGTCCTCTATCTGCCTATATTGTCCCTTTCTATCTGTCCCTCGATATGTCCCTTCTATCTGTCCCTTCGATCTGTCCTCTATCTGTTCCCCTCTATATGTCCCTCTATCTGTCCTTCTATCTGTATTCGATCTGTCCCTCTTACCTGTTCCCTCTATCTGTCCTCTATCTGTCCCTCTATTGTCCCTCTAATCTGTCCTTCTAAACTGTACTTCTATCTGTCCCTCCATCTGCCCTCTATCTGGCCCCTCCTCATCTGTCCTTCTATCTGTCCTTAATCTGATCCTCTATCTTGTCCCTCTATCTGTCCTCTACCTGTCCCTCTATCTGTCACCTCTATCTGTCCTTCTATCTGTCATTTATCTGTTTCCCCCTTATTAGCGGGTCCCCCCCCCTCTTCAAAACAATTCCTGGGGTCCCCCCCTTTTCCCTAGTTTTTCCTTTTGTGGGTTCCCCCCCCTCTATTGTGTTTTTACCCTTTATACAATTTTTTGGGGTTTCCCACCCCCACCGTTTTTCCTAAAAAAATAAATCTTGTTTTCCCCTTATTAATCTTGGGTACCCCCTACTAACGGGATTTTTCCCTCCTTTGTTTAACCTGGGGGGGGTGGGTCCTTTTTTCCTTAACTTTTCTGTCCCCTATATGTCCCTCTATTGTCCCCTTCATCTGGTCCCTCGACCTGTTCCTTCATATTCTGTCCCTCTATCTGTCCTTCTAAATTCTGTCCCTCTACCTGTCCTCTATTGATCCTCTATCTGTCCCTCTAGCTGTCCCTCTATCTTTCCTATATCTGTCCCTTACCTGTACCTCTATTGTCCCTCTATCTGTCCTCTATCTGTCCCTATCTGGACCTCTATTCTGTCCCTCTACCTGTCCCCTCTAATCTGTCCCTCTATTACTGCCATGTCTATCTGTCCCTCATATTGTCCATCTATCCTGTCCTCTATCTGTCCCTCTATCTGTCCTTCTATCTGTCCCTCTATCTGTCCTTCAATCTGTCACTTCTATCTGTCCATCTATCTGTCCCTCTACTGGTCCTCTATATGTCCCTCTATCTGTCCTCTATCGTCCCCTTATTCTGTTCCCTTATCTGTCCTTCTATCTGTCCTCTATCTGTCCCTCTTTGTCATTCTATTGTCCCTCTATCGTCCTCTACCTGTCCTTACCTGTCCCTCTATTCTGTCCCTCTATCCTCGTTCCTCTATCTGCCATATATCTGTCCCTCTGACCGTCACCTCTATCGGTACATCTATCTGGCCTTCTATACTGTCCCTGTATCTGTCCCCCTCTATCTGTCCCTCTATCTGTCCTTCTATCTGTCCTCTATCATGTCCCCTCTACCTGTCCCTCCTATTCTGTCCTCTTCTGTACCTCTATCTGTCCCTTATCTGTCCCCTCTATCTGTCCCTCTATCGTCCCTCTATCTGTCCATTATTGTCAGCTCTCTGTACCTTCTAGATGTCCCTCTATATGTCCTCTATCTGTACCCTATATCTGTCCCCTCTATCTGTCCCCTCTATCTGTCCTCTATATGTCCTTCATCTGTCCCTCTATCTGTCCCTCTATCTTCTCCTCATCTCCTTCTACCTGTCCCTTATCTTCTTCACCGGTACCTATCTGTCCCTCTATCGGTCCTTCTATCGGTCCACTCTATCGTCCCTCTATATGTCACTCTATCTGACATCTATCTGTCCCTCTACCTGCCCTCTATCTGTTCCCTCTCTCTGTCATCTATCTGTCCCTCTACCTGTCCCTCTATCTGTCCCTCATCTGGTCCTCTATCTGTCCCTCTATCTGTCCCTCATATCTGTCCCTCTATTGTCCTTAGATCTGTCACTCTATCTGTCCGCTATAGTCCCTCCTATATGTCACCTTATACCTGTCCCTATATCTGTTCTTCTACCGGTCCCTCTATCTGTCCCTCTATATGTCCTTCTAGTTGTCCTCTATCTGTCTCTATCGTCCTTCTACCTGTCCTATATCTGTCCTTCTCCTCTCCCTCTTCTGGCCTTTTACCTGCCCTCGTATCTGTCCTCTATCTGTCCCTCTATCTGTCCCTCATATCTGTCAATCTATCTGTCCCTCTACCTGTCCATCCATCTGTCCCTTATCTGTCTCCTCTATCTGTCTTCTATCTGTTCCCTCTATCGTCCTTCTATCAGTCCCTCTATCTGATCCCTCTATTTCGGTCCCTCTATCTGTCCTCACTGTCACTCTATCTGTTCCTTCTAATCTGTCACTCTATCTGTTCCCTAATCTGTCCCTATCGTCCTATATCTGTCCCTCTACACTGTCATCCATCTGTCCCCTATCGTCATTATCTGTCCTTCTATGTCCCTGTATCTGTCCCTCTATCTTGTCCTTTCTACCTGTCCCTCTATCGTCCCTCTATCTGTCCCTCGACCTGTCCCCTATCTGTCCCTCTACCTGTCACTATAATCTGTCACTCTATCTGGTCCCAATCTGTCCCTCTACCTGTCCCTCTATCTGTCCCTCTCCCTGTCCCTCTATTCTGTCCCTCTATCTGTTCCCTCTATCTGTCCCTCTACCGTCCCTATATCTGTCCCTCTATCGGTCCTCTACCTGTCCTCTATCTGTCCCTACCTGTCCTCTAACCTGTCCCTCTATCTGGCACTCTATCTGTCACCTCGATATGTCTCTCTATCTGTCCCTCTACTCTGTCCATACCTGTCCCTCTACCTGTCCCTCTATCTGTCCCCTCGATCTGTCCCTCTACCTGTCCCTCACTGTCCATTATGCGTCCATCTATCTGTCCTTATTGTCCCTCTACCTGTCCTTACTGTCCATTACTGTCTCTATCTGTCCCTTCTATCTGTCCCTCATCTGTCCTCTATCTGTCCTCAGACCTGTCCTCTACCTGTCCTCTATCTGTCCTCTATCGTCCCTAAACTGTCCCTATATTCTGTGCCCTATATCTAGTTCCCTCATCTGTCACCTATCTGTCCCTCTCTGTCCTTACCTGTCCTCTTATCTGCTCTCTATCTGTCTTCTATCTGTCCCTCTATCTGTACCTCCCTATACCTGTCCCTCATCATGTCCCTCTTTGTACTCTATCTGTACTCTATCTGTCAATCATCTGTCCCTCTAATGCCCTCTACCTGTCCTTCTATCTGTCTCTATCTGTCCCCCTTCTGTCCCTCCATCTGTCCCTCCACTGTCCCTCTAATCTGTCCTCTATATGTCTCTCATCTGTCCCTTCTATCTGTCCCTCTATCTGTCCCTCTACCTGTTCCTCTATATGGCCCTCTATCTGTCCTCTATCTGTCCCTATATCTCCCTCTATCTGTCACTTACCGTCCCTCCATACTGTCCTCTATCTGTCCTCTATCTGTTCTCTATCTGTCCCTCTATTACGTACCTCGACCTATCCCTCTATCTGTACCCCTCTATCCGTCCCTCTACCTGCTCCCTCTATCTGTCACTAGATATGTCCTTATATGTACTCTATCGTCCTCTACCTGTCCCTCTATCTGTCCCTCTACCGTCCTCTACCTGTCCTTACCTGTCCCTCTATAGGTCCCTCATCGTCCCCTCTACTGTCCCTCTACTGTCCTCTATCTGCCCTCTATCGGTCCCTCTATCTGTCCTTACCTCGTCCCTCTCTCTGTCCCCTCATCATGTCACTCTATCGGTCCTACTATCTGTACCCTCTATCTGTCCCTCCATCTGTCCCTCTATCTGTCCCTATCTGTTCCCTCCTACATGTACCCTCTATCTGTCCCTCTACCTGTCCCTCTACCTGTCCCTCTACCTGTCCCTATATCTGTCCCTCTATCTGTCCCTCTACCTGTCCCTCTATTGTCCTCTAATCTGTCCCTCTATCTGTCCCTCATATCTGCCCTTTATCTGTCCCTCTCTCTGCCCTCTATTGTTCCTTATACCTGTCCCTCTAATTAGACATCTATGTCACTCTATCATGTCCCTCTTATCTGTCCCTCGATCTGTCCCTCTATATGTCCCTCTATCTGTCCTTCTATCGGTCCCTCTATATGTCCCTCTATCTGCCCTCTATCTGCCCCTATCGTCCCTCTACCTGTCCCTCATCGTCCCTCTAACCTGTCCATCTATCTGTCCCTTCCCTGTCACTCTATCTGTCCCTTACCTTTCCTCTGCCTGTCTTCGATCGGTCCCTCTACCTTTCTCTGCCTGTCCTTCTATCGTCCCTCTGACCTTTCCGCTCTACCTGTACCTTATCTGGCCCTCGATCTGCCCTTGCCTGGTCCCTCTGCCGTCCCGCCTATCGTCCCTTTATCTGTCCCTCTCTCTGTCCTCTATCTGTCCCTCTATCTGTACTCTACCTGTCCACTCTATATGTCCCATTATATGTCCCTCTATCTGTCCCTCTATCTGTCCCTTTATCTGTCCCTCTATCTGTCCCTCTATCTGTCCTTTTACCTGTCCCTCTACCTGTCCCTCTATCTGTCCCTCTATCTGTCCCTCTATCTGTCCCTCGATCTGTCCTCTATCTGTCCCTCTTATCTGTCCTTCTATCGGTCCCTCTATCTGTCCCTCTATATGTTCCCTGCTTTATATGCTCCCTATATCTGCTCCCTCCTACCTGTCCTTCTACGGTCCCTCTATCTGTCCCTCTACCTTTCCCTCTGCCTGTCCTTCTTTATCTGTCCCTCTACCTTTCCCTTTGCCTGTCCTTCCATCGTTCCTATACCTTTCCCTCTACCTGTCCCTCTATCTGTCCTTCTATATGTTCCCTCTATCTGTCCTCTGCCTGTCCCTCTATATGTCCCTCTATCTGTCCCTCTATCTGGCCCTCTATCTGGTTCCTTTCTATCTGTCCCTCTACTTTCCTCTTGCCTGTCCTTGATCTTGTCGCTTATCTGTCCTCTAGCTGTCCCTCTATCTGTCACTATATCTGTCCCTCATCTGTCCCGCTATCTGTTTTTTTTTCTCCTTTCTGTCTTCTAGTCTGTCCCTCTACCTTCCCCTATGCATTTCCTTCATCGTCCCTCTATCTGTCCTTCTACCTGTCCCTTGCTGTCCTCTATCTGGTCACTCTACTTCCCTCTACCTGTCCTCTTATCTGTCCATCTATCTGTCACTCTATCTGGTCCCTCTATCTGTCCTGCTATCTGTCCCTCTACTGGTCCCTCTATCTGTCCCGCTATTCTGTCCATTATCATGTCCCTCTCGTCATTTCTATCGTCCTCTACCTTCCTATGCCTGTTTCTCTATCTGTCCCTCTACCTTTCCCTCTGCCGTCCTTCTATCTGTCCCTCTATATGTCCTCTATCTGTCCCTCATATCTGTTCCCTTACCTTTCCCTCTGTGTCCCTCTATCTGTCCCTTATTGTCCCTCTATCTGTCCATCTATCTGCCCTATATTCTGTCCCGCTATATGTCCCTCTATCTGTCCTTCTACCTTTCACATATACTGTCCCTCTATCTGTCCTCTATATCGTCACTCATCTGTCCCCTTATCGTCCTTCTATCGGTCCTCTATCTGTCCCTCTAGCTGTCCTCATCTTGTCACTCTAATCCTGTTCCCTCTATCTGTCCCTCTATCTGTCCCTCTACCTTCCCTCTGCCTGCCCCTCTATCTGTCCCTCTATCTGTCCCTATATCTGTCCCTCTACGGTCCTCTACATGTTCCCTTCATATCGGTACCATCTATATGTCCCTCTATCGTCCTATATCGGTCCCTTTATCTGTCACCTTATATGTCCCTCTTTCTGATCATTTTACCTGTCCCTCTACGTCCCTCTACCTGTCCCTCTATTCTTACCTCTATCGTCCTCGATCTGTCCCTCTGATCTGTCAACTTATATGTACTTCTATCGGTCCCTCTATATGTCCCTTATCTGTCATCTATATGTCCCTCATATGTCCCTATACTGTCCTCTACCTGTCCCTATATTGTCCCTCTACCTTTCCTCTGCAGCCTTCTATCTGTCCTCGACCTTCCTCTGCCTTCCTTCTATCTGTCCCTCTACCTTCTTACCTGTCCCTCATTCTGTCACTCGATTGTCTATAGCTGTCCCTCTGCCTGTCCCTCTATCTGTCCCTACTATCGTCTCTATATGTCCCTCTTATATGTTCCTTCTATTCTGTCCCTCTACCTTTCATATGCTGTCCTTCTATCGTCCTATATCGTCCCTCATCTGTCCCTCTATCTGTCCCTCTATCTGTACTCTATCTGTCCCTCTATCTGTCCTTCTATATGTACCTCTACGTTCCCTTGCCTGTCATTCTATCTGTCCCATTATGCTGTCCTCTACTTCCTCTGCTGTCTTCGATCTGCACTCTACATTTCCCTCTCCGTCCTCTATCTGTCTGTTATCTGTCCCTCATCTGTCCCTCTATCTGTCCTTCTATCTGTCCCTCTATATGTCCCTTATATGTCCTCATTGTTCCCTCTATTGTCCTTCGATCTTTCCCTATACATTTACCGCTTCCTGTTCTCTATCTGTCCCTCTTACCTTCCCTCTGAATGTCCTTCTATCTGTCCCTGCTATCGTCCCTCTATCTGTCCCTCTACCTTTCCCTCTGCATGTCCCTCTATTGTCCTCTATCGTCCTTTCCTGCCCTCTATCTGTCCCGTATCTGTCCTATATATGTGTTTCTTCCCTCTATCTGTCCTTCTACACTTTTCCCTCTACATGTCCCTCTATTCTGCCTCTATCTGTCCCTATATCTGTACCTCTATCTGTCCTTCTATCTGTCCCTCTATCTGTCCCTCTATCCTGTCCCCTCTATCTGTCCTCTATTCTGTCCTCTATCTGTCCCTCATCGCCTCTATCTGTCCTCTATCTTACTCATGGTCCTGATCTGTCCTCTATCTGTACCCTATATCTGACTCTACCTGTCCTCTACTGTCCCTCTGCCTGTCCCTCTATCTGTCCCTCTACCTGTCCCTCTTTCTGTCCCTCCTACCTTCCCTTGCCTTGTCCCCTCTATCTGTCCCTCGATCTGTTACTCTATCTGTCCCTCTATCGTACCTCTGATCTGTCCCAGCTACCTGTCACTCTACGTCCCTCTAAGCTGTCCTCACTATATCTGTCGCTATATGTACCTCTACCTGTCCCTCTGCCTGTCCTCTATCTGTCCCTTATATGTCCCTCTATCTGTCTTCTGCCGTCCCTCTATCTTGTTCCCTCTCGTCCCTCTACCTGTCCCTCTATCTGTCCCTCTATTCTGTCCCTCTATCTGTTCCCTCTATACTGTCCTTACTGCCTGTCCCTCTATCTGTCACTTATGCCTGTCCCTCTATCTGTCCTTCGATCGTCATCTAGTGCTGTCCTTACCTGTCCCTCTATCTGTCCTCTATGTCCCCTCTATATGTCCTTCTACCTGTCCCTCTATCTGTCTTCTGCCGGTCCCTCTATCTGTCCCTCTGCTGTCCATCTATCTGTCTTCTGCCTGTCCCTCTATCGGTCCTTCGGCCTGTACACTCTATCGTCCCTCTACCTGGTAACTCTATCTGTCCTTCTGAGTACCTCATCTGTCCCTCTCCTGTCCCTCTATCGTCCTTCTGCCTGTCCCTCTATCGGTCCCTTCTTCGTACCTCTATTCTGTCCTCTGACTGTCCCTCTATCTGTCCTTCTGCCTGTCCCTCTATATGTCTCTACCTGTCCCTCTAGCTGCCCTTATCTGTCCCTCTATCTGTTCATTATACACTGTCCCTCTAATAGTCATTTCTACCGCCCTCTCTGCCTGTACCTCTATCTGTCCTTCTACCTGTCCCCGAATCTGTCCTTCTACCTGTACCTCTATCTGTCTTACCTGGTCCCTATATCTGTCATTCTACCTGTCCCTCTATCTGTCCTTTACCTGTACCTCTATCTGTCCCTCATCTTGTCCTCTATATGTCCCTCTATCTGTCCCTCTATCTGTCCCTCTATCTGTCCTTCTACGGTACCTCTATCTGTACTTTAACTGTCCATCTATCTGTCCTTCTACCTGTCCCTCTGCTGTCCCTTCATCTGTCATTCTTAACCGTCCCTCTACCTGTTCCCTCTATCGTCCCTCTATCTGTCTTTACCTGTCTCTATCTTTCCTTCCTACAGTCCCTCTGCCTGTCCCTCTATCTGTCCTTCTAACTGTCCTCTACCTGTCCTCTATCTGTCCCTCGATCGTCCCTCTATTGTCTCTATCTGTCCCTCTATCTGTCCTCTATCGGTCCCTCTATCTGTCTTCTGCCTGTACCTCTATCTGTCCCTACATGTCCCTTATCTGTCCCTCTACCTGTCCCTCTATCTGTCCCTCTATCTGTCCTCTATCTGTACCTCATCTGTCACTCTATCTGTCCCTCTATCTGTCCTTATGCCTTTGTCCATGATCTGTACCTCTATCGGTCCCGTTATATGTACTTCTGCCGGTCCCTCACCGGTCCCTCTATCTGTCCCTATCTGTCCTGTCTATCTGTCCCCTTATCTGTCCTCATACGGTCCTCTATCTGTCCCTCTATCTGTCCCTCTATCTGTCCCTCTATCTGTCCTTTCTATATGTCCCTCTGCCTGTCCCTATATTGTCCTCTACTGTCCCTCTATCTGGTCCCTCTATCTGTCCCTCTATACTGTACCTCTATCTGTCCTATATCTTTCCCTCTATCTGTCTTCTATCTGTCTCTCTGCATGTTCCCTCTACGTCCCTCTATCGTCCCTATGCCCTGTCCTTACTGTCCTTCTACCTGTCCCTTATGTCCCTCTATCTGTCCCTCTATCTGTCCCTCTATATGTACTTCTGCCCTGTGTACCTCTACCTGTCCCTCTATATGTCACTCTATCTGTCCTCTATCTGTCCCTCTACCTGTCCTTCTATCGTCCCTATATCGTCCCTCTATCTGTCCCTCTATCTGTCCCTCTAATCTGTCCTTCTATCTGTCCTCTGCCTGTCCCTCTATTGTCATTCTACCTGTCCCTCATCTGTCCGCGAGCTGTCCCTATATCTGTCCCTCTATCTGTCCCTCTATCTTTCCCTCTATCTGTCCTTCTATCTGTCTCTCTGCCTGTCCCTTCTATCGGTCCCTCTATCTGGTCCCTTTGCCTGTCCTCTAATCTGTCCTTCTACCTGTCCCTCTATCTGTCCCTTATATGTCCCTTAGTCTGTCCTCTATCTGTTCCTTGCTGACCCTCTATCTGTCCCTCTATCTGTCCCTCTATCTGTCCTTCTGCCCGTCCCTCTATCTGTCCCTCTATCTGTCCTATATCTGTCCTTACTCCTGTCCCTCGATCTGTCCCTATCTATCTGTACCTATATCTGTCACTCTACCTGTCCTCTATCTGTACTTCTATCTGTCCCTATATCTGTCCTTCTACAGGTCCCTTCTATCTGTTCCCTCTCTCTGTCCCTCTATCTGTCCCTCTATCTGTCCTTCTATCGGTCCCTCTATCGTCCCTCTACCTGTCCCTCTATCGGTCCCTCTATCTGTCCATCTACCTGTCCAGTATATCTGTCCTTCTATATGTCACTCTCCTGTCCCTCTATCTGTCCCTCTACCATGTCCCCTCTAATCTGTCCCTCTATCTGTCCTTCTATCTGTCCTCTGATCTGCCGCTCTATCGTCCTCGATCTGTCCCTCTACCTGCCCTCTATCTGTACTCTATCTGCCTTCTATCTGTCCCTCTACCGCCCCTCTATCTGATCCCTCTATCTGTCTCTATCTGTCCCTCTATCTGTCCCTCTATCTGGTCCTTTACTGTCCTCTATTAGTCCCTCTCTCTGTCCCTATATCTGTCCCTCTATCTGTCCCTCTATCTGCCCTCGATCGTCCCTCTACTGTCCCTCTACCTATCCTCTATCTGTCCCTAATCTTTCACTCTACTGTCCCTTCTTATCTGTCCTCTATATGTCCCTCTATCTGTCCTTCTATCGTCCATCTATCTGTCACTCTATCTGTCCCTCTATCTGTTCCATTCTATCTGTCCCTCTATCTGTCCTTCTACCTGTCCCTATATCTGCCTCTATTGTCCCTCTAACGTGTCCTCTATCGGTCCTCTATCTGTCCCTCGACCTGTCCTCTATCGTACCTCATCTGTCCCTCTAATGTCCCTCTATCTGTTCCTCTATCGGTCCCTCTATCTGTCCTTATACCTGCCTCATACTGTCTCTATCTGTCCCTCTATCTGTCCTTCTACCTGTCCCTCTATCTGTCCCTCTATCTGTCCTTCTGCTGTCCTATATCTGTCCCTATATTGTCCCTCTATCTGTCCCTCTATCTGTCCCTTATCTGTCTTCTATCAGTCCTCTATCGATCCTTCACCTGATTACCTTTATCTGTACTGCCTACCTTGCCCTCTGCCTGTCCATCTATCTGTCATTCTACATGGTCCATATATATGTCCCTCTATCTGTCCCTCTATCTGTCCCTCTATCTGTCTTTCTACCTGTACCTCTATCTGTCCTTCTACCTTTCCCTCTATCTGTCCTTCTACCGTCCCTCTGCTGTCCCTCTATCTGTCTTCTACCTGTCCCTATACCTGTACCTCTATATGTCCTCTATATTGTCTTCTACCTGTCCTCTATCCTGTACTTAACTGCCTCTGCCGTAAATTTCGTCCTTCTACTGTCCCTTAACGTCACTTATCTGTCCCCTATCTGTCCCTCTTATCTGTCCCTCTATCTGTACCTCTATCGTCCCTCGATCTGTCCTTCTGCCTGTCCCTCATGCTGTCCCTCTTATCTGTCCCTCACTGTACTTCTGACGGGTCCCTATACATGTCCATATATATGTCCTTATATGTCCTTCTATCTGGTCACTCTATCTGTCCTTTTCTATCGGTACCTCTAGCTGTCCCTGCTATTGTCCCTATATTCTTGTCCCTCTATCTGTCACTTCTACTATTCCCTCTGCCTGTCCCTTATCTGTCCTTCACCTGGCCCTCTATCTGTCCCTCTATCTGTCCCTCTATTGTCCCTTATCTGTCACTTATTCTGTTCCTATATCTGTCTTCTATCTGTCCCTTACCTTCCTCTGCCTGTCTTATTATCTGTTCCCTCTATATGTCTGTACTTTCCCTCTTGCCTGTCCTTCTTCTGTCCCTATACCTTCCCTCTACTGTCCCTCTATCTGTCCTTATCTGTCCCTCTCTCTGTCCCTTCTCATCTGTCCTTCTATCGGTCCCTCTATCTGTCCTATATTGTCCTCTATCTGTCCCTCGTAGTCTGTCCCTCTATCTGTCTCTATCTGTTCCCTTACCTTCCCTCTGCATGTTCCCTTCTGTCCCTCTACATTTCCCTCTGGCTGTCCTTTATCTGTCCCCCATATCTGTCCCCTATATCTGTCACCTCTATTGTCCTCTACCTTCCCTCTGCGTCCCTCTATTGTCCCTCTATCTGTCACTCGATCTGTCCCTCTTCTGTCCGCTATCTGTACAATTATATGTCCCTCTATCTGTCCATCTATCTGTCCTTCTACCTTTCCTCTACCGGGCCCTTATTGTCCCTCTATCTGTGCCCTTATCTGTCCTTTCGATCTGTCCTTATATCTGTCCCTCTATCGGTCCCTCTCACTGTCCCTCTATCTGTCCCCCTAGATGTACCTTATCTGTCCCTCTATCGGTACATCTACTTTCCCTTCTGCTGTCCCTCATCTGTCCCGTCGAGCTGCACTCTATCTGTCCTCTATTGTACCCTCTATCTGTCCCTCTACCTGTCCCGCTATCTGTCCCTCTATCTTGTCCTTATCTGTCCCTTATCTGGCCTCTATCTGTCCCTCTATCTGTCCTTTTACCGCTCCCTCTACTGTCATTACCTGTCCCTCTATCTGTCCTCTATCTGTCCCTCGATCTGTCCTCTATCTGTCCCTCTATCTGTCCTTCTAGCGAGTCCCTCTATCTGTCCTCTATCTGTCCGCTATCTGTCCCTCTATCTGTCCCTCTACCTGTCCCTCATACGTCCCTCGATCTGTGCCTCTATCTTGTCCCTTTACCTTTCCTAGGCCTGTCCTTCTATCTGTCCCTCTATCTGTTCCTCTATCTGTCCCTCTACCTTTCCATATGGAGTCACCTCTATTCCTGTCCATCTATCTGTCCCTCTATCTGTCCCTCTACTGTCCCGTTATCTGTACCTCTATCTGTCCCTCTATCTGTCCTTCTACCTTTCCCTATTACCTGTCCTCTATCTTCCCTCTATCTGTTTCCCTCCTATCTGTCCCCTATCTGTCCTTCTATCTGGTCCCTCTATCTGTCCCTCTATCTTGGACTCTATCTGTCTTATCGTCCCTCTATCTGTCCTTCTACGGTCCTTATCGGTACCTCTATATGTCCCTCGATCTGTCCCTCTATGTCCTTCATCTGTCCCTCTACCTTGTAACTTACCTGTCTCTACATGTCCCTCCACCGTCCGCTCTACCTTCCCTTATCTGTCCTCTACCTTCCTCTGCCTGTCCCCCCTTATCGTCCCTCTATCGGTTCCCTCTATCTGTCCCTCTATCTGTCCCTCTATATGTCCCTCTACTGTCCCTATACATGTCCCTCATCTGTCCCTCTATATGTCACTCTATCGGTCCCTTACCGTCCCTCTGCCTTGTCCCTCTATCTGTCCCTATATCTGTCATCTACATCGTCGTTCTGCTGTCCCTCTATAGTCCCTCTATCTGATCCCTCTACCTGTCCCTCTATCGTCCTCTATCTTGTCCCTCTATCTGTCATCTATATGTCATCTGCATGTCCCTCTATTGTCCTTCTGCCTGCCCTCACGTCCTTCTATCTGTCCTCTATCTGTCCCTCTACCTATCCCTATATCGTCCTCTATCTGTCCCACTCTATCTGTCTTCTAAATGTCCCTATATCTTCCTTCTGCCTGTCACCTCTATCTGTCCCTCTGCCCGGTCCCTATATCTGTCATTCTGCTGTCCCTCTATTGTCCTCTGCCTGTCCCTCTATATGTCCCTCTACCTTGTCCTATCTGTCCTTTCTGCCTGTCACTTCATCTGTCCCTTGCCTGTCCCTCTTCTGTCTTCTGCCTTGTCCTCTATCTGTCCCTTCGTCTGTCCCTCGATAGTCCCTCGCCTGTCCCTCTATCTGTCCTTCGACTGTAAATCGATATGTCCCACCTTCTACCGTCCCTCTATCTGTCCCTCTATCTGTCCCTCATATGTCCTTCTACTTCCCTCTATCTGTCCTTCTACATGGTCCCTCTGCTGTTCCCTCTATCGTCTTCTACTGTCCCTCGATATGTCCCTTATCTCGTCCCTATCTGTCCCTCTATCATGTCCTTAACCTGGACCTCTAGCGGTCCTTCTACCTGTCCTCTGCCTGTCCCTCTTCTGTCCTTCTACCTGTCCCTTTACCGGTCCCTCTATCTGCCCTCTATTGTCTTCTAACTGTTCCCTCTATTCCTTCTACTGTCCATCTGCCTGTACCTCTATTGTCATTCACCTGTCCCTCTACCTGTCCTCTCTGTCCCTATATGTACCTCTATCTGTCCATCTAGCGTCCCTCTATCTGTCCTTCTGCCTGCCTCTATCTGTCCCTCGATCTGTCCCTTTATATGTCCTTTGCCTGTCCCTCTAACCTGTCCCTCTATCTGTCCCTCTATGTCCTTCGCTCTGTCCCTCTATCTGGCATTCTATCTGTCCCTCTATCTGCCCTCTATCTGTCCTTCTATATGTACTCAGATCTGGCCTTCTATCTGTCATCTGCCTGGCCCTATATCTGGCCTTCTACCTGTCCCTATATCTGTCCATCATCTGTCATTTTATACCTGTCCCTTACCTTGTCCCTCTATCTGTCCCTCTATCTTTTCCATCTTATCTGTCATTCTATCTGTCTCTCTATCCTGTCCCTCTTATGTACCATCTATCTGTCCTTCTATCTGTCCACTCTATCTGTCCCCTCTATCTGTCCCTCTATTCTGTCCTCTATCTGTCCTCTACTGTCCCTCTATCTTCCTCTATTGTCCTTCTATCTGGTCTCTCTGCCCTGTCCATCTTCGGTCCTTCTATCTGTCCTATGCCTGTCCTCTATCTGCCTTCTATCTGTCCCTCTATCTGTCCCTCAATCTGTCCCTCTACTGTCCCTCTATCTGTCCCTCATATATTCCTTATATTGTCCCTCGATCGTCCCTCTATCTGTCCCTCTATCTGGTCCTTTATCTGTCCCTCTATCGTCCTTCTATCTGTCCCTCTATCTGTCCCTCTTATGTCCTCTATCTGTCCTTCTATCTGTCCCTCTATCTGTCCCTCTATCCTGTCATTCTATATGTCCTTCTATCTGTCAATCTAATGTCCTCATCTGTCCCTGCTGTCCCTCTATCTGTACTCAGAATCGGCCCTCGCTCTGTCCATCTATATGTCCCCTATCGGTCATTCTATCTGTCCTCTATTGTCCCTCTATCTGTCCCTCTATCTGTCCCTCTATATGTCCCTCTATGTCCCTTATCTGTAACTCTATCTGTCCGCTGCCTGTCCCTCTATAGTCCCTCCTATGCGTCCTCTATCTGTCCTTACTATCTGTCATCATCTGTCCTCTATCTGTCCCTCTATCTGTCCCTTCTACTGTCCCTCTAATCTGTCACTCTATATGTCCTCATGCTGTCCTTCTATATGTCCCTATATCTGTTCCTTATACCTGTCCTCTATCTGGCCCTCACCTGTCCTCTATCTGTCACTATCTTGTCCCTCTATCTGTCCCTCTATTGTCCTTATATGCTGTCCCTCATCTGTCCTCTACCTGTCCCTCTATCTATCCCTATATCTGTCCTTCTATCTGTTACACTCTTCTGTCCTTTCTACCTGTCCTCTAATCTGTCCCTCTTCTGTCCCTCTATCTGTCCTATATTGTCCTCTCTATCTTACCTCGATCTGTCCCTCTAACCTGTCCTCGGATCTATCCTCTATCTGTCCTGTCTATAGTCCTCTATCGTCCTTCTACCTGTCCTCTATCTGTCCCTTCTCTCTGTCCCTCTATCTGTCTCTATCTTGTACCTCTATTGGTCCCTCTATCGTCCCTCATCTGTCCTCTATCTGTCCCTTATCTTTCACTATACCTGTCCCTCTATCGTGTCCCTCTATCTGCCCTCTATCTGTCCTTCTATCTGTCCTTTATTGTCCCTCTATCGGTCCCTCTATCTGTCCTATATCTGTCCCTCTATTGTCCTTGTTTACCCCCTGTCCCTTCTCTGTCCCTCTATCTGTCCTCACATGTCCCTATATCTGTACCTTATATGTCACAATCTAAACTGTCCCTCTATCTGTCCCCTATCTGTCCCTCTATCTGTCCTCTACTGTACTTCTCATCGTCCCTCTATCGTCCTTTACTTGTCCCTTATCTGTCCATTATATGTTCCCTCTATCTGTCCCCTCATCTGTCCTTCTACCTGTCCCTCTATCTGTCCTTATCTGTCCTTCTGCCGTCCCTCTATATGTCACCTCTATCTGTCCCTAATATCTGTCCTCTATCTGTCCCTCTATCTGTTCCTTCTATTGTCCCTCTATCTGTCCTTCTACCTGTCCCTCTATCGTCCTTCTAACTGTCCCTTGCCTGTCCCTGCTATTGGCCTTTCTACCTGTCCCTCTATATGGGCCCTCTATCGTCCCTCTATCTGTCCTTTATCTGGTCCTTATACCTTACCTCATCTCGTCCTTATACCTTTCCCTCTATCTGTCCTTCGACCTGTCCCTCTGCCTGTCACTCTTATCTGCCTTTATACATGATCCATCTACCTGTCCTCTATCTGTCCCTCTTTATGTCCTTCTAACCTGTCCCTCTATCGTCTTCTACTGTCCCTGGGCTGCTCCCTCTATCTGTCTTCTAACCTGTCCCTCTTATATGTCATTCTACCTGTCCCTCTGCCTGTCCCTTATCTGTCCCTCTACCTGGCACTCTATCTGCCCTCTATTCTGTACATCTATCTGTCTCAGCTGTCCCCTCTATCTGTCCCTTATCTGTCCTTTTTGCCTGTCCCTCTATCTGTCCCTATATCGTACCCTCTAATCTGTCCTTCTGCTGTCCCTCTACCTGTCTCTATCCTGATCCCTCTAGTCTGTCCTTCTATCTGTCCCTCTATCTGTCCTTCTATCTGTCCCTCATCTGTACCTCAGATCTGTCCCTCTATATGTCGCCTCTATCTGTCCTTATATCTGTCCTTGCTGTCCTCTAATCTGTCCTTCGACGTCCCTCTATCTGTCCCTATATTGTCCCTCTATCTGTCCTCTATCTGTACCTCTATTGGTCCTCTATCTGTCCACTCTATCTGTACTTTATCTGTATCTCTGCATGTCCTCTATCTGTCCTTCATCTGTCCCTCTGGCCTGTCCCTCTATCTGTCCTTCTAATGTCCCTCTATCTGTCCCTCTATCTGTCCTCTATATGTCCCTCTATATGTCCCTAATCTGTCCGTCTGCCTGTCCATCGATCTGTCCTCTAATAGTCCATATATATGTCATTATTCTGTCCCTCTATTGTCCATCACTCTGGTCCCTCTATCGGTCCTATACCTGTCCTCTATCTGTTCCTGATATTCTGTCCCTCGATCTGCATTCTACCTGTCCCTCTATTGTCCTCCTCTGTCCCTCTATTGTCCCTCTATCTGTCCCTATAATCTGTACTTCTATCTGTCCCTCTAGTCTGGTCCCTTAACGGTCCCTCTATATGTCCTCTATCTGTTCCCTCTAAAGCTGTCCCTCTATCTATCCCTCTATTGTCCTTTCTCATATGTCCTCTTCTGTCCTTCTACTGTCACTCACTGTCCCTCTCTCCTCCCTCTATCTGTCCCTCTATCTGGGTTTTTTTCCCCCCCCCTCCAAATCTGTACCTCTACCTGCCCTATACATGCCCTCTATCTGTCTATATCTTTCCCTTACCTGTCCCTCTATCTGTCCCTCTATTGTCCCTCTTCTATCTGTCCTTCTATTGTCCTCTATCTAGTCCCTCTATCTGTACCTCTATCTGTCCTTCATATGTCCTTAGCTGTTCCTTCTACCTGTCCCTCTCTCTGTCCCTCTATCTGTCCCTCACCTGTCCCTCTATCTGTCCCTCTATTGTCCCCTACCTGTCCCTCTATCTGCTCCCTCATCTGTCCCTTATCTGTCCTCTATCTGTCCCCTCTATCTGTCCTTTATCTGTCCCGTATATCTGTCCTTCTACCTGTCCTTCTCTGTCCTCTATCTGTCCCTCTAATCGTCCCTCTATCTGTCCTTCTACCTGTCCCTCTATCTGTTCCTCTATCTGTCCTTCTGCTGTCCCTCGATCTGTCCCCTGATCTGTCCTCTACTGTCCATCCTATCGTCCCTCTATCTGTCCATTCTATCTGTCCTCTATCTGTCCTTCTACATGTACCTCTATGGTCCCTCGATCTGTCCCTCTATCTGTCTTTATCTGTCTCTATCGTCCCTCTAATGCCCTCTATCTGTCCCTCTATCTGTCCCTCTATTCGGTCCTTCTGCCTGGTCCCCTATCTGTCCTTTACCTGTCCCTATCTGTCATTCTCCTGTCCTCTATCTGTCCTCTACCGGTCCCTCTATCGTCCTTTGCCTGCCCCTCTATCTGTCCCTCATCTGTCCCTCGATCTCTTCCTTCTATCTGTCCTCTATCTGTACCTCTATCTGTCCTTCTATAGTCCTTGGCTGTCCTCTTCTATCGGTCCTCTACCTGTCCCTTATCTGTCATTCTGCCTGTCCCTCCTATTCTGTCCTTCTACGGTCCATCTATCGTCCTTCTGCCTGTCCCTCTATATGTACTCTATCTGTCTCTCGTATATGTCCCTTTCTACCTGTCCTCTATCTGTACTTCTGACTGTTCCCTCTATCTCTGTCCTCTATCAAACATAATGTTTGTTTGAAAGAACGGGGACGCATGTGATCCCGAAACGTCACAATAAATTTGGTTTGCGCCTACCTACTAAGACTGGTGTGTGCCAGTGATTATCGATATATATATATTATAGATATATATATCGTATATCTAGGATTATATATATCTATTATTAATCTTAATAGTAAGACTAGTGCGGGGAACCAGCTCGTGAGGGTGGGAGAATGACAAGTTCAGTGTATCATGTTGAGTTTGACGGAAGCAGGAGGACCCGCCAATCACACGTGTGGACTAACCTTAAAGGTCCTACCAGAGAGATAGGGGATAGCCAAGACAGGCAGTGTCCTGATTACCCAAAGAGAGGCCAGGATCTGAAGAAGTAGCGGGTGATGACAGTATCAAAAGCAGAGGACAGATCAAGAAGAAGCGTAAAGCGTAGTGACTTTAGATGTAGACTAAGTAGATTATTGGTCACTTTAGTAAAGGCAGTTCCGTGGAGTGGTCCGGTGGAAAAAGCCTGAATTGGAAGTGGTCACACGAGAGGTGAGGACGGCAGTGACTGACAAGCTCTGATTAGACATGTCTTCCAGTAATTGGAAGTAATAGGAGAGGGAGACAGGCACAGTAGATGGAACAGAAAAGAGAGACGGGTCGAAGGGAGGGATTTTTAAAATGGGTTACGTGACGAGTAGTTTTGTTTGGTGGAGGATTTATTAAATAAAGCACCTATGATCCCAGAAAGGGCAATGTTTAAATTCAAGAAAGTCTCTATTTGTGATCTTGTGCCGCGTCGCCGGCTATTACGGAATTTCGCCCATTAACTTGTAATCTTGTCCGTAAGCCAGGTTGGGGGTTCTTACATGTAAAGCCGACGGGTGGGAGAGGGAGAAGAGAAGAGAAGAAAGAGAAACAGAGTCAAGGGCATTGAAACAGGTGTTATGGTATGGACGCTGCAAGTAGGGTCTAGGGGTCTGGTCAGGGTCGAGATTCAGGGTCGAGATCGCCAGGTCCCTGCATATGTTGTTATTAGGGGTTGCGGCCGGGGACAGATGAAACAAGATAATTTGAGAGATGATGTCGGATAGAGGAAAGGGAGAGTGGAGACGTAGATATGGAGCAGAGATGGGGGAAGACAGATCCAGTGTGTGTCCATTACAATGGGTCTCTGTGCAGAGGACCATTGAGTAAGGCCAAGGAGGAGGTAGAGAGAGGAAGTTTAGTGGCAGTAGAGGGGTGTTGGTATCGATTTGGATATTGAAATCCACCCTAAGATAAATTGAGGGGATGTCAGTGGATAGAAAGTGGGACAACCAGCAGAGAAGTGGTCAAAGAAAGTGCGTGGTCGATAAATAACGCCAATCTGTATGGGTGTGGGAGAAGAAACACAGACTGAGTGGGGGACTCATAGATCGAGGGAGAGGCGTAAGCTGGTTGTGATGGGTATGAAAGTACAGCGATCAGAGAGAATACCAACTCCTCACACATTTATTATCAGGTCTAGTGGTATGTGGATGAAGTTGAAGGCCAACCATACAATGAGAGCGACTTTCCTACTTAGATTTTATCCTAGGTTAGAAAATTCCCTTTCTAGATAAGATTTTCCTACCAGAATGATTTTACCCCTACTCCAAATGACATATTTCTATTACGCGAAAAGATTTACCCTAGTTTAGATCGAATTTATCCTACTCATAATAAGAGTAGAGAGGATGTTCCCCTACATCTAGAAAGATCATTGTACTTTAGAAGATTTACACTAATCTAGATAATATTTACCCTTCTCAGAATAGATTCATACCTACTCTAAATTAGATTATATTCCTAAATTAGAATAAGATTTTCTACTCTAGATATATTATTTATGACTCAAAAGAAGAGTATCCCTACTCTAAATGAGATTTACCTACTCAGAGTAAGATTTTCTTCATATAATTCACATATACTTGGTAAATAAACATATTTTGTAGTTTTTAAAAATTGTGTGATTGTGATTTTAGTAATTACCAAATAACGTATTATTGACTATAAATGACAACTTCTGAAAGTGAAAATGTCCACGGTATATAAAATGATTGTAAATATATTATTTAGGTAAGTAGAATTTATGTACATGAGTGGGGGGGTGTTGGATAGATTTAATGTTTTATGCCCAATGAATGTGACAACTAAGATTGCATGTGTGTTTTATAACTGGTGTAAAATTTAAATCAAATTTCTAACATCACCAAAGTATCTTGTCCATTGTTTTTTTTTGCAGCGTTACGATTTGTGGAAGAACTCGTAACAGCTAAAGGCCCCAGGGCTACTGATGCCTTTACATGCCAGGGAAATTATAATAGAAAGTTGGAGGAAAGGTTTTCCTGTTGCCAAATAAAATGTCCTAGATGATGACTTGATTTCTTTATCCTAAAGAGACCAATTATTACATTATAGCAATGGATGGTCCATTATTAAATCTGAGAACAAACAATAAGGAATTGAATAAATAACTTTAAGTTTATACCAGGACGGATGTAAATCTTATCGGTACGGATATGATTCTATAAGTAACGGTATATCGAATATTCATCAGGACAAAAGGTCATCATCCGGTCATGTATCTGTAATATTCATTCATCCAGGTTCACGGTATATCTGTAATATTCATTCATCCAGGTCACGGATATCTCTGTAAAATATCCAGTCCGTTCTCGTAATAGTCATTCATCCAGGTCATGGTATTACCTGTAATATTCATCATAAGGTCACGGGATAGTCTGTAAATATTCATCCCAGTCACTGGTATATCTGTAATATCATTCATCAGGTCACGGATAGTAAATTCATCACAGGTCACGGTTGGATACTGTAATATTCATTCATCCAGGTCATCGGTTATACTCATGTAAATATTAATATTCGGTAATCTATATCATCATCGGTCTGGTATTCGGTAATATTCATCCATCCAGGTTCAAGTATATCTGTATATTCATTCATCCAGGTCACGGTATATCTGTAATATTCATCCATCCAGGCATGGTATATCTGTAATATTCATCCATCCAGGTCACGGTTATATCTGTTAATATTCATCCATCCAGGTCACGGTATATCTGTAATATTCTATCATCCAGGTCACAGTATATCGTAATATTCATCATCCAGGTCACGGTATAATCTGTAATATTCATCCATCCAGGTCACGGTATATCTGATATTCAATCCATCCAGGTCACGGTATATATGCTGAATATTCATTCCATACCAGGTTAGATCATCATCCGGTAGATCTGTAATATTCATCCATCCAGGTCCCGTATATCTGTAATATTCATCCAGGTCACGGTATATCTGTAATATTCATCCATCCAGGCGTCAGGTCACGGTATATCTGAATATTACCATCAGGTCACTGGTATATGTAATATTCATCCATCCAGGTCACGGTATATCTGTAATATTCATCCATCCAGGTCACGGTATATCCTGTAATATTCATCATCCAGGTCAACGGTATATCGTAATATTCATCCATCCAGGTCCGGTTATCTGTAATATCATCCATACAGGTCACGGTTATCTGTAATATTCATACCATCCAGGTCATCGGTATATCTGTAATATTCATCCAATCCAGGTCATGCGGTCTGATATCTGTAATATTATCATCCACGGGACGGTATATCGTAATATTCATCATTCCAGGTCACGGTTATATCTGTAAATTCATCCATGGTATATCTGTAATATTATCCATCCAGGTCACGGTATATCTGTAATATCATCCAGGGTCACGGTATATCTGTAATATTCATCCATCCAGTCGTCGGTTATATCGTATATTCATCCATCCAGGTCAGGTATATCTGTAATATTCACCATCCAGGTCACGGTATATCTGTAATATTATCCAGGTCACGGTATATCTGTAATATTCCTCCTCCAGGTCATGGTATATCTGTAATATTCATCCATCCAGGTATGTTATTTGTAATATTCAATCATCCAGGTCACGGCTATATGTAATATTCATCCATCCAGGTCACGGATTATATCTGTAATATTCATCCATCCAGGTCACGGTTATATCTGTAATATTCCTCCATCCCTCAGGTCATGGTATATCTGTAATATTCTCATCCAGTCACATGGTATATCTGTTGTATCCATTAGAGAACGGACTTGAAGTTAGTTCTTGAAGACCGTTTTTCGCTAGTCATCGACTGGATCTCTCAATTCAGAATGACTTGAACAAGAATCTGTGTCATACGTATGCTGAAAAATTCCAATTAGCATATCACAGCCAAATGTTAAGGGCGTGATTGGACGTTGATGCAGAAGAATTTTCAGGATTTTAGAAACATTTGGTTCAGTCAAAGTTTACAGTAGGAAATCCCCCCAGTAAATCAGGAATATTATACATTGTTTTTTTCAGCACAAAGCGTACTTTAACATGGTAACAACATTTTTTTCTTTTCTGGAAATTTTACTGGAATTATGGGTAAAATATGTCAAAAAATTTACAATTTGTAAATTTTTACAGATTTTTCCCATTTTTACTTATTGCTATCTTAAGTTACACACAAAAATCTTTATTTTTAAGATTAAGTTATTTTCTCACATTTTCCTTTTTTTTCCTCAACTGTAAAATCAGAGACAAAATCAAATGTGAATTTCAGCTAAAAAAATGCAGAGGAAAGTTCAAAGCATTCAAATATGAAAGCTCAACACCTCCCGAATAAAACGGTATGCCACATTCCTGGGTGTACCCAGAGATATGGCTACCAACTAATCCAGAGTGGGACTAATGCTAAATGTCAGTTGCAGCAAAAAAAATTAGCCAGCTTTGCATATGAACAGTCTGCAGTTTTTCCCACAAAATACCCCCCAAACTCAGAATTACCCCCCACAAACTATATCTCCTGAAATCTACACACCTTCATCTATGTAACGCATAGTCATCACAATGTGTGGGCCCAGATCTTGTAGAACGTTTGCACTTTCGCAGATTTTTAAAAAGAAATGTCTCCTTTAGGGTAAAATATATTATTTATTGTTATTTTATCATTTAACCCAGTAACGTCCTTTACACCTCTCTACTCAATGTAAATTATAATGTTGATTGGGGGTCAGTGCTTACTACTCAGTTTATAAATATTATCATTATTAATTTATTATTGTAACTGTCCCTTATACACCCTCCTTCTCACTGTAACTTATAATGGTTCTATGGGGTCAGTAGTGTCTCAGTAATATAAATTTTCAGTATCTATATTATTGAACGTGTCCCTATTCCTCTCTTCTAGTGTAACATTAATGTTCTATTGGGGCAGTAGCTGATCTCCAGTATTTAAATTATTATCATTATTATATTATTTTCTAACTGTCCCTTATACACCCTCTCTTCTCACGTAACATTATTATGTTCTATTGGGGTCCAGTAGCTGATCTCAGTATATAAATTATTATCATTATTAATATTATTATTCTAACTGTCCCTTATACACCCTCTCTTCGACTGTAACATTATTAATGTTCTTTGGGGTCAGTAGTGATCTCAGTATATAAATTATTCATATTAATATTTTATTTAACTGTCCCTTTACCCTCTCTTCCACTGTAACATTATAATGTCTATTGGGGTCAGTAGCTGATCTCAGTATTAAACATGTATATATTATTATATTATTTATAAAGTCCCTTATACACCACCTCTTCTCACTGTAACATTATGTTTGATTGGGGTCAGTAGCTGATCCAGGAATGAGAATATTATAATTAAATATATTGAACTGTCCCTTATACACCCCCTCTCCCGTAAACATATATGTTCTATTTGGGGTCAGTAGCTGATCTCAGGATATAAAGTATTATCAATTAATAATAGAATGCCCTTATACACCCTTCTCTTCTCACTGTAAACATGGATAATGTTCATTGGGGTCAGTAGTGAGCTCTCAGTAATATAAATTTTATGCATTATTAATATTATTATTGTAACGTCCCTTATACACCCTCTCTTCTCACTGTAACATTATAAGTTTATTGGGGTCCAGTAGCTGATATCAGTATATTTAAATTATTATCATGTTAATATTATTATTGTAACTGTCCCCTATACCCTCTCTTCTCACTGTAACATTATAATGTTTTTGGGTCAGTAGCTGATCTCAGTATATAAATTATTCTCATATTAAATATTATTGTAAACTGTCCCTTATACACCCTCTCTTTCACTGTAACATTATAAGTTCTATTGGGGTCAGTAGCTGATCTCGTATTATTAAATTATTATCATATTAATTTATTATTGTAACTGTCCCTTATATACACCCTCTCTTCTCACGTAAACATTTAATGTTCTATTGGGGTCAGAGCTGATCTCGGTATTATAAATTATGTATCATTATTATATATTATTGTACTGCCTTATACCCCTCTCTTCTCACTGTAACATTAATAATGCTATTGGGGTCAGTAGCTGATCTCAGTATTATAAATTATTATCATTATTAATATTATTATTGTAACTGTCCTCTAACTCCCTCTCTTTCCTGTACATTATAATGTTCTATTGGGGTCAGTAGCTGATCTCAGTATTATAAATATTACATTATTAATATTATTAGTTTAAACTGTCCCTTATACCCTTCTTCTCGACTGTTAACATTAATATGTTCTATTGGGGTCAGTAGCTGATCTCAGTATTATAAATTATTATCATTATTAATATTATGATTTGTAACTGCCTCTTATACACCCTCTCTTCGCATGTAACATGTATAATGTTCTATTGGGTCAATAGCTGATCTCAGTATTATAAATTATTATCATATTTAATATTATTATTGTAATGTCCCTTACACCCTCTTCTCACGTAACATTATAATGTTCTATATGGGGTCAAGTACTGATCTCAGTATTATAAATATTATCATTATTAATATTATATTGTAACTGTCCCTTATACACCCTTCTTCTCACTGGTAAATATAAGTGTCTATTGGGGTCAGTTAGCTGATCTCAGTATATTTACATTATTTCATTATTATTAATATTATTATGTATAAACTGTCCCTTATACACCCTCTCTTCTCACTGTAACATTATAATGTTCTATTGGGTCAGTAGCTGATCTCGTATATCAAATATTATCATTATAATATTATTATTGTAATGTCCCTTATAAACCCTCTTTCTCCTGTAACATTATAATGTTCTAGTGGGTCGTAGCTGATCTCAGTATTATAAATTATCATTATTAATATATTATTGTAACTGTCCCTTATACACCCTCTCCTCACTGTAACATATAATGTTCTATTGGGTCAGTAGCTGATCTCAGGTATTATAAATATTATCATTATTAATATTATTTATTGTAACTGTCCTTATACACCCTCTCTTCTACTGTAAATTTTAAGTGTTATTTGGGGTCAGTAGTGATCTCGGTATTATAAATTATTATCATTATTAATATTATTATTGCTAACTGTCCCTTATACATCCCTCTTTCCACTGTAACATATAAATGTTCTATTGGAGTCAGTAGTGATCCGGTATATAAATTATTATCATTAGAATTTATTATTAACTGTCCCTTATACACCCTCTCTTCTCCCCCTGTAACTATTAAATGTTCTATGGGGGTCAGTAGCTGATCTCGGTATTATAAATTATTATTCATTAATATTATTATTGTAACGTCCCTTATACACCTCTCTTCTCACTGTAACATTATAATGTTCTATTGGGGTCAGTAGCTGAGCTCAGTATTTAAATTTATCCTTTATATATTATTGTAACTGTCCTTACACTTCTTCTACCTGTAACATATAAGTTTATTGGGTCAGTAGCTGATCTCAGTATTTTAATTATTATCATTATTAATATATTATGTAACTGTCCCTTATACACCCTCTCTTTACTGTTAATATTATACATGTTCTATTGGGGTCAGTAGCTGATCTCAGTATTATAAATTATTATTATTATTGAAGATTATTATTGTAAACTGTCACATTATACACCCTCTTCACTAGTAACTTATATATTTATATGGGGTCAGTAGCTGATTCAGTATATAAATATTATTTATTAATATTATTATTGTAACTGTCCCTTATTACACCCTCTCTTCTCACTTAACATTTATATATGTTCTATTGGGGTCAGGAGCTGATCTAATATTATAAATTATTATCTTATAATATTATTATTGTAATGTCCTTGACTAACCCTCTCTTCTCACTGTAACATATAATGTTATATTGGGGTCAGTAGTGATCTCAGTATATAATTATTATCATTATTAATATATTTTTGTAAATGTCCCTTATAGACCCTCTTTCTCACTGTTAACATTATAATGTTCTATTGGGGTCCAGAGTGATCTCAGTATTATAAATATTATCATTATTAATATTATTTGTAATGTCCCTTATACACCCCTCTTCTCACTGTAACATTATATGTTCTATGGGGTCAGTAGCTGATCTCAGTTTATAATTATTATTCATTATTAATATTATTACTGTAACTGTCCCTTATACACCCTCTTTCTCACTGTAACAATTATAATGTTCTATTGGGGTCAGTAGCTGATCTCAGTATTTATAAATTATTATCATTATTAAATTATTATTGTAACTGTCCCTTATACACCCTCTCTTCTCACTGTAACATTATAATGTTTATTGGGTCAGTAGAGATCTCAGTATTATAAATTTTATCATTATATTATTAATAATAATATCCAAGCCCCATGTTTATAATAATCCACCAGTCAAATGTTCTTTGAATGCCTTTAATGATTGGTACAGATTATACAGAGGACACATCCATTGTTAGGGTGGGACTTGTGGGACAATAAAGTCATCATAATCAGCAGATTATTTACAACATGGGATATCCAAAGCCACAATTTCCAATTGTTTGCCCAGTGCAGTAACCGACACATTGTCCTCCATTTCGAATAATAACTTTCCTGCTAATGTGCGATGCACCAAAAATGTAAGAAATAACCAAAACAATGATTGGAAATAATAAAAAACTGAACAGGAACATAACACAAAACAGTGCCACCTATGAATGACAGTTAAAATAGCATCACTTTTAATAAATAAAGTTTAAATTTATTTAATTTAGGGATCCCCATTGCTAATTCCATTTAATATAGGATCCCATCATATTCCATTAAAATAGGATCCCATTGATATTCCATTAATATAAGATCCCCATTGATAATTCATTAATATGGATGCCCATGATAATTCCATTATATAGGATCCCCATGATTAAATCCATTTAATATAGGATCCTATTGATAATTCCATTTAATATAGGATCCCCATGATAATTCCATTTAATATAGGTTCCCCTATGATAATTCCATTTAATATGGATCCCCATTGATAATTCCATTTAATATAGGATCCCCATTGATAATCCATTTAATATAGGATCTCCATTGATAATTCATTTACATTAGATCCACATTGATAATTCCATTTAATATAGGTTTCCCATTGGATATTCCATTTAATATAGGATCCCCATTATAATTCCATTAATATAGGATCCACATTGATAATTCATTTAATATAGGATCCCCATTGATTAATTCCATTTAATATAGGATCTCCATGATAATTCCATTTAAATAGGATCCACATTGATAATTCCATTTAATATAGGTTCCCCATTGATATTCATTTAATATAGGATTTCCATGATAATTCCATTAATATAGGATCCACATTGATAATTCCATTTAATATAGGTTCCCCATTGATAATTCCATTTATAGGATCCCACGTGATCATTCCATTTAATTCCCACATTGATAATTCCATTTATATATAGGTTCCCCATTGATAATCCATTTAAATAGGTTCCCCATTGATAATTCCATTTAATATAGGATCCACATTGATAATTCCATTTAATAAAGGTTCCCCATTGATAATTCCATTTAATATAGGATCTCACATTGATAATTCCATTTAATATAGGATCCCCAGTGATCATTCCATTTAATTCCCCATTGATAATTCCATTTAATATAGGTTCCCCATTGATAATTCCATTTAATATAGGTTCCCCATTGATAATTCCATTTAATATACTTTCCCCATTGATAATTCCATTTAATACAGGTCCCCCATTGATAATTCCATTTTAATACAGGTTCCCCATTGATAATTCCATTTAATATAGGTTCCCCATGATAATTCCTTTAATACGGTTCCCATTGATAATTCCAATTAATAAAGGTTCCCCATTGATAATTCATAATATAGGATCCCCATTGATAATTCCATTTAATATGGATCCCCATTGATATAATTCTATTTAATATAGGATCCCATTGTAATTTAATATAGGTTCCCAAATTATTTAATATTGATCCCCCTTGATAAATTCATTTAATATGATCCCCATTGATAATTCAATTTAATATGGATCCCCATTGATAATTGCATAATATAGGATCCCATTGATAATTCCATTTATATAAGGATCCCCATGATAATTCCATTAATATAGGTTCCCCTGATGATTTCCATTTAATGTAGATCCCCATTGATAATTCCATTTAATATAGGATCCCCATTGATAATCTATTCATTAGGTCCATTAAATCATTATGGTCCCCATTGATAAGTCCATTTAATATGGATTCCCATATGCATTCCATTATTTAATATAGCGTCCCCATGATATTCCATTTTATAGAGTCCACATTGATAATTCCATTTAATATAGGTTCCCCATTGATAATTCCATTTAATATAGGATCCCCATTGATAATCATTAATATAGGATCCCAGTGATCATTCCATTTAATTCCCCATTGATAATCATTTAATATAGGTTCCCCATTGATAATTCCATTTAATATAGGTTCCCATTGATAATTCCATTTAATATATTTCCCCCTTGATAATCCATTAATAAAGGTCCCCCTTGATAATCCATTTATAAGTCCCATTGCTAATTCCATTAATATAGGTTCCATGATAATTCCATTCTAATACAGGTTCCCCATTGATATTCCATTTATAAAGGTTCCCCATTGATAATTCCATTAATATAGGATCCCATGATAATTCCATTTAATATAGGATCCCCATTGATAATTCTATTTAATCTAGGACCCCATTGATAAATTCCAGTTAATATAGGTTCCCCATGAGATATTCTATTTAATATATGATCCCCATTGATAATTCAATTTAATAAATGATCCCCATTGATAATTCCATTTAATATAGGATCCATTATATCCACTAATATAGATCCAGATAATTCCATTTAATATAGGATACCCCATTAATAATTCCATTAATATAGGATCCCAGATAATTCATTTAAGATAGGTCCCATTGTGATTCCATTTAATATAGGATCCCCATTGTAATTCCATTTCATATAGGATCCCCATTGATAATTCTATTTAATATAGGTCCCCCATTGATTAATTCATTAATATTGGATCCCCCATGTGATTGAATTCAATTGAATATGAGGGTCCCATTGATGATTCCATTAATAAGGTTCCCCGATGATAATTCCATTATAATTCGATCCCATTATATCATTTAATATATGATCACCCATTGATATAATTCAATTTTAAGGTCCCCATGATAATCCATTAATATAGGTTTGCACCATTGATAATTCATTTAAATAGGATCCCCAGTGAGAATTCCATTTTAATATAGGATCCCCATTAATAATTCCATTTAATATAGGATCCCCATTAATAATTCCATTTATATAGGATCCCCATGATTTAATTCCCATTTAATATAGGATCCCCATTGATAAATTCCATTAATATAGGATCCCCATTGATAATGACATTCTTTTAATATAGGATCCCATGATAATTCCATTTAATATAGGACCCCATTAATAAATTCCATTTAATATAGGTTGCACATTGATAATTCCATTAATATGGCTCCCATTATAATTCCATTTATATAGGATCCCAGATAATCCATTTATATAGGTCCCCATTGATAATTCATTTAATGATGGATCCCCATTAAAATTAATTCCATTTAATATAGGTTCCCCATTGATAATTCCATTTAATATAGGTTCCCCATTGGTAATTCTATTTAATATAGGTTCCCCATTGATAATTCCATTTTAACTGATAAGGAGTGTGGGTTTCACCCTTATTACTTTGTTTAGGTTGTTGGAATGGCTGTTTTCACCCTCAAAGCTCCGTCCTGTATCCTGGAAAGGGGATCTGAGTACCGGAAGGCAGGTTGGAACAATAAGACTCCATATAGTTGGAAGGGACACATGGCAAGTGATGAAGTATTGGGTTTTAACTTACTATTGTGTAGATATATCTCCCTTTTAAATGAACTGTCTTAGCCCTGGAAACTAATAAATTGAATATTTCCATATTGTCTCATGAGGTGAAACTTCAGGGACCTGGGCCCCCTGCATGTTTAGTGGTTGGGCCCCTGACACCCCCTCCCCTGCTCAGTGGAGCTACATTAATCTGTTTTTAAACAGCTGATCGCACATCTGTAGTAACTGTCGGCATGATCAGCTGTTTAAAAGACCAGTACCGAACCAGCAGCAGTTTAAAACAGTTGATTGTGATTACATTTACTATATACACATGTCCAGCTGATTAAAAATAGCCAATGGAGGATCCTCTTTATCACCAGCCCCCCTCACCCATTGTGAGTATTACAGACATAGTAGTTATGTCACTATGTCCTATATAATAACAGAAACTGGCACAGATTGGATAATGAAGGGCAAGTGAAACATATATCAGTTATACACATTGACATCTATATTATAGGTTTGAACTGAAAACTACGGTTCACATGACTGTTCGAATTTCATCAGGAAATGTACTAAATGTTGACTATCAAAAGTAAAATAATTGTGTATTTGACATTGAATTTTCATGGTTTCTTTGAAGAATTTGGGTTTGTGCTGAAATCTGTTCAATTTGACAGAATGACCCCCCCCCCCATAGATTTACTTACTTGCTAGTCTTCGATCCCGTTTAAGGAATGTTCCTGTGGAGTAATAGAAATAAATATTTGTATGAGACACGGGATATTATCTAATTATTATTACTGTAACACAATTAGGGAGATTTATTATCCCAATAGAGATTCTATATCAGTGTTATCTCCTGTGTGACTATAATGGAAGCTATTAGCTGGAATTAAAAGAGGGTTTCATCCATGCCCTTATAATCTCCCATCTTGACTACTGTAACATTCTACTGCTTGGACTCCCGGCCTCTCATCTCTCTCCTCTCCAGTCTATATTAAAATGCCCATCCATGCCCTTATAATCTCCCGTCATGACTACTGTCAAATTCTACTGCTTGGACTCCCGGCCTCTCATCTCTCTCCTCTCCAGTCTATATTAAAATGCTCATCCATGCCCTTATAATCTCCCGTCTTGTCTACTGTAACATTCTACTGCTTGGACTCCCGGCCTCTCATCTCTCTCCTCTCCAGTCTATCTTAAATTCGGCAGCTCGGATCATCTCGCTCTCCTCCGAAAGAGAACCCACAACCCTGATACTTCAGTCCATAGGGTGACTTCCCATCAAACAAAGAATCCTATTCAATACCCTGCTTTTACCCTTTAAATCCCTTCGCTCTACTGCACCTCCCTACTTATCTTCTCTCTTGGTCCCTTATGTTCCAGGCCGTGCCCTTCGCTCCTCGCAAGGAAATCTTCTCCACAGACCCCCAACTAACACTGCTGCCTCCCGCATTAAACCATTCTCTCTTGCTGCTCCCTACCTTGATAACTCTCTCCCTCTCTCGCTTCACCTGGTGACATCCATTAATACTTTCACATCTAGACTGTTATCCTACCTTTATAACTCCCTCTCTCGCTTCACCTGGTGACATCGGTTAATACTTTCCCATCTAGACTGTTATCCTACCTTTATAACTCTCTCCCTCTCTCGCTTCGCCTGGTGACATCCATTATGGTGTACGGATGTTTTACCAATTCACATGATATGTGGCGTGGTGTGGGTGGGTTTGACAGTTACTAATAATCACATGGGAAAGTCGAAACAGCACTAAGGGAAGCGACCTTGAGACACGGCCCAGATGGAACACAGAACCTGGGAGGTGCGTTGAGAAGGTGGAGGAGTTGGGATATGGACCAAACCTTGTTTATGGTGTAGGACCTGGATGGATAAAACAATTATACCGCGTTCAGATTATGTGTGCGGGATGTTAAAATAGAAGGTGTATGGGGTGCTACAAAGGAAGCTGTGGAAAACTATGAGGAGATAATAAAATATAGAATAGCAGAGGCACACAGTTCAAAAAAGTGAGATCAAACATGACCTAGGGCCTTCAGTGGGAAAATCCTGTGAATTTTTGGGTGACAAATGGGACAACAACCAATGTCTATTAAATCACACGTGTGATATTCCATAGGAGTAGACCTCGAGTAAAACACGGAGGGAAACGACAACCAATAAAATTAAAATATCCCCTCCCAGGAGGACAAATTGGAGCATACCTGATCTGGGTGAAAAAAATTATGCAGTGGGGGAAAAGCTCCGGAGTTTTCTTGTCATTGAACCTGGGGACAATGGGGATGGGTTGTATTTAGGGGCTGGATAAACCTGGGGTTCTACGAATTGAATTATGCGTGGTCAGAAGGAGAAAGAAACGTCTACATTATACTAATAATTCGCCCCTCATAGGTGGTCCCTGATATGAATGAGGGAAAATTTCCAAGCAGGGCATCCTGGGGTGTTTCCAGTCGGTGGGTGCGGGGTAATAGAACAATGTGGGGTGGGGGTGGTAATCCACCAGGAGGAATGGCTCACATAGGTTACCGGGGGGGAAAAGGAAAAGATCGGGCTACCATCACGCGAAAGGCCATACTCTGACGTATATTGAGTACAGGAAGCATGCTATGTGGGGTAGTCAGTGTGAAACTTGGTATATCTATGTGGATGAAATTAACATAAGCTACGGTCGGCATGAAGAGGGCAAAGGGGGGGGAGCGAGGTAGAGAATAGGGACTCGTATATTGAAAAAATTAATACAATGAGCTAATCACTGTAAGGAAATTATCAGCTATATCTTGATTACATAATAAAGAAAAGAGTGGTTGAAGAAGACTATAGAGGTGGAAGGACTTTCAGAGTTCGGAAGCACAGCGGGTATAAAGGACAGAAGACCAAGTCCGAAAGGGTTTAATTATCTTTTAGAATATTGGACATGCAGCTGAGGAAGATTAATGGATTGGGTAATTTGGTCACTATTCACATTTCAAATTCCCGAATTCATAAGAGATTTCTGACAAGTTGTTCGGTTTATGGTTTTTTGATGTACCGTGACTTCTTACCAAAGGGCCATTTAGGGGTATTACCTAGAAAGTCGTCGCTCTTCTAGTTCTTTACATTTTTGAAAGCAAGCAAGAGGACTATGCCCAGAACCTTTTGGATGGGGTATGAGGCAGAATCTCTTAGGGGCTGATGCTTTCTAAGTCATGGAAAGTGCCCATGTGAGGCGCAAGCTTTAGTCTTGTCCTTTTTGCCAACGAGATTCTTGTACAAGTCATGCGTGAAATTGATAGATCGCAGGACGAGTATGGGACTAGCGACACAACCTCAGAACTGCTTTGGTGAAGTTCATAACCATCCATGGTCACGGTATATCGGTAATATTCAGAGGGTCATACCGGTCAACGGGTTAGAATCTTGTAATATCATCCATCCAGGTCCAACGGTATAGAAAGTCTGTGATATTCATGTCTCCCCCTACCAGGTCAACGGTAGTATCTGTAATATTCAACAATCCATCGCAGGTCACGGTATAAAAGATAATCTGTAAATGATTCATCCTACCAGGATACTCGTATATTGGTAATCTTCGGGCATATCATCTACCAGGAAATCACGAAAGGAAATCTGTAATCATATCATGCCATCCAGGTCATTGTGTATAATATTAATATTCATGGAAGGAGATCATCCAGTCACTGGCTAAAATATCTGTAAGTATGTCATTCATACCAGGTCACGTGTACACGGAAATCTGTAATATTCATAAAAGGATCATCCAGGTCAACGGTACAAGATCTGGGTATATTCACAGTGGAAGGTCATATCCAGGTTCACGGGTACATCGTGTATATATCATGATCATCCAGGTCAACTGTAAATAGGGGGAGTCTGCTAATATTCATAGGGGGATAATCATCCATTTCATGGTATAGATAAGGGATAGCTGTATAATTCTGTCATATCCAGGTCTCGGATGTAATCCTGTAATCTTACATACTCATAACCAAAAGTCAGCGTGTAGCATGCGTTAATATCATTCATCCAGGCTCACGGTTATATCTGTATATTCATCCATCCAGGTCGACGAGTATATCTGTAAATATTCTCCATCCAGGGTCACGTATAGGGTCTGTAACACATACATTCATCTCCATTCCAGGTCACGGTATAATTCTGTAATAATGTCTCCAATCCAGGTCCACGGGTAATTAATGTCATGTAATTTCATCATGCCAGGTCACGTATTATCTGTAAATATTCATGGTCATCCGTGTCACGGGTATAGGAGGGGTCTGGTAGATATTCCATCCCTCCCAAAGGTCAGCGGTTAACTAAGGGGGTCTGGTATTATTTGATCACATCCAGGTCACGGTAGTAGGGTGTCTGAATATCATATCATGCCAGGTGCACGGTATATCTATGTAATAGTTCATGGGCCATCCAGGTCACGGTATATCTGTGGGGTATTTCATCCATAAGGGGAAGAAACCGTTGCGATGGTGATCCACAAGTCTTTAGATATTCATGGGCCATCCAGTCATAGGTAATATCTGTAATAATTCATCCATACCAGGTCATGGGGTAATAATCTGTAGGATATTCATCCATCACAGTCAATGTATAGTCTGTTAATAATTGCATGCCATCTCTCTGGTCAACGGGTAATAGTCTTTATATTTCATGGCCATCCAGGTCACGGTATAAAAATCTGTAATATTCAGCCATCCAGGTCACGTATATTCTGGTAATATTCCATCCATCCAGTCACGTTATATCTGTAATATTGGTGGTCATGGGCCACTCCAGGTCATGGTATAGCTGTACTATTCATCCATCCAGGTCCCGGTATATCCCCCTGTAATGCTTCCATCCATGCCAGGTCACTGTATAATCATGTAATATTCCATCCAAAAATCCAGGTCACGGTATATCTGTAATATTCATAGGAACGCATACCAGGTCACGGTATATCTTGTGAATATTCATCCATCCAGTCACGTATATCTGTAATATTCAGGGGATGCATACCAGAGTTAGCGGGGGTGTATCAAAAGGGGTGCTGGGTGTGTCGTGCAAGTTGAGGCGGGTGAAAATCAACTGGACGGTTTAACGTTTAGGTTCGTTGGAAGGTACGTTTCGCTAGTCAGACCAACGTGGCTTTCTCAAGTCAGAATGGACTGTTGTGAGGGCAAGAAGGTGTGGCAATTATGGATGAACGGAAAGGGCAATTGAAGTAAACCGCGTAGTCTGCGTGTTACCAATCACGGATCCTCATTCCCTCCTAGTGGGGGAGCCCTGAAAGTGTGGATGAGGAAGTGGTAAAAATACAAAGGGGAAAAACTGAGATTGGGGTCTCACCGAGGAGGGACAGGATCGGATAGAGAGGATCTTGTCCTTACTATTCTATGAACCACGTCGCCGTTAAAAGAGGGTTGCCCAGGGGGCGACAAAGGCGTTTTGAGACAGGGCTCTCTTTTAGAATTACTTTCCGCGAGGGGTTTCCCCTCAAGTTTTAGGGATGTTGTCGTGGCGTTCCTTTCATGGAAAACATTGCATGGTTTGGAGTAGGAGGCAATCATTAGTGCAAGAGACTCCAATGATCGTAAATGTTCCTAGAGAAGGGTGTCGATGGTCTTGCTGAGACATCAATGTGATCCATTGTCCTACTGTAATTGTCCTTAGGTTAACACTAGAAGTTTTACAAAAAAGGTGTCCAAAGAATTGGTTATCCCCTTGCCTTTCAAGGTATGGTCCTAAAACCGGAGGTGTGGGGCTTATGGGGGTGTCTCAACGACCTGAGGGTCTTGCTTGTACACCACTTTTTTTCTAGTTAGTGCAGTAGTTAAACGGTACTACAACATTGCGTGACACGGAGTCTTACTTACAGTTTACGCTAAGGTCCTTGTCTGGTCACAGTGAGGGAGGTGTGGTAATTCGGGGCCACGTCACAAGGGACTAATTGCGGAAGATCAAGCTCTTGAGAACAGAGAGTGAGTGGGAGAGGGAGGTGGGTCCTTGGCTGCTATTGGAGAGGCATGTAACAACCTGGAGCCGGTCCCTAGGAGTCAGACAAGCAAGGCCTGGAGGTGGTTTCTCAGTGGTGAGGTGGTGTTTTGCTCTTTCGTTTCTTGCTCGCTTACAGGGTTTTTTGTTCCCCCACGGAAAACTGATTGCAATATTTGTCTAACGTGGGCCGTCACATGCGTTTCAAAGAGGATGAGGACTTCTCGGTCTGTTAGATTATTGGGGTACTAAAAATGAGTTATCTGTGGATGTTACAGGTTCGGTAATCCTTTAATTGTGCACAGGTTCTTGATATGTTATTTTTTTGTTCATAATGTTTATATTTTTTGTTAGTATCAATGAATAGTTACAACGGTAATGTATGCAGAAGGGAAAAAACAGAAAAAAGGGTAAAGGAAAGGGGTATGAAAATTATCGAGTTGTTTCTTGTGTATTTGTACCAATATTATCATAAGTCAATACAATGTTGGTTTACGGTGCCAGATTCATCCATCGGTTGGATTATATCCGGTCTCCGTCCGTCCTGTCGGGGTCCGTGAACCGGCCCTACGGTCTGTCATAGAGTGCTTGGTCAAGGAGTGGAGGGCGTGAGTATATAAGTGGTGAGTGGCTGTTTTGGTGTATTACATATCAATTTCGCCTCACAAGCTTTAAGGTGTGCCTGTCATGGTAGCGGATCCCATCAATTTGCTGTCATATCAGCTCCGCAGCGCTCCGCGCACAGCTCCTCCAGGCTGTATTCTTGCGGGTCCCATATACTCAATGTCTTGTACCACAGCCTTGCGTAGCGGGTGGTTATTTGGGTCGATGAGTGAATAACGGCCCTAACTTGTCCCCATCTTAAAAATTCCTTGTGCTGCCTTATAGCATAAATGGCTCTGTGTTAAGGTGAAATCGCGCTGTTTGAGAAGAGGGAGTCTTATAGTTTCTGGTGAAGTGGGGATACTACCTTACAGGTAAGGTGCAAGCCAAGGGGTGGCGCAGAGGGCGCAAATCAGCCGGAGAGCAAGCATGGTATTAGTTCTGTGTGGTGTAATAAGAGATGATAAATTGTGCTTCAAGGGAGGAACATGTCTCTTCTCCCTCTTATCCAAAGCATGTGGGTAAGGCCTCATTTGGAAATATTCAGGTGCAAATACTTGGAATTCCTGTGTACAAAAAGGACATCTATCCTAGTGTTGAAAGGGGAAGGGTTTCGAAGAAGGAGGCAAACTAACATTAATAAGGGATGGAGGACTATGAAAATTGAATGTGACGGAACTAGGAGAACGTGTCGGAAAAAGGTTACAAGTTAAGTGATACTCTGGGGGAACAGGGCTGACTATACGGAGGAGTATGAGGGGGGATATACAAAATGTGTAGTGAAATACATTAACAGAATGCCTACATAACGTATCTGGTGTCACGAGGGAGGGATTAAGGTGTTAACCAAATAAAATGTCTCAATCAGGAACACAGAGTACATAAACCCATTAAGGAACGGATATGAAGAAAAGAAGCGGGATAGGCTCTACAATCTGTGGGAAGGGTTTTTCGACTGTGAGAGCCGGATAAAAGGCGTAGTGGAACTGGCTTTCCAAGTTGGCGGGACGTTTGTTTAGGTGGGGAGTTATACATATTCGTCAGGTGTCTAAAAAAGACTGGATGATTTAGGTACAAAACAAGGAAAATGATTGGTAAACAGAGGGGTTAATGGGTAGTATACAGGGGAGTAACATGGACTTGGAGTTTGGGACAAAGATAGTTTGTCGAGGGCTGGTGATACAGTAAAAGCTATGGAAGGCAGGATCTTCGCAGTGTGAGGGAACGGAAGTAGGGATGCTTATGTGGAGGAGGGGGGGCGGGGATGTACAGGTTCCCTTTGGCAGTATTAAATAGAAAAGCAATGGGAATTAAGAGTTTTGCTACACGGAGGGACAAGGGAATGTGTACAAAAGGTGTACGGGTGGGGGGGAGAATGGTATTGTAAACGTGAGCATAAAACGAAATAGTGATTGCAGAGGTAAGGGGGTTTGTCAACTGTTGGAGAACGAGTACAAGCGATGTCAGAAACAATAAAAACTGTGTGCTTCCAGTAAAGAGGACGGGGAGGGTTTGATAAGGGTCAGGGAAGTTCATTGGTGCGGGGAGTTATTTCAAATGAAAACAGCAATAAGGGATGAAGTGGTCTACAAAAACATAGGAATGGTTGGACAAGCGAGGGGAAGGGACAGAGTTACTGTTGTGGGGAGTATGTCGAAGGAGTAAAGCAGTAGTCTAGTATAGGATATGTGTATGGTGAAAGTGGAGATTTAGTCACAGTAGTGGGGGCGGAAGCGTTGAACGGGGCTATGTGAACGTGTCGGTGGAGTAGTGCGTCCAGAATGGATGTGCCGGATAAAGGTTGGAGGGATGTCAAGGGAGAAGGTTGCGGAGTAAAATTGTACAGGGGGGGTAATTAATTAAAAAGCTGGATGATTTCTAAACCAACAGAAGAATGTTTACAGAGGGGGAATTTAGGCGGTGATATGTGAATCCGTAGAAAGTAGAAGTGGGTCACGACGCATGGGGTTTGTGTACAAAAGCCGTGGGATGTGAGAAAACGGTGAATCGGGGGCTATGGGGTGAGATGCGGGTCCTTCCAGGGTGGTGATGGCTGATAGGTTCTGGGACGAGGGGGGGTTGACCTAGGGGGATGGTGCAATTTGTACGTACAAAAAAGCTGTCGAAAAGTGCAGGGTAGTGGATCATTACAAAAACCAGGAAATGGGTTCAATTATGGCGAGGTTACTACGCTGGTAGGGTGGTGATGGGATCACAGTAGATCCTTGGGAAACAAGGCGAGTATTAGTCACTGTGTGAGGAAGCTGGGAGGGAGGAGGACTATGGAAAACTGAGAAGGAATCTGTCAACAGGTGGAACATGGGTTAGTGGGGCAGAGGGAGGTTTCATTGGTACATTTAGGAAACTAAAAGCTGGAAGGAGTTTTACTTACTAAACAACAAAGGAAGTGGTGTAAATAACGAGTATTTACAGGATGGGTGATATTGGAAGTCAGCAGTCACCTAAGTAGAGTTGGGAAAGAGGTTGGTTGTGCAGCTGTGGAGGAACGGGGTAGCAAGTGCTTATGAGGGAACTGGTCATTACCAGTGGACGATAGAAGGCAAGGTCAGGGGGATCGTTAGGAAAAGAAAAGGGAGCAGGTGTCTGTAGTGGGAGTGGGTCCAATATTTTAAAAAAAAATCGAGGACTGGGGAATGAGTTTTCTTACGACAAGGAACAAAGGAATGGTAATAAACAAGATTACGGGCTGGGTATGGAATAACAATCAAGTGAGGATTTGGGGGGGACGGCAGGTATGGTCCCATAGAGGTGGAGGGAGCAACCTGGGGGGGGTGGGATAAAGCGAAAAGCGTAAATGACACGCGTGTCTACCGCGTTGTGGACGGGTTGTTCATGGCCGGGTCAGTAATTGGTCAGAATAAGTGGTAGTGTAAAATGAGCACAAGAAGCGTATGCTGGGTGTGGCAAGATTTAGTTCTACAGAAAACACACTATGGAGTTAACACAAGATGTTGACATGGGGGGTGAGGGTTGATTCATATAAGTAAAAGCGAATTGGGAAAGGAATGGAGAGGGTTGGGAAGAATCGAGTGTAGGGTCTGAGTGGGAGATGGGTGCGATGGGAGACGGGGATTTGTGAATATTTCTCTTATTCATGCGTGGTCGAAGGGTGGGCAGCAGGGGGATGAGTGAAAGTTTGGTGTGGTACAGTGGGCATGTGTGGGACACGGGAAGTACTCACTCAAGAGAAAGAAAAAGAAAACTGGGGTGGTCAGCTTAGCGAAGATGCTGAGGCGGGCGGTGTGGAGGAGTGGTGCGACCAAGCACAAGGGGGAAGAGGAGGACAAGTACTGGGAGCTGGGACGAAAGGTGTGAGGGGATATGGGGGGGCAGAATGTTGTGTGACAAGCCGGGGGGTGAGGGAACCGGGAAAGGGGGCTGGAGTGGGAGAGACGGGTCTGGGCTCAATGAGCTGGGAGCGGAGACCTGGGTGTGTTTGGGAAGGGTAAGAGGCCAGGTTCAGAGGGGGCAGGGAAGAAAAAACGAGGAAGGGCGGCGACAACAGAAGGGGACAAGTGACGAGCTGAACGAAAGGAAGGTGGGAAAGGGGTTTTCACGGGAACGGTAAAGCTATGGAACGTTCTATGCCAGTGACGTCTGTTATGCAGGGTCATTTGGTCAGTTTAATATAAAGCTGGATGCGTTTCTCTACAAACAAGGAATGTATCAAGTTAACTGGTATTGAAATACCTAAAGCTCAGAAGTTGGGAAAGGTTTTCATGCTGAAACGGAAGCTATGGAACTGTCTTCCAGTGGACGTTGTTATGGGCAGGTTTCATTGGTCAGTTTATAAAATTAAGCTGGGGATGAGTTTTTTACAACAAGGAATGTTACAAAGTACTGGTGTAGTACATCAAAGTAGAGTTGGGAAAGGGTTTTGTCACTGTGAGAACACGTAAAGCTAAGGAAACTGTCTTCCAGGGACGAGTTGTTATGGCAGGTTTACATTGGTCCCAGTTTAATATACAAAGCTGGATGAGTTTCTACAAACAAGGAATGTTTACACCAGTTACTGGTATTGATACAAAAAGTAGAGTTGGGAAAGGTTTGTCACTGTGAGCAAGAACGGTAAAAGCTATGGAAACCTGTTGCCAGGACGTATTATGCAAGGTTATTGTCATCGTTAAAATAAAGATGGCTAGTGAAGTATTCTACAAAACAAGGAATGTTACAGTTACCTGGTTTGATACATAAAGTAGAGTTGGGGAAGGGTTTTTTTCACAAACTGATGAGAACTGGTAAAGCTATGGAAACGGTCTTCAGTGACCGTTGTTAAGGCAGGTCATTGGTCAGTTTAATAAAAAGCTGGCTGGAGTTTCTCACAAACAAGGATGTTACAGGTTAACTGGTATTGATACACTAAAGATCGAGTTGGGAAAGGGTTTTTGTCACCTGATGAGAACGGTAAAGCTGGACTGTCTTCCAGTCGGACGTTGTTATGGATGGCGGTTCATTGTCAGTTTAATAAAAAGTGGATGAGTTTTCTCAAAAAAGGAAAAATGTTACAGGTTCTCTGGGTTGTTTTATTGTAAATAAATAGAGTTGACCAGGGAATTTCCGTTGGGGGGGACACTTGAGTCAGGAAAGGATTTTTCCCCTTCATAAATTTGGTGGGGTTTTTGCTTTCCTCTGGAATCAACAGTGGCAGGAAGGAATGAGGATAAATTGCCAGATGGGTTTTGGACTGGATGGCGTATGTCTTTATTCAACCCTCCAAGGTCTGTACTGTCCTGTACTATAAAAACTAAACAATGTACCTATAATATATAACCACTATACAATACTATAAACTGTAATATGCTATACTGTACTATACTATACATCTTACACTATACTATAACACACTGTACTATACCCACATATTCTATATTTCATATACTATATATATTCTATATACTATATTATATTCTATATACTATTATATTCTATGTCTATATGTATTCTATATACTATAATTTTATCTAATTACTATATTTATTCCATATACCTATATCTCTGAAGTATAAAGCCGAATGTTTTTAGATTGAAAATCAACCCAAAACCTTGCCTGGTCGGGCTTATACTCGAGTCAATAGTAAACGACCCTTCAGTCAGAAGCAGCCGTCTAGTCAGGTGGCCGGCAGTTCCCAGTAGTTCCTTCACGGGTGCGCGATGATGTCATCGTCGCCTCTGGCGGGATGACGGACTTCATCGCACACCACGAGCAATACTGGGAACTGCCGGCCTGCACAGAGCGAGCGGCAGCCGGCAGAGATATGAAGACATGAGAGACCATACGGTACGTGAGCTGGTGGGGGGGGGGCTGGGAGTTACAGTATGCCATACAGTACCCCCCATACCTTTCTACTATAAGGTGGTTGGAAACCTACAACTCCCAGCAACTAAAGCATGCTGGGAGTTGTAGTTTCCAAACATCTACGTGGGAAAGTTATTAAGGGTTACTGTATAATACCCTCGGCTGATACTCCGGGTCGGCTTATATCGAGTATATGGTCCCATATTCATATATAGTATATGCCTGTGTACGGTTATAGAATCAGTGTTGTTATAGATATGGGGGGTGGTATAGAAGGAAGAGAGGGAGGTCATACAATTCAATGACTTATCTGAATTTGACCCGCATCAGGTGTCAGTAATTAGTACCCCACATAGACAGGAGACTTCAGTCACCCACCCTCGCCCTTACTATCCAAGCCCTATATTTTCTAGCCCTGTATGGAAATACCAACTCCCCTCCCTGTTTATTTTAACTCTATACTAATCATTAAACACGATGACACCAACATTTACACAACGTCCAATTACAGTGAGACGCCTGTATTCAACATGTGAAGGGTTTTATTGACGGTTAAATAAAGGGAACAACCCAGACCTGTACCCGTGACACTGGTCATCTCCTGCACCATACCATGGCTCAATGTCCAGGCCACAGAGAGAATTTTATGGATATAAAGAACAAGAATAGTAAAGCTGGGTAACACATGGCAGCCTTTGAAATATGACAACAAGTATCCTAGAGATCCTGTCCTGGTCATTTCTCAATTTTAGGATACCACCAGTCCGGAGAGTTCTCCCTGATATACAGTATATACACTGCCTGTAGTAAAGAATTAGGGACCTGCGTGGGGGGTTTTTTCCCTCGCATGTGGCTGACTCACTTATAAGAGACGACCATGACCAAAGTTCAGGTCCGGGCACTCTTTTAAACTACTATTCAGAGTTATATAAATACAACAATCATCCAAACCTTATAACCCTACCCCATAATGTCTGTAAACATTACATAGTAACACGTAGTATTGGAGGTTGTATACTAAGAATAACGTCCATCTAGTCAACCTTTATACCACACATAATGTCTGTGTCAACAGTTACATAGTAACATAGCTATGGAGGTTGTATACAAGACACGTCCATCTAGTACAACCTTGTATACCCTACCCATAATGTCTGTATAACACGTTAATAGAAATATGTATTGGAGGTTGATAATAGACATACGTCCCACTAGGACACACCTTTATACCCCTACCATAATGTCTGTATCAAACAGTCTACATAGTAACATAGTATTGGAGGTGGTAATAAACGACATAAGTCCATCTAGTAGTCAACCTTTTAACCCTACCCCCATAATGTTGTATAAACGATTACATAGTAACACTAGTATTGAGGTTCTATAAAGACATAGTCCATCTAGTCAACCTTTATACCTACCCATAGATGTCTGTATAACAGTTACATACGTAACATAGTAGTGGAGGTGTATAAAGGACATACGTCCATCTAGTCCCACCTTTATACCCTATCCATAAAGTCGGTTAAACAGTTTACAGGATAACAAGTATATGGAGGTTGTTCTAAAGACATACGTCCTACTAGTCCAACCTATTATACCAACTACCCATAATGATCTGTATAAACAGTATACATAGTCCCTAGTATGCGAGTTTTTATATAAGACATAGTCCATCTAGTCCAACCTCTGCATACACTACCCCCATAAATGTCGCTGTATAACAGTTACACAAGTCAACATAGTATGGAGAGTTGTATAAAGACATACGTCCATATAGTCAACCTTTATACCCTACCTACCATAAGGTCTGTAATAACAGTTAATCAAGTAACATAATAGTATCGAGGTTGTATAAAGAATACGTCCAGTCTAGTCCACTCCCTTTATACCCTACCCATAATGATCTGGTTATAAACGAGTTACTATAGTACATAGTATGGAGGTTGTATAAGAAATATCACATCCACTAGTCCAAAACTTTATCTCCAAAATGAGGCTGAGTATCACCAGATCCAACAATGCAAACTCCTGTCTAAGAACTTCTACCTCTTTGAAATAAAATGCTCATATGTAGAGTTAGTATAGATTTTATATTGTTATTATATAATACAGGTATACAAACAAGGGGATCAAGTGAATTATACAGATAAAATAAATACAATTATAACAGGTAAGAAAGCATATATATAATTATGTATAAAGTGCAACAGCCTTGACACATTAGGAATGAGATCCCTGCCCCAAAGAGCTTCAATCTAAGGGGTGGGTCAGAATACATAAGATAAAGTGTGGGGGTGGGTGGGTAAAAAGATGAGTTTGAGGCAGGCTAACAATCATTATTTTGCTGGTGTTATAAAGGTAGGATAACAGTTCTAAGTGGGAAAGTATATATGGATGTCACCAGGGCGAAGCGAGAGAGGGAAGAGTTATAAGGTAGGATAAACAGTCTAGATGGAAAGTATTAATGGATGTCCCCAGGCGAAGGAGAGAGGGGAGAGAGTTATAAAGGTAGGATAACAGTCTAGATGTGAAAGTATTAATGATGTCACCAGGCGAAGCGGAAGGGAGAGAGTTATAAAGTAGGATAACAGTCTAGATGTGAAAGTATTAATGGATGTCTACAGTACACTCACACTACATCACAGTCCCCATATTAACAAATTGTACTACATTATACATCATACTACATCCCACTATATCACAATCCATCACACTACATCACACTACATCATACTACATCGTACTACTTCATACTACGTCACAATCCACCATATTACATTGTACTACATTACATATTATACTACATCACACTCATTACAATCATATACGACATTGTACTACAATACACATCATACTACATCACACTACATTCCATTCCATCATACTACATCCCACTACATTCTATTCCATCATACTACATCACACTACATTCCATTCCATCATACTACATCCACTACATCACATTCCATCATACCACATCACACTACATTCCATTCCATCATACTACATCACACTACATTCCATTCCATCATACTACATCACACACATCACATTCCATCATACTACACCACTACATTCCATTCCATCATACTACATCACACTACATCACATTCCATCATACTACATCATACAACATCACATTCCATCATACTACATCACACTACATCACATTCCATTCCATTCCATCATACTACATCACACTACATTCGCATTCCATCATACTACATCACACTACATTCCATTCCATCATACTACATCACACTACATCACATCCATCATACTACATCACACTACATTCCATTCCATCATACTACATCACACTACATTCCATTCCATCATACCACATCACACTACTTCCATTCCATCATACTACATCACACTCCATCACATTCCATCATACTACATCACACTACATTCCATTCCATCATACTACATCCACTACTCCATTCCATCATACTACTCACACACTCCCAATTCCATCTAACATCACACTACATTCCATCCATCATACTACCTCACACTACATTCCTTCCATCAATTATCTCTCACCTACATTCCATTCCATCATACTACATCACACTCACATTCCATTTCATCATACATACATCACACTACACTCAACTTCATCGTACTACTCCACACTCTAACATTCCATCATACTACATCACACTACATCACAATTCCCTCATACTAATCACACTACATCACATTCCATCATACTACATCACACTACATTCCATTCCATCATACTGCATCACACTACATCCCATTCCATCATACTACATCACACTACATCACATTCGATCATACTACATCACACTACATTCCATTCCATCATACTACATCACACTACGTTCCATTCCATTATACTACATCATACTACATCACATTCCATCATACTACACCACACTACATCCATTCCATCATACTACATCACACATACATCACAATCTACCATATTACATTGTACTACAATAAACATCATACTACATTACACGACACACATTCCATCAAACTACATCACAAACATCACATTCACTCAGTACTCCATTACACTACATCACATTCCATCAAACTACATCACACTTCATCACATTCCATCATACTACACCACACATCATTCCATTCCATCATACTACACCACACTACATTCCATTCCATCATACTACATCACACTACATTCCATTCCATCATACACATCACACTACATCACAATCTACCATATTACATTGTACTACAATACACATCATACTACATTACACTACATCAAATTCCATCATACATCATCACACTACATCACATTCCATCATACATCATACTACATTACACATCATACTACTTAATTGTATTACTTCATACTACTTTACAATCCATCACTTTACTCACTATTAATAAATCAGATTTGGAGAAGGAACTTTGACACATTGACACATTGACACACTTGACACATTGAGTATACAGATACAGCCATTATATCAGTTAGTGTTCACCATCTTCAACAACCCAGAGAATATCAAGAATATAAAAATAAACTCAATCACAAAACCATGGTGTAATAGACACGAGAAGGGAAACAAACTACCAATAGTTCAAAAACACCAGAAATTACCATACAGCAAATTACATCCTCTGGCAATCTTTGGTAAGCATTGGAAAAATGAGAAAAACAACCGTGGCCTCCCATTTCTGTCTTTTGTCCTATTTCAGGTAAAATCAACCAATACCGACCCAGGTGAAATTTACATGTATGGTGGGAAGGCTTTTATTTAACCCACTGACTGATGACCACAGTTGCACTTTAAAAAAAATTACATTTTATAAATATGATTTGAATATGATATGTGTGATTTTTACCACAATGTACATGGCAAAATGTCACATGTGGTGATGTGAGTTTTCACCGTCAGTTTTCTCTGCTTTATAAATTGTGGCAAAAACATAACGTCCCATATTGTCCAGGTCACCATAGTCTACTATATGTCCAAGGTCACCCTAGTCACCCATAGTCTACTATATTCCAAGTCACCCATAGTCATCCATAGTCTACTATATGTCCAAGGTCACCCATAGTCACCATAGTCTACTATATGTCCAAGGTCATCCATAGTCACCCATAGTCTACTATATGTCCAAGGTCATCCATAGTCACCCAGTCTACTATATGTCCAGGTCCCATAGTCTCTATAGTCTACTATATGTCCAAGTCATCCATAGTCACCCATATTCTAACTATATGTCCAAGGTCACCCATAGTCACCCATAGTCTACATTGTCCAAGGTCACCCATAGTCTCCACAGTCTACTATATGTCCAGGTCACCAATAGTCATCCATAGTTACTATAGTCCAAGGTCGCCCTATCCACCCTAGTCTACTTATGTCCAAGGTCATCCTAGTCACCCTTCTACTATATGTCCAAGGTCACCCATAGTAATCCATAGTCTACTATGTCCAAGGTCATCCATAGTCACCCAGTCTACTATATGTCCAGGTCACCCACAGTCATCTATAGTTTACTATATGTCCAGTCACCCATAGTCACCCATAGTCACTATATGTCCAAGGTCACCATAGTCACCCATAGTCTACTATATGTCCAAGGTCACCCTAGTCACCCATAGTCTACTATATGTCCAAGGTCACCCATAGTCACCCATATTCTACTGTTACTACTAATGAGCCATCTTTACAAGTCCCACTGTAACTGCCCAGAATGCCAGGAGACCATTAGAAGATGGAATACAGGTGACATTATATGGTCATCTTGCAAATCCCAATACATAGGTTACAACTGTATTTAAAGGCTGAACAATTATCAAAGTAAAAAAAACTAGGATTATCACATCTAGATTTCCTACTGATTCCTTATTGAGTCGAATTTAAGATGTTAAATGAAAGTGGAAATTAATGAGGAATCTTTATTCAAATATTCCCACCAAACCTCATAACTGCAACAGTTTGAAAGTTAAGAGATGTAAGACTAACCTGATATTCAGTGAAATGTTCTTTCCCTCAGCCTATCAAAGTTTCCACCTCCAGTAACCCTGACTAAAACCTGTCCCAATGTTCTGTGCTCTCCTGCGCTTTCAATAAAGCCTTAAAATGGGCCTTATTGAATTGTCACCGGCTTGACAGTTACTCGGTTTCCCTCTCCCTGTTTTTGCTTATAGGAGGACATCCATCTAACCACCTGACTGCTGGATGTTGTGCTGTATAAAAGGAAGTCATGTCAAGATCACCTTGTATTAGGCCATTACAATTGCCCTCGTTGAAGGCCCAGAAAACATTTGCACTGTAAACCGATATTCTAGATGCAGATTCCAGGGCTTGTGTTCTATTGACCCCATGGACAACCACATCTTTTACTCTCCATTTAACTCTCTATGAACGGAAGTTTTTGTCAAAACTGTTCATTGTATATTTACCAACAAACCACTGTATGACTTTGTATGACTGATGTTTAAACAAGCCTGGACCACGATCAGGATGTTTCTGTGTAAAATGTTTTCCAAGAATACAAAAGGCTGATTCCAATTATTAAGGTACATGGCACAGGGTGTCTGTTTTCCCTCTCACCCTCCGAACCTTCCTCGTTTTTAAAATCCTTCTGCAGCTGTGAACAATGACGGAATATCTATATATTATTTTATGGATTTCTTTCTTCCTTTAACTAAATAGGGCAAATGCAATCCTAAAGGTGTCACCTTATATGTAAAGCATCTTATAACTTGCTTTATGTACCTCAGTACTTTTTTGCCTTACAGCCTACCTCAGGAGGTAGGTACGGGTGCCCCTCCTTCTGGCCTTACAGTGTGTGCCCTTTTATGCCCTCACAGCGATCCTGCGAATCCAAGCTCAGGCGAGTTCCCCAAGCCCCACCCAAGTGTGAGAATGGGGAATTAAACTTTATTAAGTGCTGGTCCTCCTCTCATGTATCGAAACAGCTCTGTTAGATTAATAGTAGAGATGGGCGAACTTGGAAAAATCCGTTCCACACGCAGATTCGCGGATTTTTGGAAAATCCAATCCGTGAGCGGACCCATTAAAGTCAATTGGCGTTAAAAGAATCCAAATATTCCGCCTACATTCATAGTCTAAATAGCAATGGTAACTTACTGTTAATGGCTCAGGGATGCTGGAAATGGAATCTGGGCAACACGTATCAATGCCCCAAATCACCACCCAGTACCAGAAACTTCATGTGCTTCCTGATTTGCATTCTGATTGTTTCATAAATTGGAACCCAGAATTCTCGTTGCCACGGCTAACAGGGGGTTGCACTGATAAAATCACCTGCCATTGGTGAATTTGGGACATGTGGCTGAATTGTTTTTAAAATTTGAGAAAAATGGAAAAATTTAAAAATCCTCAAACGTTCCTTTTTTAATAAAATGTCGTAAAGCGGAATTCTTGAAAATCTGTAAGTCCATGATCTGCCGCCGCTCGAAATCTACCTCTGAACCGGGTTGGGATCCAAGTTCTGGTCCACCTTTAATTAATGGACAATTCTAGTAGAAAAGCAACATGACCAAGACTGTAACTAACTGTCCCAACCCAATGGTAGAATTCTGTATTTATATAATTATGCCTCTCAATAAAATATTCCCTTCTGCACTAACACACATTAAACTGAGGTTATTTAATAGGTGATTGTTTAATTAGTCCACTGTCTGGTACTATATCCATCATGTATGTATTTATTACCCTTACTACTGTATATTTCCCCCTTGGGCACATACTGGATCTAGTGAATTCTTCCATTGTGATGTTTAGCAACATCCTACTTGGCTCTGATTGGCTACAGACATTGTCAACACAACTGAAAATGGTATAAATTGATCTTTTGTATGGGAACATCAACCAGAGCCTGTAGAAGATCAAGGCAAGTGCAGCTTCAAGACTGGTTCTGTAAGTAGAAAGATTAATATGGAAATATGGACCCGATTCTCATTTATCATTGTTCAAACAAGCTTTAAATATCTGAACCTAGTGCAATGTACGCAGGTAACATTTACCCTTTAATGGGAGGTAGGGGATTGTGTATCTTTCAAGAAATCTAGTTGGGTCTGTCCCATACATGGAAAGCTAGAAGGTAGAATCCCTTTTCTTTATCCCATTATAAGTCTGACACATAGGAAGGTTTCCATGTCCCCTGTATTGTTATCAATTCTGTCTCACTTATGGTCCATGTTTATAGGATATTTCAGATGAAATTAAATAAGATCATAAATTGATAGGAATTCTGATTGGATCACCAGAGACTTACTGTGAGGATCCCCAGAAAGTACCCAGGGCTCTTGTAAACCTACCAAATACTATATCACTACCCAACTGTCCCCGGGGCTGATGATGGGACAAACTTATCAATAGTGCCCTGTCCATTGGTTGGTGGATGGACAACCTACCAATAGTGAACTGTCCCCAGGGCTGGTAGTGGGACAAATCTACCATTTTTGGGGGTTGTTCTATGTTATCATAATTGACATGTTTAGTTGTGTATGGCAGGAAGACACAATCGTTCTCTCATATCTGATGGTTCCACACACCTGCAGGAGGGTTCACATTGGACTTTTTTTTAACTGTTTTTGTCTTTTATTTTTCTCACTCAGAACCTCGCAAAGCGCCCAACTGAATTACAGGAGCTGCCATGCGGATTAATATATTTTCTTCCTAGTTCTCTTCTTTTCCTTGGCTGCCATGAGAGTTGGTAAGTGAGCACAGTTTGGTTGGTCTATCACTGTACCAGTGGTGAATACATATATTGTCTCTCACTTCTTAACTGCCCATAGGAGCAAACAGTATGGCAGCTCTCCTGCGGGTTAAAACCCAAGCATGTAGATAAAAAGGTTTTAAGTGTAAATTTCACATGGCTGTGATAGGTCATGAATGGATGGAATTTAGGCAATAATTAATCTTTATTAATAACCACTCTTTATATCTATCCTTTATCTAACACAGAGACATTACTATCGATATCTAACACAGGGAATTTTAATAGGATAAATACTACTGGACCCAAGACACACCCCTGAGGACATCACTTACAACACTGAGCTAACTAGAAAATATTCCATTAAAGGGTATGTCCATTACCCTATATTTTATATGTTGTAGGAAATTGCTATAAACCTCAAACTCAAAATTACAACAATTTCCTACAACATATAACAATTTAGTTTGGGGGGGTGAACATACCCATTAATAACCATCTTATATAATCTATCCTTTATCAAACACAGAGATTATAATATCAATGTCTAACACTAGGGCATTTATTAATGATAAGACTACTGGACCCAAGACACACCCCTGAGGAATATCACTTACAACCATGAGCTAACTGAGAAATATTCCATTAAGGTATGTCCATTCCCCAAACTAATTTTATATGTTGTAGGAAATTGCTATAAACCTCAAACTCATGAGGTTTACAACAATTTCCTACAACATATAACAATTTAGTTTGGGGGTGGACATACCCTTTAATAACCATTCTATATACCTATCCTTTATCAAACACAGAGATGTTACTCTCAATGTCTAATGCTAGGTCATTTTAAATAGGATAAAGTCTACCAACCCAGGACACACCCCTGAGGATTATCACTAACAACACTGGTCCAACTAAAATGTTCCTTAACCACTCTAGTATCTATGCTTTATCAAACACAGCGATTGTACTATCAATGTCTAACACTAGGTCATTTATAATAGGATAAGTCTACCAGACCCAGGACACACCCCTGAGGAACATCACTAACAACACTGGTCCAACTAGAAAATGTTCCATTAATAACAACTCTTAAATCTATCTTTATCAAACACAGAGATTGTACTATCAATGTCTAACACTAGGTCATTTATAATAGGATAGAGTACCGGACCCAGGACAACACCCCTGAGGAACATCACTATACAATATTGGTCCAACTAAAATGTTCCATTAATACAAACTCTTTATAATCTATCATTTTCAACACAGAGATTTCCTATCAATGTCTAACACTAGGTCATTTATAAATAGGATAAAGAGTACCGGACCCAGGACACACCCCTGAGGAACATCACTACAATATTGGTCCAACTAGAAAATGTTCCTTAATAACAACTCTTTAAATCTACATTTATCAAACACAGAGATTGTCCTATCAATGTCTCACTAGGCCATAATCCAGTTCTGCAGCGGATCTCTGAGATGCAGTAACTTATTGTAAATGGTTCTGGGACCTTTTTTCTGAAAGAATTTGATTTTAACCAATTCTGATTAGTTACAATCAGATTTTTTTTGAAAGCATACCAATCAGATACTTTCTAAAAAAATCTGTTTGTAACCAATTCTGATTGAATACAATCATTTTTTCAGAAATAATCTGATTGATACACTAACCAATCAGATTCTTTTCCAGTTATAATCATATTCTTCAGAAAAAAATCTGATAATTTAGTTTACCACAGATTATTTCTGAAAGAATATGATTGTAACCAATTCTGATTGGATACAGATTTTTTAAAAAGAATCTAATTGGTATATTAAATAACAAAGATTATTTTCCATCATATTGGTTACAATCTGATTCTTTCAGAAGGAATCTGATTGTCTGTTTCCTAGACCTTTTCCCAGATCCAAGAGACATTTACAATAAGTTGTCATTTTCATAAAATTTCAAAAACCTCGAAAATTGAAATTCCGAAATTAAGAGAATTTTCTATTTAAACTTTTGAACACGGCTAAAAAATAAATGCAGAAGCTAAAAAACAGTTGCAATTGTGAGGAAAGTTATTTTTTTTGTTCTGGATATTAAACGTGTTCTCCAGACCATTTCCCATGTCCCACCCAATTACAGTGAGTTACCATTGATATTTATACCTTTATTTTAGGCAGAACTTTCTGTTTTTTTTTTTTTCTGATTAACTTCAATGGTCCACTTGTGGATTTTCAGTTTTTTTCAAAAATCCATGAATCTGGATTGGATCAAATTTCAGTGTTAGGCCATTTCTAATGGAAACAGGAGGGAGTTCTTAATTAAAGGGTAAGCGTGTTGCCCATACAAGTGCCTTTTATTTAAAAGAGCAAATTCCTACCTTTTAAATGACTCCAAGATCATATTTCTAGTTACAGTCAATACAAATTACAGCAGTTGAAAATTTAGCATCTCCACAACAAAATCATTAGCACCATTGCTCAGCCCCAGCCCCCTTACCTAAGGCACTGAGCATGCCCAGTTGTATTCTACTGCTGTAACAGAGCTTCAGCTCTCTCCACCATAAGGCCCGCCCCAAACTTCTAACCATTTTTATAGCTAAAAGTACAACCAAAGAGAAGTAGGATCCTGCACACCTAAACAAGAAAAGGTAAGTAATAATTACTTCATGCTGGGTGCTCTAGGTTCTGTAGCCAACAGCCAATATCATAAAGGTAGACACTGCTAGGCACCCCATTTAGTAGGTGAAAAATGTCCTTAATGGTGACGTTTAGGAACCAGTGTGGCTCCTTCCTCAGACCAAACAAAAACTGAACATCCAAGTGCATGGTGCTATAGTCTCACATAGTATAGATGGCCATCTAGAGGTCAAAGATAAAAATACGTATTCAAAAAAGCAAATGCAAAGATAAAGTGCGAAGTTAAGTGTCAAGTGCTACATATGTGGTACATATAGAGTGACAACATGTAAAATATCATAGAATAATAAAAATTAAACAACGCAGGCTACAAAGACACAAGAGTGATATCAGAATAGCACTTAACAGACTTAATAATGAGAATGTCCCTAAAGGTGAAATACCGCCATGGCTGCACACTTTTGTGCTATGAAACATCAAGTATCAGATCTTAAAGCCATGGTGATTGATCAAGTACCAATAGGCATAGGGGTGGTGACAGGAATAACAGCCTGTTACGTAGAGAAGCAATGTGGATTTTCAAGCTGGATGCAGTGCAACCTAGAGGGCTCAATTGAATTTAGGACTACATGCTTTTTACCTAAACGATAATCCTATTACTGGGATAGTTGACGATACACAACTTTTCTTATATATGACAGTATTTTCTATATATCGTGTATGTCGTATTTATCCATTCTCTACTCCATGTTCCGAGGAACTAGTATGTTTAGTATTTTGATGAGCCGTGTGTGTCCACATGTCGGTTTTACAGTTTTTATTAATCACTTTATGTTATACCTTTTAATTTTATACAGTTTAGTATCTTAGATTGGGTATACTATTAGTGAAAGGCATGCATCATATGTTTTTCATACTGGGTTTTACAGTTGTTTACTATTTTATTTTCTATGATATTTTACACTGTTGTCACTCTATATGTACCACATATGTAGCACTTGACACTTTAACTTCGCACTTTATCTTGGCATTTGCTTTTGAATACGTATTTTATCTTTGAAAATATATTTGGGGGTTTGGGGGCTTGTTAAACTGCACATCATGTGACTGTCACACACTTCCTTTTTTATCCTAAATTTCCAGCCTATAACTTAGACCCAGATAAGTAAGCGAGCTCTTTAATAGAGGACATTACATGGAGACCACATTTACCCTTAAAGAATATACTTCCCCCATGCAAATAAATGCAACTTGCTAGAGAATTACCTTACAATGTATAGGTGTCTGGGGAAAACTTTAGGAATAAAAAAAAAAATAAGTTTACTTTTCCTTTAAGTTTGGAAATGACTTAAATAATACAAACATTAAAAAAGTGTTCTCCTGATAGATTTGTTACATCATAACATGGAGGGTTTATAAGTTTAGATTATAATAACTGTGTAGGTAAAGACAGTGGGACAGTTTTTAGTTTAATGTGATGTTTCTATTTTCATTGAATGAATTTTCTCTTCTAGACGCTTATTTGGGAGCGAACGACGACTGTAAGAAAAATTGGTGGCCGATGTGGATTCATCTGCTCAATTCATAGACGAACTAGGAACATGTACCTTAGCCCCGATGTGTTGTAGACGGAAATTTGGTTAATGATGTCATGTTCATCTTCACCGTAAAGATCCAATAACCATCACCATAACAAGGTTGTGTTTTGTGTTCAGTCTGCGCCAAATATTAAAATTCTTTAGACTGAAAAGAAATTTCCTATTGGATTATTATAAACATGTGACTAGGTCCTCACCCAATGAGATCATATATGAGATATGTTACATTGTATGAGAGTAACAATCCCCTAATAGGAATATCCCTATCATGTCTAATGGCAATACTTGTCTTTATCTGATCTATAGGAGCCATTCATAGTATTTATCATTTATCATTATCATTTATCATTAGTTAGATACAGGTTGAAATAACAGCTACTGAATGTTATTAAAGAATGGGACCCTCTGGATAGATTGGCTTCTATTACTCCCCCCAATAAAAGTAATGGGATAGTTAATAATACATTATACACTAGAATGTGATACAAGGGTTATCCTGTCACCAGTAATAAACATTGCTGGAATACCATAATGTGAGATCACAGGGCTGGGCACATACACAAAATAATAATAAAGAGTTGAGGTTCTGATCTAAAGAGCTTACAATCTAATGGTGTGATGATCATGTGACGCTGATATGTAAATTTGGAATATTTTTGATTTTACATAAAAGAAAACCCTCCCACACACTGGATACCCTTAATATTACATTACTATGAACCCTCTTTCTACCTTGTATCATAAAAAACAGATGGAAAAAATCAACCAATACCGTTCCTTTTATAGCGTCCTATAGATAGGTCAGTGGTATCAATAAACTTTATTAAAAATGTGGTCAGGACAATTTCATTCTAGCAGACAAGGGACATTAGACAGACCAGAATGAAATCCCATAGTACAGAATACAGTACATATGGCTACATTATGGGGCATGACGTGTGTCTGGTGTGAGGCTAATAGAACTTAATAGAGAACAGACTTTTCATTCTAGAAGATGGAAATCTCTTAACAAGACGTTACAGCTTAGAAAGCGTTTAATAATTATTACAAGGTGTTGTGCCATCATTTGGGTGCAAGGTTCTGCTTTCAGGAAAGCTGCTGTACATACTGTACATATGTCACTAGGGGGCGCCAAGGACATTAAAGGGAATGTCCACCAGGATTTAACTTTCTTTTTTCCAGTTTAACTGAGAACAGGAGGTAAATCGCTATGTCCTACCTCCTGTCCTCAGTAAAACTTACAGGAGAACGGGGAGAAACTTACCGCACTGCTGACAGCCTCCGACTACACTGACATTCCCTGATGGATCCACAGTCCTTTGCTTGTGTAGCGAACACACAGTGCATAGGAGCGGTGACGCGGCAGAGACTGTCAGTAAGCCGGCGCTGGAGCGATACACAGGTAAGTTTCTCCCGTTCTCCTGTAAGTTTTATTGAAGGACAGGAGGTAGGACATAGCGCATTTACCTCCTGTTCTTCAGTTAAACTGGAAAAAAGAAAGTTAAAGTCCTGGTGGACATTCCCTTTAATGTTTGGTTAATCCAGCTGTTTAATGAAAGGCGACTCCATCTTGCCGGAAGACTCCATCCCAGACTGGTCTTATCAACGAGTTCTTCAAACCCCCGATACAGCATTGAGTGTTATTCATTCATTTACTAGTGACTGTTATAGCTGTGTCTCTCAGCCATTACTTACCATGTACATGTATTAGTGCATACATTGTGTATTATTAATATTATTCCTTATGTAATGTCGGGCTGGATTTCCATTAGACCACATAGACATGTGCGTAGGGACGCCTGTGGTTTCAATCACTTGGTTACTGTTTCCTCTTTAATTTGCAGCCCCGACCCCCCCCGTGGTACAGTTAATATTTACACAGTTCATGTTTATTGAATTCCCAAACTTCAACATAATAAAGTCTATTTCTCAATAAAGTGGTCTGGGGGAGTGGTCTGTGCTCAGGGGTGGGGTTAAGGACGCCAGGCTTTGTGTCTAGGCTCCTGAGATTTTGAATCCACCCACGCATTATACATGTGATATGTGTTATGTAGAGATGGCCGAAACTTACTAGTTTCGTTCCGTTTTCTGATTTCTGGATCGCGCGGAAAAATCCTGAAAATCCAAAACCGGAACGAATTTCGATAATTTTCTAAGTACGAGGTTACTTACGATTATTTTCAAAACAGCCTCTAACGTTAAAAATGATCAAAAGTATGATCGGAGACCATTTCGAGTTACCGACCATATTTTCGAAGATTTTCAAATGTTCTAAGCTATTTTCTAAAATCATTAAAATAGCCCCTACATTCAAATATTCCGAAGTCCTGAAATCCGGCGGATCTGTCCGATTTAGGCGGATTTTCGGATTCGGAACCGAGGGGTTCCGTGTCAGATCTGGGCTTGTGTCGAACCCGGATCCCATCTCTTGTTCTGTAATGTGTATGTAAGGTACAATGCAATAAATGGGCACCAGTGGTTCTTAAATTAAAAAGCATCATATTTAATAACAGAACAATATTAGTTAGGCTTGTTAGCACAACAGATGACATAGCATGGCACAGATATCATATAAATACTCACAAACCAGAGAGATAAATAACAATCAGCTTGTTAGTGCCACCCCAGCTTCAGGTCACTGTAGTGGAATCTTCTACCCCTATGTCTGGCACTATGTCCCTATTCTTGGGTGGGATATGTTGCACAACAGATGAGTTAACACGGTGCGGTTGTGGGTTTTTTAGTATTAGCTATGACATCTAGAGATCACAGCATGAATACTGGTACATTTTGTAGAACCACCATACCATAAATATAGTTATTATAAGCGAACATCCTAGAATTCACCTTTTACTTTGTGGTCTTTAAGACTTTTTTTTTATAATATATTATGGCTCTACTTTTCAGTAGTACATCTTATACTAATAAGGGAAGGACTTATTCAATATGAATATTCAACATCTTATAAACTAAAACTGGCATCATAATATAACAATAAACCGATTACTGTAAATGTAAAGCAGTTCTTTTTTCCCCCCGTCACTTCTCTTCTGTAAAGAACTCAGTTGGAAGGTACCATTCGGGTAGCTGACTTGCATCTATAGCAAACTTGCTTTACTGTAAAGTCTCTTGGTAATAAACGTGGCTGTCCATTGTATCATAGGTCAGTATAGTTGGTTTTCGTTTTTGTCGAACAGTTCTTATTGGCTGAGGTTTCAGGGGTCTCATCTTCTGAAGACATATCTAATAACTCTGACTCTGTAGGTAATTCGGTGTATTCTCTGATTGAGGAGAAGGTTGCTCTACAGGTATGTTTCTGGAGTCTCCAACGTTTGTGCTGGATTTGCTGGTTCAAATCTTTCGGCTTCAGGATTTAGTTCAGAGTTCTGTGCTATGAGGGAGTCATTGTTATTTTGTGGATACTGCGATGCCATTGATATGCCTCCTCATCGGAACTATCAGTTTCAGCAGGGCCGCCATCAGGGGGGTACAGGGGTACTCCTGTATGGGGCCCGACTTGAAAGGGGCCCAGAGAGTGAAAGGAAGAAAAAAAATTTTTTTTTTCTGCAACTCCATCCTAGATAGAGAAGACAAACAGGGCGTTTCTGTCTATGTGGCTCCACCCCTCCTGCCCCTCCCTTGAACTTGTATCTTCTGTTCTGTGATCTCCATATAGAGCGAGGGAGTTAACTGTAAGTTATACTGATCCATTTCTAATACAATGTAATATGGTGGATTGTGATGTAGTGTGATGTAGTATGATGTGTAATGTTGTACAATATAGTATGATGGAATGTGATATAGTGTGATGTAGTGTGATGTTGTGTGGTGTACTATGATGTAGTAAGATGAATTGTGATCTAGTATGAAGTATTACGGTGTAGTGTGATGGATTGTGATGTAGTGTGATGTATTATGATATTGTGTGGTGTAGTAAGAAGTTTTACAATATATTATGATGGATTGTGATGTAGTGTGATGCAGTGTGATGTTGTATGATAAAGCGTGATGTAGTAGGATAAAGTGTTATGCAGTGTGATGTAGTATGATGTAGTATAGGTGATTATATAATGTAATGTGTGTATGTTTCTCCTATACAGGTTGGCAGTATCAGTGTTACACTATAGTTATGTTACTATCACCTCCATCACTATTACCCTTTAGATAATGTTCAATAACAAGGTGGAATAAAGTGATCTCCATGTAAGGGATTTATCCCATCTATGGAAAGGGTCTTAGCTAAAACATAATCTAGATACCTAGTTGTCCATTTATATTGAATAGTATTGTTTTATTTCTTTTTTTAAATGGTTATTGATTAGTTGTTACAGTAACGTCCTCCATCTCCCTCCAGCAGTGACCAACACTAGGTCTCACGGTCTGGCCGACTTTTACCACAATCAGTTTATGTTGTTGTACCTTATTACGGCTTTTTCGGATGCTAAACACTCCTACTTTAGAACGCTCATAACCAATAAACACAAATAACAAACCTCGTCTGTTTTCACTATTTAACACTTTTTTGCAGCCCTCGCTTACTAACACTTTTACTTCCATCTACTATCATTAGGGTTTTGCGGACATTAGCACTAAAGTAGAAAATATCCGCAAGCAAATCCCTTCACCCCTGGACATCTCACACCTCTTCCTTCCTGCCCCACCACCTACAACTCCCTGGACATCTCACACCTCTTCCTTCCTGCCCCACCACCTACAACTCTGGAATCTTTCACCCCTTGTCACCCAATCTAACTGACTTCTCTCTAACTACTGACTTCTCTCTAACTACTGACTTCTCTCTATCTACTGACTTCTCTCTAACTACTGACTTCTCTCTAACTACTGACTTCACTTGTCTCTAACTACTGACTTGTCTCTAACTACTGACTTCTCTCTATCTACTGACTTCTCTCTAACCACTGACTTGTCTCTAACTACTGACTTGTCTCTAACTACTGACTTGTCCAATACAATATATAATGTACAATACAATGTATAATGTACAATACAATGTATAATGTACAATACAATATATAATGTACAATACAATGTATAATATACCATACAAAATATAACATACAATACAATGTATAATGTATAATACAATGTATAATGTACAATACAATGTATAATATACAATACAATGTATAATATACAATACAATGTATAATATACAATACAATGTATAATGTACAATACAATGTATAATGTACAATATAATATATAATATACTATACAATATATAATGTAAAATACAATGTATAATGTACAATACAATGTATAATGTATAATACAATGTATAATGTACCATAAAAAATATTATGTACAATACAATGTATAATTAATATGGCTTGAAAAAGCCAAATTACTGTTCTTTCTATTTCTTCTTCTTCTTTTTCTTCCGTTTTATTCTTCCACTTTTTTGGACCGTATCTCCTCCCACAGTTTTTGAGCTAGAGACATGAAATTCGGTACAGACGTGCGGGACATATAGGAGAAGTGTGCTATCTTCTAGCTAAGGAATCCACAGAAGCGTTATTGGTGAATTTCCAGACATTTTTTCCCATAGACTATAATGGTAACAATCCTCAAATGTGGATATTTCAAAACAGTTTGTTTCATGGTCATAAATACAAATGGTGATATCCCCAACCCCCCACACAGACCCAGGTACACCCACCTACTGACCTACCTTTCCATTCCCATGGAAGCCATATTTAAAGGGTAACTAAAGTCAAAAACTAATTTAGATTTATCCTCAATAAAAGATAGTTTTATGGTTATTAACACAAAAAAGACATATCCCCTCAACCAGACCCAGATACACACACCTACTAATCTACTTATCCATTACGGTGGCAGCTTTATTTAAAGGGTAACTAAAGTCAAAAAAATAAATTTTGACCAATCATCAAAAAAGTTAGTTTTTTTAACCCCCACGTGGTACAGGTACACACACCTACAGACCTACCCCTCCATTACTGTGGCAGCCGTATTTAAAGGGTAACTAAAGTCAAAAAAACTAATGTTGACCAATCATCAAAAAAGTTTTTTTTTTTAACCCCCACATGGCACAGGTACATACATCTACTCACCTACCCCTCCATTACTGTTGCAGCCATACCTAAAGGGTAACTAATGTTAAAAAAAAAAAAATTGACCAATCATCAAAAAAGTTTGTTTTTTTAACCCCCACATGGTACAGGTACATACACCTACTTACCTACCCCTCCATTATTTTTGCAGCCATACCTAAAGGGAATCTAAAGTCAAAATTTTTTTTTGACCGATCATCAAAAAAGTTTGTTTTTTTAACCCCTAACCTGACACAGGTACACACACCTACTGACCTACCCCTCCATTACTGTGGCAGCCATACTTAAAGGGTAACTAAAGTAAAAAAAACAAATTTTGACCAACCATCAAAAAGATAAAGAGAGATTCAATAAAAGTTCTTATCATTGAAAATGGTGCTAATTTTGACCTAACCAATCAGTTGTTAGCTTTCTGATTATTAGCAACACTTTGGGCTGGGTACACACTAAAGTTTTTTTTGTCCCAAACAAGCGTTCACTACAAACTCATCATTCCCATTATTGAGTGTAAAATCTGCAGCAAACACACATATTCCCTTCCAAAATGCAAACACACATATTCCCTTCCAAAATGCAGCCCTTCAAGCCAAACTGTACGCTAGTCATTCGACTGTTTCGCTAGTCATTCGACTGGCTTTCTCAATTCAGAATAAGAATCTGTGGCAATTATGTACCCTGGAAAAGCCCGATTAGCATATCACAGCCAAGTGTTAAGGGTGTGATTAGATAGTGGCTAAGAGGTGTTATAGGAACGCCCAGAGTAAGGTGTTAAAACAGCATTGTACATGGCGGACAGTTGGTGTCGAACTAAGCCTAAATAGAGGTGGGGAGTTCGACAATGTATAGTGTATAACACAATGTATAATGTACGATACAATGTATAATATACAATACAATGTATAATATATAATACAATGTATAATGTACAATACAATGTATAATGTGTAATACAATGTATAATGTACAATACAATGTATAATGTACGATACAATGTATAATATACAATACAATGTATCATTTATAATATAATATATAATTAAAATACAATATATAATATACCATACAAAATATAATGTACAATACAATGTATAATGTACAATACTATGTATAATGTATAATGCAATGTATAATATACAATACAATGTATAATGTACAATACAATGTGTAATGTACAATACAATATATAATGTACAATACAATGTATAATGTACAATACAATGTATAATGTACAATACTATGTATAATGTACAATACAATATATAATGTACAATACAATGTATAATGTACAATACAATGTATAATGTACAACACATTGTATAATGTAAAATACAATGTGTAATGTACAATACAATGTATAATGTACAATACAATGTATAATATATAATACAATGTATAATGTACAATACAATGTATAATATATAATACAATGTATAATGTACAATATAATGTATAATGTACAATACAATGTATAATGTACAATACAATGTATAATGTACAATATAATGTATAATGTACAACACATTGTATAATGTAAAATACAATGTGTAATGTACAATACAATGTATAATGTACAATACAATGTATAATGTATAATACAATGTATAATATATAATACAATGTATAATGTACAATACATACAATGATAATATATAATACACTGTTAATGTGTACAATATATGTATAATGATAATACCATGTATAATGTCAATATCATGATATGTACACCATTGTATAATGTAATAACATTAATTACATACAATGTATAATGTACAATACAATGTAATAATGTTAATACAATGTATAATATATAATACAATTATATATATGTAAAAATCAAATGTATGCAATTGTAAAGGTATACAGTAATACAATAATAAATGTAATTACATTTATAATTAATACAATATATGTTATAGCATGTATAATATTACAATTATAGTATAATGTATATTATATCATTTAATAATACACATTTGTATAATACAATGATAATGTAACAGATATTAAAAGTATATGTACAATATATTACAATATACTTGATATGTATCATACATGTATCATGTACAATACATGTAATAATGTACAATCCAATTACAATATCACAATACAAGTGTGTAATATACAATACAATGTATAATGTACAATACAATGTAAATTTAGCATACAATGATAATATACAATACATGTGTAATGTACATAAATTTAACAATAACCAATACAATGTATAATGGTACACTACATCAATGTCATAATGTATAAACAATGGTACGAATACATGTACTACATGTAAATGTACCAAGATGTACAATTAAATAAACACATTACAATGTGTACTATAAGTACAATACAATGTTAATGTACAATACAAGTATATAAGTACATAAATGTACTCAATTACAATGTACACTACAAGGTGATGAAATACATATAAACCAAACTGTATATGTACAATCCATGCGAATTCACATAAATATATAACATATTCAATAACAATGAATTTATAACATGTACGAATAATACAATGTAAATGACATACAATGATAATGATAAATAATGATATTAAAGACAATATATAATATACAATACAATGTTATAATGTACATACCATGTATAATAGTACAATTACATGTAAATCCCATACAGTCTAATCTACAAGTAAACAGCATATATATAATACGATACTACATACGTTATAAGTTAATAATGTTATAATACATATAAGTATTAATGTATAATGATATACAATGTATATATAATGTAAAGTCATACAAATGTGTAATATTAAACAACCATCACATCTCTCCCTTTATCTATAATCCTCTAAGCTCATTCCTAATCTGTTTTAGAGGTGGTAGATAACTATGGGGTATTTACCTTATTATTTACCTACAGATACACCCAGGGCACAATAGTGCGGAATGGTGACACATTTGCTTTTTTATTTTTTTTGCTTATTTTGTAAGTAGTAACTATTTAGTAAAAAAAAGTTACATAGACAATCACAATGTGTTTGACTGAGTAAAAAGCCCTGGATACATATCCCATGATCCCACTCTCTATATCTATATATATCAAGGTCAGTGTCCCTCACACATTATCACATCCTCACTGAGAACCCAAAGCATGTGTCCTGGTGAATAACCGTGTTAGCATGAAGATCCTCTAACCTTCTACTGATCACCTCTGTTTACTTCTCATTATCCAGCTGATGAGACTGAGGAAGTAGTGTCAATCATCTAGATGGGATGGTCCTCCTGGGCTGGGATTGTGTTAAATGTCTAACTAGGATTGGTAGATAACATATAACCTATCACAAGGATGACTATTAATAACATTGTCCCCATGGATAATTCAGCAGTAACGTAGAATAAAACCAATCAGATCAGCCCAATTAGCATATCTATCAGATACTATGGACTAAGACATGTCACATGAATATAACCAGAGTCTCATAGTGGAAACAATTTTGCTGTAAGCTTACGTATATGGATTGAATTCAGTCTATATGTAATCAGTGCAGCCCTAGTAATTATATGGTATAAGGATATTGTACAGTACATTATACATAGATATCCATACATAAATTTTAATTTCTAATACAATATATAAATACAATACAATGTATAATGTACCATACAATGTAATGTACCATACAATTAGAATAATATAATACAATCTATATATACAATACAATGTATAATGTACAATACAATGTATATGTACATACCATTATAATGTACAATACATGTATAATCTACCATACCAATTTTAAGTATACAATACAATTATAAATACAATACAATGTATATGTACAATACAATTTATAATTAATATATACAATGTATCCTTACATACAATGTAATGTACAATACATGTATATGTAAACTAACTACAATGTAATACGTATAATACAAATGTATAATGTACCATACAATGTGTACTATTAACCAGCACATCTCTCCCCTTATCTATAATCCTCTAGGCTCATTCCTTAGATCTGTTTGAGGTGGTAGATACTATTGGGGTATTTACCTTATATTTGACCTACAGATCACCCCGGGCACAATAGTGCGGAACTAAGGACATATTGTTTTTATATTTTTTTTTTCTTATTTTGTAACGTAGTAACTATTTATGTAAAAAAGTTCAACATACGACACTCACCAGTGTTTTGACTGAGAAAAAGCCCTTACATATCCCTTGATCCCACTCTCTATTACTATATATATCATAGGTCAGTGGTCCCTCACCATTATCACCCCTCACTGAGAACCCAAACAGTGTCCTGGTGAATAACCGTTGTAGCATGAGATCCTCTCACTTCTACTGATACGCTCTCTGTTTATCTTTATCATTATCCAAGGCTTATGAGACTGATGAAGTAAGTGTCAATCATCTAGATGGATGGTCCCTCTGGGCTGGGATTGGTGTTTAATGCTAACTAGGATGGTAATATCATAACCTATCACAGGATCATTAATAACATTGTCCCCATGGATAATTCAGGCATACCGTAGAATAAAACCTCAGATGCACCCCAGATTACAGATCTATCAGATACGATGCTAGACAGTCACATGAATATAACCAGATCTCATAGTGAAACAATTTGCTGTAGACAGCTTACTTATATGATTGAAATGTCAGTCTATATGGTAATCAGTGCAGCCTATTAATATATGGTAATAAGGATATTTGTAAGTACATTATACATAGATATCCATACATAATGTATACCCGTCCCATTACCCACGACACCCTCATATGAAAGGACATACAGTACCCTAGTTATTATTGGTATTAGTATGGTTAGTTATAGACCAAAGTCTTTATAGTGTATGGCTAGTGGTTAGTATATCTGGGGGATTCATGGAGAACTAGCAGTGGTGAGTTTTGTAGTTAAAGTCCCACTTACTGATTGAATACCAGTTACTTTGACTTTAACCCTCTTTTAATTCCAGCTAATAGCTTCCATTATAGTCACACAGGAGAGAACACTGATATAGAATCTTATTGGGATAATAAATCTCCCTAATTGTTGTTACAGTAATAAAATTAGTAATATCCCGTGTCTCATACAAATATTTATTCTATTACTCCACGGAACATTCCTTAAACGGAGACGAAGACAGCAAGTAAGTAAATCTATGGGGGGGGTCTTCTGTCAATATTGAAACGATTTCAGCACAACCCAAATTCTTCAAAGAAACCATGAAAATTCAATGTCAAATACACATTATTTACTTGATAGTCAACATTTAGTACATTTCCTGATGATTCGAACAGTCATGATAACCGTAGTTTTCAGTTCAAACCTATAATATAGATGTCAATGTGTATACTGATATATGTTTCACTTGCCCTTCATTTCCAATCTGTGCCAGTTTCTGTTATTATATAGGACATAGTGACATAACTACTATGTCTGTAATACTCACAATGGGTGAGGGGGGGCTGGTGATAAAGAGAGCCTCCATTGGCTATTTTTAATCAGCTGGACGTTGTATATAGTAAATGTAATCACAATCACATGTTTTAAACTGCTGCTGGTTCGGTACTGGTCTTTTAAACAGCTATCATGCCGACAGTTACTACAGATGTCGATCAGCTGTTTAAAAACAGATTAATGTAGCTCCACTGAGCAGGGGAGGGGGTGTCAGGGGCCCAACCACTAAACATGCAGGGGGCCCAGGTCCCTGAAGTTCATCCACCCATGAGACAATATGGAATATTCAATTTATTATGTTCCAGGGCTAAGACAGTTCATTTAAAGGGAGATATATCTACACAATAGTAAGTTGTAAAACCCAATACTTCTCTACACTTGCCATGTTGCCCCTTCCAACTATATGGAGTCTTATTGTTCCACCTGCCTTGCCGGTACTCAGATCCCCTTCCAGGATACAGGACGGAGCTTGAGGGTGAAACAGCCATTCCACACACCTAAACAAGTAATAAGGGTGAAACCCACACTCCTTATCAGTTTAAATGAATTATCAATGGGAACCTATATTAAATAGAATTAACCAATGGGGACCTAGATTAAATAATTATCACATGGGACCTTATTAAATGGAATTATCAATGGGATCCTATATTAAATGGAATTATTAATGGGGGTCCTATATTAATGGAATTATCAATGGGGACCTATATTAAATGGAATTTCATGGATACCTCTATAAATGGGACTTTATATGGGGATCCTAATATGGAATTACAATGTGCAAACCTATATTAAATGGATTGATTAATGGGGTCCTATCTTAAATGGAAATTATCAGGGATGGCTATCATTAAATGGAATTACATGGGGATCCTATATTAATGGATTATCAATGTGGAATCCTATATTAATGGGAATATATCAATGGGGATCCTATATAAAAGTGGGAATAGTTGGGGATCCATATATTAATGGAATTATGTCAATGGGGATCCTATAGGTAACAATGGATTATCCTGAGGGAATCCGTCATCTTAAATGGAATTAGCAGAATGTTATCCTATATATAATGGAATTATCAATGGGATCCTATATTAAGATGAATTCATCAATGGGATCCATATAGATGAAATCGAATGTATCAGGGGGAACCTATTTAAATGGAATTATCAATGGGGACCTATATTAAATGGAATCATCAATGGGGAACCGAATTTAATGGATCCTTATCAATGGGAGTCCAATGTAAATGAAATATCAATGGGGACCTATATTAAATGAGAAAATCATGGGGATCCTTATAACTGGAATTATCTATGGGGATCCTATATTAAATGGAATTCAATGGGACCTAATTAAATGGAAGTGATGGGGATCCTTATTAAATGGAATTATCATAGGGGATCCTATATAATGGGAATTATCAATGGGGATCCTATATTAAATGGGAATTATCAATGGGGATATTATTAATGATTATCATGGGGATATATTATTAATTGATTACTCATGGGGTCATTTTAATATAGTATCCATGGAACCTAATTAAATGGATATCAATGGGTCCTAATTAAAAGAATTATCAATGGGATCTATATTAAATGGAATTATCAATGGGGATCCTTATAGTAATTGGAATTATTCAATGGGGAACCTTATAAATGAATATCAATGGGAACTTATAATGGATTATCACGGGAACCTATTTAATGGAATTATCAATGGGGGACAGTATTGAAATGGAATTATCAATGGGGACCTGTATTAATATGGAATTATCAAATGGGGAATTTATTTAAATGGAATTATCAATGGGAACTATATTAAATGGAATTATCAATGGGGACCATATTACAATGGAATTATCAATGGGGAATATAAATGGAAGATCACTGGGGATCTATATTAAATGGAATTAAAATCAATGGGGATCCTATATTAAATGGAATTATCAATGGGGAACCTATATTAATGGAATTATCAATGTGGTCCTATATTAAATGGAATTATCATGGGGATCCTATATTAATGAATCATCAATGGGAAACCGATATTAAAAATGGAATTATCATGGGGATCCAATATTAATGAATTATCATGGGGGACCTATATTTAAAGAAATTATCAATGGGGATCCTATATTAAATGGAATTATCAATGGGGATCCACATTAATGGATCATCAAGGGAACCCTATAAATGGAATTATCATGGGGATTCCTATATTATGGAATTTATCATGGGATCCTATTAAATGGAATTATCAAGGGGGATCCTATATTAAATGGAATTATCATGGGGATCATTATTAATTGAATATCAATGGGGATCATATATTAAATGAATTATCAATGGGGAACCTATATTAAATGGAATTATCAATGGGATCCATTAAATAGAATTATCAATGGGGATCCTATATTAAATGGAATTATCAATGGGGATCCTATATTAAATGAATTATCAATGGGACCCTTTATTAATTGGAATTATCAATGGGGAACGTATTAAAGTGAATTATCATGGGGAACCTATATAACTGGAATTATCATGGGGGAACCTGTATAAATGGAATTATCAATGGGGGACCGTGTATTAAATGAATTATCAATGGGGAAAGTATATTAAATGAATTATCAATGGAACCTTTTAATGAATTAAATGGGAGAACCTATATTAAAATGGAATTATCAATGGGAATTAAATGGAATGATCACTGGGGATCCTATATTAAATGGAATTATCATGTGGATCTATATAATTGCATTATCAATGGGGAACCTTTATTAATGGAATTATCAATGTGGATTCCATATTAATGGAATTATCAATGGGGAACCTATATTAAATGGAATTATAATGGGGACCCTATATTAAATGGAATATCATGGGAATTAAATGGAATGATCAGGGGATCCTATATTAATGGAATTATATCAATGGGGAACCTATATTAAATGGAATTATCATGTGGATCCTATATTAATGGAATTATCATGGAAATCCTATATTAAATGGAATTATCATGGGGGAACCTATATTAAATGGATTATCAATGTGGATCCTATATAAATGGAATTATCAATGGAGATCCTATATTAAAATGGAATTAATCAATGGGGATCCTATTATTAAATGAATTATCAATGTGGATCCTATATTAATGGAATTATAATGGGGATCCTATATTAAATGGAATTATCAATGGGAACCATATTAAATGGAATTATCAATGTGGATCCTAATATAATGGAATTATCAATGGAGATCCTATATTAAATGGAATTAGCAATGGGGATCCTATATTAAATGGAATTATCAATGGGGATCCTATATTAAATGGAATTATCAATGGGGAACCAATATTAAATGGAATTATCATATGCATGGGATCCTATTATTAAATGGAATTATCAATAGGGATCCTATATTAAATGGATTTATCAATGGGGATCCTATATTAATGGAATTATCATGGGCATCCTATAGTAAATGGAATTATCAATGGGGATCTTATATTGAATGGAATTATCAATGGGACCTATGTTATGGAATATCAATGGGGATCTATTTAAATGGGAATAGCAATGGGATCCTAAATTAAATAGAATTTAAACTTTATTTATTAAAGTGATGCTATTTTACTGTCATTCAGTAGGTGGCACTGTTTGTGTTATGTTCCTGTTCCAGTTTTTAATTTACTTCCAATCATATGTTTGTTATTTTCTTACAGTTTTTGTTGCAGCATCATTAGCAAGGAAAGTATGTATTCGAAATGGAGGACAATGTGTCGGTTACTGCACTGGGCAAACAATTGGAAATTGTGGCTTTGGAGATCCATGTTGTAATAATCTGCTGATTATGATGACTTTATTGTCCCACAAGTCCCACCTAACAATGGATGTGTCCTCTTGTAAATCTGTACCAATCATTAAAGGCATTCAAAGAAACATTTGACTGGTGGATTATTTAAACATGGGCTTGATATTTATATTTAATAATAATAATGATAAAATTTATAATACTGAGATCGCTACTGACCCAATAGAACATTATAATGTTACAGTGAGAAGATAGAGTGGTATAAAGAGACAGTTACAATAATAATATTAATAATGATAATAATTTTATAAATACTGAATCATCTCTACTGCCCCAATGAACATTATAATTTCAGTGAGAAGAGAGGGTATAAGGGACAGTTACAGTAATATATCTAATATGATAATAATTTATAAAACTGAGAGCAGCTACTGCCCCCACTAGAACATTATAATGTTACAGTGAGAAGAAGGTGTATAAGTGGACAGTTTACAATATATATTAATAATGATATAATTTATAAATACTGAGATCAGCTACGACCCCAATAGAACATTATAATGTACAGTGAGAAAGAGGGTCTATAAGGGACAGTTACAAAATATATTAATAATGATAATAATTTATAATACTGAGATCACGTACTGACCCCAATAGAACATTATAGGTTACAGTGAGAATAGAGGTGTAAGGACGTTACAATAATAATATTATAATGATTATATTTATAATACTGAGATCAGCTACTGACCCCAAGAGAACATTATAATGTTACAGTGGAAGAGAGGGTGTACAAGGGCAGTTCCAATAATAATATTAATAATACTATAATTTATAATAATGAAATCACTACTGACCCCAATACATTATAATGTTACAGTGAGAAGAGAGGGTGTATAAGGGACATTTACAATAATAATATTAATAATATAATAATTTATATACTGATCAGCTACTTGACCCCAATAAACATGATAATATTACAGTGAGAAGAGGGGTTTGTTAATATAATATGTATCAGTTACTAATACTAGTTAATAATGATAATAATCTTAATAATACTGAGATCAGCTACTGACCCCAATACGAACTTATAATGTTACAGTGAGAAGAGAGGTGTATAAGGGACAGTTACAATAATAATATTATACTGATATAATTTAATATACGAATGCAGCTACTGACCCCAATAAGCACATTATAATGTTACAGTGAGAAAGAGGGTTATAGGCGCGTTACAATAATACTATTAAAATGATAATAATTTATAATACCGAGATCAGCTACTGACCCAATAAACATTATAAGGTTAAGCGGAGAAAGAGGTGTATAGGGACGTTACAATAATAATATTACATATTATAATATTTAATAATACCGAAATCATCTACTGACTCCAATAGGAACATTATAATGTTACAGTGAGAAAGAGGGTGTTATAAGGGACCAGTTACAATAATAATATTAATGAATGATAATAATTTATAATACCGAGATCATACTCTGAACCCCAATAAGACCTTATTAATTTACAGTGAAAAGAAGAGGGGTGTATAGGACAGTTACAATAATATTTAATAATGATATATTTATAATACCGAGATCAGCTACTGACCCAAATAGAACATTAATAATGTTACAGTGACGGAGAGTGTGTATAAGGACAGTTACAATAATAATATTATTAATAATGATAATAATTTATAATACTGAAGAATCAGCTACTGACCCAATAGAACATTATAATGTTACAGTGAGAATAGAGGGTTTATAAGGGACAGTTACAATAATAATATTATAATGATAATAATTTATATTACTGAGAATCGCTACTGACCCCAATAGAACATTATAATGTTACAGTGAGAAGAGAGGGTGTATAAGGGACAGTTAACAATAATATATAAAATGATAATAATGTAATAATACTGAGATCAGCTACTGACCCCAATAGAACTTAAATTTACCACGAGTGAGAAGAAGGGTTAATAAGGGACAGTTACATAATAATATTAATAAGGATATATTTATAATACTGAATCAGTCTACTGACCCAAAGAACATTATAAATGTTACAGTGAGAAGAGATAGTTGTATGAAGGGACAGTTACCAATAATAATATTAAATAATGATTAAATTTTATAATACTGAGATCAGCTTTTGACCCAGAAACATTATATGTTACAGTAGAAAGAGGGTGTTAAGAAGGCAGTTACAATAATAATATTAATATGATAATAATTTATAATACTGAGATCAGCTACTGACCCCATAGAACATTTAATGTTACAGTCGAGAAGAGAGGGTGTATAAGGGACGTTACAATAATAATATTAATAATGATAATATTTATAATACTGAGATCAGCTACTGACCCCATAGAACATTAATAATGTTACAGCGAGAAGAGAGGGAGTATAAGGGGACAGTTACAATAATACTATTAATAATGATAATAATTTATAATATCAGTCATGCTACTGACTCCGTCGACCCAATAAACATTATAATGTTACAGTGAGAAGAGAGGGATGTATAGGAACGGTTACAATAATAATATTAATAATGATACATAATTTAATAAATACGAGATCAGCTCTGACCCCAATAGAAATTATAATGTTACCCGTGAGAAGGAAGGTGTATAAGGGACAGTTACAATAATAATATTAATATGATAATAATTTATAATACCAGATAAGCTACTGACCCCAATGAACATTATAAGTTACAGTGAAAGAGGGGTGTATAGGGACAGTTACAATAATAATATTATATGAATATAATTTATATACTGAGATCAGCTACTGACCGCCTAGACACTTATAATGTTACAACGTGAGAAGAGAGTGGTATAGGGACAGTTACAATAATAATATTACTAATGAAATATTTTATAATCTACTGAATCAGCTACTGACCCCAATATAACATTATAATGTTACAGTAGAGAGAAGAGGTGTAGTACGGGACCGAAATAATAATATTAATATGCTGATAAGAATTTTATACTCTAGAATCAGCTACTGACCACCCCAATAGAAAACATTATGATCCTGTAGTTACAGTGAAAGGAAAGGGTGTATAAGGGACAGTTATTTTATAATATTAATAATGATAATAATTTATAATCTGGAGATCACTCTACTGCCCCAATAGAACTATAATGTTACGGAGAAAGAGAGGGTGTATAAGGGACAGTACAATAATAATATTAATAATGATATAATTTATATACTGAGATCAGCTACTGCCCAATAGAACATAATATGTTACAGTGAAAGAGAGGGTGTATAAGGGACAGTTTAATAATATTAATAATGATAATAATTTTAAATACTGAGTCAGTCTACTGACCCCAATGAACATTATAATGTTACAGTGAGAAGAGAGGTGTATAAGGGACAGTTACAATAATATTAATAATGATCTAATTTATATTACTGAGATCAGCTACTGACCCCAATAGAACATATAATAATGTTACATTTAGAAGAGAGGGTATAAGGACAGTTAGATAATAATATTAATGATAATAATTTATAATACTGAGAAGCTAGGCTACTGACCCCATAGAACATTAATAGGTTACCGTGAGAAGAAGAGAGGGTGTATAGGGACAGTTAGAAATAATAATATTAATAATGATAATAATTTATATACTGAGATCAAGCTACTGACCCCAATAGAACATTATAATGTTACCTGAGAAGAGATGGTGTAAGAAGGGACACAGTTACAATAATAATCATAATAGATAATAATTTATATTACTGAAGAGCTACTGACCCCAATAGAACATTATAATGTTACAGTGAGAGAGAGGGTGTATAAGGGACAGTTCAATAATAATAAATAACTGATATAATTTATAACTGAGATCATACTGACCCCAATAAACATTAAATGTTACATTGAGTAAGATGGTGTAAAAGGGACGTTACTGGGTTATGTATAGAAATAAACATAAATAATATTATTACCCTAAGGAGACATTTCTTTTTAAAAAATCTGCGAAAAGTGCAAACTTCTACGAAGATCTGGGCCCACACCATTGTGAATGAACTATAGCGTTACATAGATGAAGGTGTGTAGATTTCAGGAATATATAGTTTGTGGGGGGTAATTCTGAGTTTGGGGGGTATTTTGTGGGAAAAAACTGCAGACGTTCCATATGCAAAGCTGGCTAATTTTTTTTGCTGCAACTGACATTTCGCATAGTCCCACATCTGGATTTTGGTAGCCATATCTGGGTACACCCAGGATGTGCATACCGTTTTATTCGGGAGGTGTTAGGCTTTCATATTTGAGATGCATTTGAAACTTTCCCTCTGCTTTTTTAGCTGAAATTCACATTTGATTTTGTCTCGATTTTACACAGTTGAGGAAAAAAAAGGAAAATGTGAGAAATACTTAAATCTTAAAAATAAGATTTTTGTGTGTAACCTTAAGCATAGCATAAGTAAAAATGGGAAAATCTGTAAAAATTACAATTGTAAATTTTTTTGAAATATTTTACCCATAATTCCAGTAAATTTCCCAGAAAAGAAAAAATGTTTTGTACCATGTTGTAACGTACTCTTGTGCTGAAAAAAACAATGTATAATATTCCTGATTTATACTGGGGGGGATTGTCCTACTGTAAACTGACTGAACCAAATGTTTCTAAAATCCTGAAAATCTTCTGCATCAACGCCAATCACGCCCTTAACATTTGGCTGTGATATGCTATTGGAAGTTTTCCAGCATACATTATCACAAATTCTTGTTCATAGTGTTCATTCTGAATTGAGAGATCCAGTCGATGACTACGAAAAACGTCTTCAAGAACTAACTTCAAGTCCATTCATCTAATGGATTACAACATACTACCATGTGACCTGGATGAGGAATGATTACAGATATACCATGACCTGGATGGATATTACAGATTCCGTGACCTGATGGAGAATATTACAGAAATCCGTGACCTGGATGGAATTAATATTACCCGAGATAGACCGTGACCTGGATAATGAATATTACAGAATATACGCAACCTGGATGGATGAATTTACAGATTATACCATGACCTGGAGTGGGAATATTACAGATATATCCGGTGACCTGGATGAATACAATATACCGTGACCTATGATATCAGAGACCTGACCTGGATGATGAAATTACATGATATACCACGACCTTGGATGGATTAATATGACATAGTATACTGCTGGCATATACGATACCGTGGGGGACCCCTGGAAAGCATAATATTACACTAATGATTAATTACTCCGTGACCCTGGATGATACTGCAGATATAGCCGACCTGGATATCCATGGATACGGACCGATGATAATTACAGATATCACCATGGATGGATATTACAGATATAGACCGTGAACACTGGAATGGATAATAGTTACAGATATACCGTGCACTGATATGAATATTACAAGATATACCTGTGACCTGGATATGAATATACAGATGGCCCATGGACCTGGATGGATGAATAGATTACTGACCTAGATGATAACCGTGATCATCCTGCGATGATGAATATTCATATACCGTGACCTGGATGGATGAATAATTACAGATAACGAGTGACCTGATTTCGATATACGGGACGAATTGGATATATACAATATCCGTTACCTGGGTGATGCAATATTTTACAGATATACCTGAAAGACCTGGATGGATGAATATTAAGATGATACCGTGACCCTTGGATGATAATATACAGATACCGACCGTGATAATATCCAGATTACCGGAACTTGAATATTTACAATAACCGTAGCCTGGATGTGATGAATATTACAATATACCGTGACCTGGCTGGGATGAATATTACAGAATACCGTGACCTGGATGATGATATTGAGCAGTTGTTTTTCCTCTACCGTGACCTGGTGATGATATTACAGATATACCTGGTACCTGGATGAATGAATATTACATGATATACCGGGACCTGAGATTGGATGAATATTACAGATATACCGATACCTGGGAGGATGAATATTACAGATATCCGTGACCTGGATGGATGATATTAACAGATATATAAACCATGACCGGATGGATGAATATTGCCAGATATACCATGACCTGGATGAATGAATATACAGATATACGTGACTGGATGGATGAATATTCCGATATACCAATGCTGGATGGATGAAAATTACAGGATATTCCGTGAACCTGGATGAATGACTTTACAGATATACATGAACCTGGATGGATGAATATTACAGAATACCATGACCGGGAATGAATGAATATAAGATTAACCGGAACTGGATGTAATAATTTACATGGTATAACCATGACCTGGATGAATGAATATTACAGATCCTAACCGTGACCTGGATGAAATGAAATATTTAAACAATATACCCCGTGACCTTGATGAATGAATATTACAGATATACCGTGACTGGATGAATGAAATATTACAGATATCCCTGACCTGATGATGATATTACAGATATACCATGAACCTGGATGAATGAATATTCGCAGATATACCGTGACCTGGATGATGAATATTACAGATATACCGTAACCTGGATGAATGAATATTACAGTCTGACCGTGAACCTGGATGAATTCGAACCTTCACAACCACAAGTTAACTTTTTTAATTTTCAATTCCTTATTGTTTGTTTTTCAGATTTAATAATGGACCATCCATTGCTATAATGTATAATGGTCCCTCTTTAGGATAAAGAAATCAAGTCATCATCTAACATTTATTTGCAACTAGAAAACCTTTTCCTCCACTTTTCTATTATATTTCCCTGGCAGGTACAAAGGCACAGTCGGCCCTGGGGGGGGGGGGGGCCCTTTGCTTTACGAGTTCTTTCCAAAATCGTAACGCTGCAAAAAAAAACAATGGACAAATACTTTGGTGATGTTAAGAAATGTTGATTTAAATTTTTACAACCCAGTTATAAAACACACATGGCAATCTTAGTGTCACATTTCACTTGGCATAAAACATTAAATCTATCCAACCAACCCCCCCACCAATGTACATAAATTCTACTTACCTAAATAATAATTTACAAATCATTTTTATACCTGGACATTTTCAACTTTCAGAAAGTTGTCATTTATAGTCAATAATAAGTTATTTGGTAACTTACTGAAAATCACAATCAACAATTTTTAAAAACTAACAAAATGTTTATATTACAATATATGTGAATTATAGAAGAAAATCTTACTCTGAGTAGGGTAAACTCATTTAGATTAGGAACTCTTCTTTTGAGTAACAATAATATCATCTAGAGTAGAGAAATCTTATTTCTAATTTAGGATATAAATCTATTTAGAGTAGATGAATCTATTCTGAGAAGGGTAAATATTCTCTAGATTAGTGTAAATCTTTCTAAAGTACAATGATCTTTCTAGATGTAGGGGAACATCCTCTCTACTCTTATTATGAGTAGGATAAATTCGATCTAACTAGGGTAAATCTTTTCGCGTATATAGAAAATATGTCATTTGGAGTAGGGTAAAAATATTCTGAGTAGGAAAATCTTATCAGAGAGGGAATATTGTGCTAACTATGATAAATCTCTAGTAGGAAAGTCGCGCTCTTGTATGGTTGGCCCTTCAACTTCATCCACACCACTAGACCTTATCATAATGTGTGAGGAGTTTGGTATTCTCTCTGATCGCTGTACTTTCATTACCCATCACACCATTACGTCCTCTCCCGTCGATCTATGAGTCCCCCCACTCAGTCTGTGTTTCCTTCTCCCACACCCATACAGATTGCAGTTATTTATCGACCACGCACTTTCTTTGACCACTTCCTGCTTGTTGTCCCACTTTCTATCCACTGACATCCCTCATTTATCTTGAGGTGGATTTCAATATCCAATCGATAGCCAACACCCCTCTACTCCACTA